>CM046832.1:7727519-7899660 GCA_025618425.1 Heliocidaris tuberculata
TCACAGTATATGACTGAATAGTGGAATAGAAAATGGACTCTTTGCAACTGTAATGGACATGACACAAAATGGACAAGGATTTTGAACTCCTTTGGACAGTTTGAAATGTCTGTGAGTTTTATGGTTCAATGCAGTGCAGGATCCAGGGTTTTGTGAGGGAAGGGGCACAAACTCCCAAAATTTTCGGACAAAAAATAGAGGTTGTCAGCATTTTCCCTTGTCTTTTAACTCTAAAATTCTGTAACAAGCAACAACAACAGAAGAAAAAGAAAAAAAAAGTTAACTTTTTTTGTTGGGGGTGTCATTCTTTTTAGGTAGAAAAGGAGGCCCAGCCCCCAGCCCACTCCCCTCTCCCCCCCCCCCCCCCCGAATCTGCCCCTGGTTCAATGTATCAGTGATGCAACTCAAAATCAGTTAATTCTTGATTCTTATAATTATTACCAGAAAGAAAATACTTCAGAAAATCCTGGCATGTAATCTTGAGTCCATGATCATAAAATACACAAGCCACAGAGATTATATATTATTATAGTCCACTTAAAATACTTTTCATTGTCTTCTCCAACACTGTTAAAACCAGTAGGCCTACTTTTTATAATCCATGGATAAAATGTCATATTGTACAAATTTATAACTTTTAAATGCCTTCTTAGCCAAATGAAATCATTAGGTAACAGAAAATATACACATGATCCCATCCAGTGTAAAGTAAGTACATGTGCACATCCTCTCGGAAGAGGAACAGAAATTTTCTGTATGGAAGATCAGGTTTAGGAATGACTAATGAGCCCATTTTCTTGGATCTTGTGCCACAGAAGCGTGAGAACATGTTTGCTTTCTTGGGGCAATGGAATTATTGAGATGAACTTCTCCAGAGGGTACAGTGTATAATGAAAACAATCTTGCATCTTTTCCACATCCTTTCAGGTGCCGATATTCAGCTAGGCAGAGTAATTTTGGAGAGAAAATTTTTGTGTTAAGACAAGGCAATTGAGAAGAAGTATCTCCAGTCTATATGAGGAACATAAATATCAATGTTCTGATTACATTCATGTTTCCTCTTGACTCATTCAAGAACTCCACATAAATCTAACTTTTCCATCTCCATGATCTGATTTCTGACAAATCTAGATTATTATTCTACATGCATGCTGAACTAAAACATTCTCTCAGAATATCAATCAACTATTGTTAATGGTAGTGTTAATAATCAAATTTTCTGTCCAACTACTTATACATGTTTTTGATCCAATTTACAGTGAATTACTAAGAATACATATGGACATGCATGCAGTGACATAAATTTAAGAAAAAGAATCAAAGACTTTCAGTGTACATTTATATCTAGCAATTTCTTGCTCTTCCTCTTAAAAGGCAAGTCCACCCTGATATTAAGAAAGTAGATTTTAACAAAAGCAGAAAAATAAGTGAAACAGACGAGTAAAGCTTGTGCAAAATTTGAAAAGATATAAGAAAGTTTTTAATCCTTAAGCTGCAATCAATAAAACATAGAGTGGCAACTCTGTGACATATCTTACGAGATCCTCTCTCATTTTCTCTGTACTGAATTGCTGATGAAGGACTATCTTTTTGGTTTAAAATAGGGGTTTTGTAATTAAGCCTACCAGTATGTGTAATGATTATATCTAGGAAGCATGTACATGTATGATTAAATATCAAAATAGAAATTTATGATTTATTTAGTACCTGTAGGGCAAAAGGGAGAGCCTCTCATATATATATATCACATAGTTGCAAATTTGTGTTTGATTGATTATAAGTTTCAAAATTAATAACTTTCATATTTTTTCCTGGATTTTGCTCAAAGTTGCACTGATCTGTTTCTCTAAATTCTCTGCTTCTATTAAAATCAACTCAATAATCAGAGCGTACTTCCTCTTTAATGCATATGGAAACGTGATGCCCACTTTTTCGCACTTGATAAAATATGCTCAGTTTTAGCTCAAATACGTGTCCAGAAACTACTTTTTGTTTGTTCAACTCGTCATAGTTTTCTTAATATTAGCTCAATATCAAAAAGTGAAGCAGTTTTATAAAATTTGACTTTTCAGCTTTAATGTCATATGAATCAATCTTCATTTCTAACAGGCCTGTGAATGGGGTTCACAAAAAGAGCGGAAAAAAGCTGAAAGTTTCCGCCGCCATGATTCTACCTATTATCATACAATATGGACCACAAGCCAGCAAATTCTATTGCCACAACACACACAAATCACATCATTGTACACACAGACATTGTCACTCACCACAAGAAAGTCCCATAGTCACCTCCACAAATCCGTCTAAAAAGCCTAATTCCACCATCAAAAATGCGGAATCGGCGCCATATTTCCAAAGCATGCGGGGCTTAAGTCCAATGCTAAGAAACAGGTTCGCCGAAAAAGCGTTAAAAATCAAGAAATCAGCGGTTTTGTGGCAAGTTTTTTTTGCTTATCGCAAGCTACGAGTATGATGGTGTCAGCAAAAAACAAATGAAAATCCAAAACCCCCGTACCTGCCGATGCAATGACTTCATGTACAAAGTTGAAATCTGGCAGAATAATAAAAAAAGCGGAGATTTCATAGGCCTGTTCTAAAACAATAAGTACCATCATTTTAGATGTATTTTTTTTAAATGATATCCTCATTTTTGTATGAGTGAGGACTGCTGGTCAAGGCCTTTTCTGCCTTCTGCTCTTGATAGTTTCACGCTAAATTAACCGAAGTCAAAAAGTGAAGCAGCAGCTGAAAATTCAGACATTCTGATTCTGATGGTGTGACAGCTTTTGATTGCTTGAAAAAAAAACACGTCATTTTTTGGTTCAATCACTGCTTTCATTTTAAAATGTGACTTTTTCCACCTCAGTTGAAAGTTAGCAAAGCAAGGCTACAGTCTTACAAGTTCGCCTACCCCCTAGCCGGCTAGGCCAGGCTTCGCACGTTTGACGTGCTGCATAGCCTGTACTGGAGGCCTGAAAGTTCTCGCCACTCAGACTTCCATCGGTGAGTTGCAAGATTTGTCCTCAAAGAACCATACTGATATTTTGGCAACTTAAAGAATTGAAATACCTTACGCATGACACATGTACATATTTCAACGATTTCCAAACAGAAAGTCAGTTTTATTGAGCAAAATTGAAAAGCATGCTTGTAGGATGACTGCGTGAAATACCATGTTTTACATATATATTAGATTCATATTGCGGGTGGATTGTAATTGTTAGTGCACGCTATAATAAGACGTAGTTGGTTAAACTGACATGCAGCGTTTACCCCTCCCAGGAGCAGACCCCCCTATAAGTTCATTATCGATCAGTCTGAGCCTTTCTTGATATGTTGATCATGTGATGTATCAGACCGCACGTATAGAAAGAGTTGCATCGGTCGCACTGAATGAGGCATCGGGGGCCTGGATTATGTGTTTACAAATTGTGTGTAGACGTGTTCAATGTGCTTTTAAATGTACAAATGAAACAAAGACCAATCTGATACAGAAACTTTCATATTTGGGGTAATCATAACATGTACATGTGCATGTAGTTCAGGCTTCTAATAGTATACATGTACTAACCTTAAAGGAGAATGAAACCCCCAAATAAATGCATTTTAATAGAAGCAGAAAAATCAAAGAAGCATATCACTGAAAGGTCGAGGAAAAATGGACAACTAATAAAAAAGTATATTTGAAATCCTAAAATCGCTAAATGAATTGAGATCTGAAATTGGCAATGTCCTCATAATGCTAATGAGATGCTGCGATGTAAATGTGCTATACTTTCCTATTGCCTTATACAAATAATGTTGTAAAAATCCACTTTCCTTGAATATATCTCAGAAAATTTGATTTCTGTATTATAGGTGGTGTTCATAAATTTATTCCTCACAATATATTTCAAGCACAATGTTGATAACTCAATTTTCTTTGTTTAAAAGCTGAAATCTGATAATTTTCTTATTTATTACCTATATATAAAGAGAGAGCACAAAAACATCATAGCATCTCATTAGCATAATGAGTATGTTGCCAATTTCATTTAGCAACTTTAGGTCTTTAAAATCTTCATAACTTTTTTATTCCTTACCCGTTTTTCCTTAAACTTTCAGTGATATGCTTCGAAGATTTTTCTGCTTCTGTTAAAGTGCATACAAGTTTGGGGTTTCATTCTCCTTTAAAACTTAGCAGGCAAGCTTTCAGCCACACTTGGCTTGAGAAAGTCCACAGGTGTGGATAAAAGCTTGCCTTATAAATCTTACAGTTGGTAAAAGCCTTAACTACATGTTAAAGACCAATCTTGGTGCCGTTGCATAAAACTTGCTATTATAGTAACTTTTCATGGAATACTGGATTTTGATTGGCTCTTGAGCAACGTTACCATGGTAGTTACCATTGATGGCAAAGTTACTATAATAGTAAGTCTTTATGCAATGGCACCCTGGCCTAATAATAATAATAATTAAACATTTTTGTATAGCGCATAACACATAGGCAAATTTGCATGTCTCTATGCACTTTAAGAATAGAAAACAAGTTTATACAAGAAAAGAAAAAGAAAAAATGCACTGGGTTCATGTTTCTGACTATTCATAAGTGGTGAAAAAATATGTTTTCAAGGTACTAATGAAGGTGTCATAGGTTCCTATAGTTTTGAGTTGTTCTGGCAATTTGTTAAAAAAAAGTGGCTGCGTATGAGAAAGACCTTTCCCCGTATGACTTTGTCATGGTTTGTGGAACACAAAGCAGAGACTTGGCACTGGAACGTAGCATTCTTTCTGCTTTATATGGAGTTAACAATTCAGTAAGATAGGAAGGAGCTAGCTTTTATAAACATTGATAGGTTAATAAAAGTATTTTAAACTGGATACGAGACTTAATGGGCAACCAATGCAGATATCTTAAGACTGGTGATATTGACTCATGCTTCTTTGTCCGTGTAACAAGTCGCGCTGCAGAATTTTGAAGGAGTTGTAGTCTTTGAATTTGAGAAGATGGAAGACCAAAAGGCAAACTATTACAGAAATCAAAAATGGCACATAATGAAAGCATGAACTAATCGTTCAGTGGTTGATTTGTCTAAAAAACTTTGAATTTTACCAATTTTATATAACCCAAATAATGCTGACCGACATTTATGTGAGACAAAATTTTCAAATGTAAACTCATCGTCAAAAATAACACCTAGATTTCTGCATGTTTTAGTTGCATGAACAGGAGAGCCATTTATGTTCAATGTTAATATTGGGTTGCTTGATCTATGGCGCGAAGAAAGATGAAGAAATTCAGTCTTAGTATCACTGAGCTTTAAACCATTTACTTGAGACCATTCTTTGATTGATTGCACACAATTTGATATTTGTGCAGTAACATGAACAATATCATTTCTCTTAAATGCAATGTACAGTTGTGTATCATCTGCATAAAACATCTTATGAATGTTATGAGTATCAATTATGCTTTCTAATGGAGATGTATAAAGAGTGAATAAGATCGGGCCTAATACGGACCCTTGAGGGACCCCTTGAGAGATGGTTTTTGTGGATGACCGCTCTTTTCCAATCACTACAGTGTGAGTGTGCTGGGATAGATAGGACTCTATCCAAGCAAGTGCTTGACCACTAATTTCAAAACAAAGTCTCAAACGTTGCAACAAGATATCATGCTTAATGGTATCGAACGCGCTTGAAAAGTCTAGCAGTACCAGGATGACTTCTTCTCCTTTGTCAAGTGATAAAAGGATGTCATCCGTTACTCGTAAAAGAGTAAAAGAGCAGTTTCAACGCTGTGAAATGAGCGATAACCATAGCCTATGGCTATAATATTCAATAGTCAATACATTCAATACTTAAGGATTTCCTTAAATCAACACGTACAGCTTGTTATTGATTCTCTTCTGATTTTTTCTTGAAGAACGGCCAATTTATGGTTACAGTTTCAATCGAAGTTTCAACGAAGGCTGAAAATTCTATGGCATGCAGTTCATGTGCATTATCAATAGCTACGTTCATACATGACTTGTAGTTTCGAAACTTCAAGTTAGGGAAACTTAAAGGTAATAAAACAACAGCAGAGAGGTCATCGTTAACAATGTGATTGCTAAAACTTAAAGTTTATTGTCCTTGAGGTCCATAACTATGAGGAGGACCACCCATGTTCATGGTTTCGGTGCTAACCACAAACTTATTGCTTGTGGTTCTGGAACTACAAGTAAATATAAAGTTTCTAAACTACGAGTCCGTTCATACGGTCTAAAACTACAGATAACTACAAGATAACTGAAAGTTTTGGAAACTACAAGCAAAACTTAAAGTTTAGCTCCCTTGGTGTGAACCTGATTAATATGCTGTATCCCGTTTACTTCCAGGTATCACTGCCCTAATTCTAAGTACATGAAGGCCTACATAACTCTAGCTTTTTGCAAAATAACAAAGGTGGATCACACACATATCCAGATTCTACATCTTCTCAATTTTGTTTACGTTTGCACTACCCAGTTAAATACAAGTATTTATGGTACAGTAGCTCTAACAAACTGGATGTAACTATTTAGTACTATGATCAGACTTTTAAAGTACACAATCACAAGCCATTCATGGGACCTAACAACAAAAAATAAAGGCTAGAATATCACTGAATCCCACAAAATTTACACTCATATATCTCTAAAAAATATTTAAAAAGGCATACATTGATACTGATAAGCCCCCAAAAGAGACAAAAAAACAAAAAATGTAAATTGTCCCGTTCAGTTTTATGAATACATCCATGTTTTTCTATGTCTGCTGTTGCATGTTAATGATTATTTGTATTTTTTTATTCCATTTTCCTTGTTAAAACAAACCTATGAGATGTTCAGTATTGTGATCATTAACATCATGGCCAACCACACTTACTCAAAATTACCTGGACTCAAACTTAACTTTTACATCACAATGCACATGTACAGAGCTGCCAACCTCACTTGACCAAAAATCCTATAATTTTACCATAAAAATCCTATTTTCAGAAAAAAAATCCTATTCTTAACTGTCGTGTACTTTCCTACGCAATATCTCAAGGATTGCGAATTTTGTTTATTTTGTAGTAATTTATACATGTATACAAGTACATGTATGTAATTTATTTACATGTAGTGACTTAACTACATGTACAGTGTACATGTTATTGATGATGAATGATCCTATTCTAATAAGGGAACTTCACTTAACAATTACCTCATTTACTTTTGAGACCCTGATGCCGCTGCTGCCACTGTTGTTGCTGCTCCCTTACACTTTGTTAACAGTCTATCACTAAATTTCATTTCATAGCAGTTTTGTCCTTTAGACTGGCATGTTGCCTTCTGAGTGAGAATATCACTTAATGTTGCAGTACTCAAACTGGACCTAAACTCTGTCTTGCATACGCAATCATGTACAATGTCAATGAGAGATACATAAACACACGGAGACACATAGTTATTTTTTTGATAAATCGTATTTTATTGAGAAAAATCCTAGTGTCGTATTGTCACTGAAAAATCCTATGAAATAGGATAAAATCGTACTATTTGGCAGCTCTGCATGTACATGTAGCCTGAAACCATCCCTTGCCAGTTGTTAGTTTATCTCTAACATTATAATAATAATAATAGTAATAAACCGTTCTTGTATAGTGCATATCATATATAACGCCGTATGCGCTTCCATTAAATGATTATCAAAGATTAAGATAAAGATAAAGATAAAGATAAAGATATTAAATAATATCTGAATTATCTGGATGGTTGTTAGAATTAGATCTTTCCTTTCAGGGGTTTATGGTATTAAAGGGAAAGTCCACCCTGGTAAAAAGTTGATTTGAATAAAAGAAGAAAACAGAGAGAAACAGATTAGTGAAAGTTTGAACAAAATCCGGCAAGAAATACAGGAAGTTATGAATTTTTAAAGTTGTAATCAATCAAACGCAAATTGGCAACTCTGTGATGTATCTCGCAAGCTCCTCTCCATTTGCTCTCTAATAATTGTTATTTTCTAAGTTTTTGATGAAGGAATAGATTTGGTTTCATAGAGGTTTTTTGTAAAATATATGAGCAAATCTAAAGTGCATGTATGACTGAATATTTTATTTAGAGAAAATAGAAATTAATAAATTTTGGGGTACAGGGCGAATGGGAAAGGAGCTCACAAGATACATCACATGAGTTGCAAATTTGTGTTTAATTGGATTACAACTTCAATTATTCATAACTTTCTTATTTCTTATCGTATTTCGCTCAAACCTTCACTAATCTGTTTAATTTTTCTGCTTCATTTAAATCAACTTTGTAATTAGGGTGGACTTTCCCTTTAAGTTCCTTACTACTTTCACATAAGTTGCTCATTTGATGGCAGATGCATTCAGCTGTCGTTCAGACAAAACCATACAGTTACATGCATGATTGTCATCGTGTATGCCTTATAATAAAATTAAAAACATTAACATTTGTATATTCCCCACAAAATCATATACAGCTAGGAGCACAGAGCACAAGTAAATGTATGTGCACATGGAGAGGCACTGACGAAAGAATCGCTGGCAGTATTTGAAGCACGTCATTGATTTGCTTCTAGGATGAGATAAAAATCACTGTCGAGAGTGGGCGACTTGAAGGGGAAATAAGACTTGAAAGACTGCATCCATTCTAGTATGCCAAGAAAAAGTAAGATGTACAGAGAAAAACACTCTGCATGTCGAGCTATGCTACATGCAATGGATTTGAGTTGACAAGACTGAGAATGATAAAACAATATACTCTACATGTACATAGGCTACAGTACATGTATGACCTTTGTTGCATATCTTATTCTAATAAGAATGAGATTGTACATTTGTTTCTTTTTGCAAAAGGTGAAAAATTCCAAAACATGTACATGTACATGCCATGAATTAACATCAATTAATTGGTTCATTTGTGAAACAGGCAAAACATCTCTACATACATGTACATGTAGGCATGGAACTTTACACAGATCTATAGCGACTACTAAAAAGGGATCACCCCTCCCCCATTATGGTTATCTGCACTTCCCCAAAACTATTTAAAATATTTGTTGCCACAGCAGAAAGAGACAGGCTGTCACTTACGTACATGTTATGTTTTAAATGTGTGGATACTCACATTTGAGCAGAAAATACATCATGATGTGAAATACAGAATAAAAGGCATACTGGTAATCTTTAAATAAACAAACAATTGTATTTAACCCCCCCCCCCCCTCCTCCCTCACACCCTCACACTGCCTCCTTACTGACCCTCGTGTGTGATTCAGGGATCCTCTCTCTACCTGACTGGCTTGCTAATCAAAACATAATTTCTCAGCCATTCAAGTACAGTATGCACTTCACACATTACAATTAGCGTTTCCAAGAGAGCAATTTATGTAATGACCTGAAATACATGTACATGTATGTACAATAGAGAAAACCATTCCAAACCAAGCCCTGAGAGCAAGCAAGAAATTGCGTAAAATGCCTAGTTTCACTTCCCAGTGCATACATTTCAATAATTAAAAGTGTCACTTGGGTAGTACAGCGAAAAGGTATACATGCATTTGTAAGACCTTCAAAGTTCCATTACCCATCTACACTGCATCAACCCCCAAAATGATGGGGAATGATCATGAGGGCACTTTGCCCTCCTACATGTAAGTCTGGCTTTTGCTAAACAGTCTGGTCTTGGCGCGGCGTGGCTTGCTGGGTCGAAATTTTGAACAATTTTCAGGAATTTTATGTATGGTATCTTTCTTTTAGCAGCAAAAAAATAAACAGAAAAAGGTGACCCAATGGGAGCATGAATTAATTATTATCTTTATCCTTCTATTGTTTCTCTCTCTCTCTCTCCCTCTTTCATTATCTTATTCTTTATTTTTATCCTTCTATCAATCATCTTTCCATCCTTCCTTCTTTGATTTCTTTTATCATCTTCTCTTCTATCTTACCTTATGTTACTCTTTATATTCATTCTTCAATCATTAATTTTTTTTTTCTCTATCTTTTGTTATGTTATTCTTTCTTTTTATCCCATTCTACCATTTTTTTGCTTTCCATCTTTCCATTTGAATAATGTTATTTTTTCTTTTTTATCATCTTCTTTTTAAATTTTTTAATTCAATTTATTTATTCAAGTCCATTTAAAAAGTACAAAAAAAACACACCAAACATACAGAATACATATTGAAGCATTGAACCAACAAACAAAAAAGAGAGCAGAAAGAAAAGAGGAATTTAACAGACAAGAATAAGAAGCGTACAATTGCTATTTACAGCACATAAAATAATGGACATGAAATGGGAAACTGCAAAAGAACCAAATAAAGGTTCTGTCAAGGCAGTCCCTAATAAAATACCTAAGTTTGTACTGATAAAGATTATAAAAACATAGTGATAAAAGTGGTGGGATGAATTGATTATGTAGCAGAGTAAGTGAATAAGAATTCCTTAAGTTTTGATTTAAAAGAATTTAAAAATAAAACAATCGTGCATTAGGAAAGAATATTGCACGTGTGTCAATATGATCGCTAATGTTAAATCGAGCAGCACGCCACGTACATGAACAACGCGTGTACGCATTTGTATCTCACCCATGATCTCACCCCTAGCCCATATAGCCCTAAGCCCTAGCCCTGGACCTACAGCGCAGCTATTAAGCGCTGTGCTGTACATGCAGACTCTAGGCACGTCGCACGCAGCCTTTGTAATCACATACATGTAATTTCTACCGGTAGATCCGGCTCTGCTTTCGTGTTACATATTATTCAGCGGAACGGTAGTCTGCATGTACATACATTTGGGGACAATGTAGCGACAGCTTCAAATTCTATATTTTAAGATCCTTCCTGAGGAGGAAATCCAACAATTGCGTTAATTGTTTTACTTCATTACTTTGAAATGATGTTGAATCAACAATTTACTGGAATAGCGAACATCTTCACATGTGATGGATGTAACGACAGACTCTGACTTGATCCAACTAGATCTAGGCCCATACAGTACAGACCTCTATTTTTCAGTGGAATTTGGAAAGTATTTTCAACAAGAGATACAGTATTGTTTTTCCTGAGTCTGTGGACATAACAGCTACTGGTAAGTACCCAATACAGAGAGAAATTGACAGAGATAGACCTACATGTAGATCTAAAGTTAGATCTAGAGGTCTAACTGTTATGATCTAACGTTGGTCTATAGATCTATATTATAGACCCTAGACTATTGTAGAGTTACATTTAGATCTCGATTTCATGTAATTAATCAAACGAAAAGGATCCATGAAGGTCTACATTTAATTTCATAAAACAAATAACACCGGGCTCTAAGTTATTTCGTTCACTGGTTAAATTAGCTCACTTGATAACTTTAGAATTGTCCAAAGCCACGACGCGTACCACAGTGAGCTAAACCAGGATTTTCCTTGTGTTGACCACTCGCTGTTTTCTAGCCGTTTTTTCGCCGTTTTGTCGCCGTTTCTTTAGAAGTAAGGACACAGGAAACAGACAGGAAACGGCTAGGAAACGGCTAGAAAACAGCGACAAATAAACAAAAGGTTTTGAGGGTAAATATGGAAAGCTGAGTGTAAAAATAACAATTATTTATCAGTGTATTTGTGACAAAACAGCTACAAAACGGCTACAAAACGGCGAGTACCTATTGTGCTAACTGGCAACGAAACAGCTACAAAACGGCTACAAAACAGCTACAAAACGGTTACAAAACGGCTACAATACGACGAGTACCTATTGTGCTAAATGGCAACGAAACGGCTACAAAACAGCTACAAAACGGCGAGTACCTATATTGTGCTAAATGGCAACGAAACGGCTACAAAACGGCTACAAAACGACGACTACCGATTGTACTAAATGGCAACGAAACAGCTACAAAACAGGCACAAAACAGGAGTACCTATTGTGCTAAATAGCCACGAAACGGCTACAAAACGGCGAGTAGGCCCAGTGACGGCGGAGCGCCTTTCAAAGTGGGGGGGGGGGGGGGGGGGGGGGGGGGGGGGCTTCTACAAAGGTTTTTAAAAAGGCGGAAAATACCACTTTGACACATTAGTATATACCGCTACAATCTGAATAATATACACCATCGAGGATCATTTTTGACACATTATTGTTTCTATCAGTGGCATATCCATTTTGTAAAAGGGGGGCACACAAATGCAGGGCTGTCAACTTTGGGGAACTGCTTGGAGGGATATTCATATTTTTTTTCTTCTCGCTAGCCCTCCAAAAGTCGCTCAGTGGGGGGGGGGGGGGGGTGTCGATTTTTTTTTTTTCGCCAGTCCTCCAAAAGTCGCTCAGGGGGAGGGGGAGGGGCATCAGATTTTATGGGGTCCAGTTTTCCTTCATAATTCTCTGACAAGCAAAACATTTTTTTGTCAAAAGTTGTCAGGGGCAGTCTGCCCCCTGCCCCCCCCCCCCCCCCTTGGCTATGCTAATAGTTTCTGTCTTAACATGGTTCTAGATTATTTTTTTTTAATATATACTTTGAAGTTGTGTGTAATGGTCTAATTATTCATTTGCGAGCGAGCGAAGCGAGTGAGCAAAAATTTAAGATTTTTTTCTAACGCTCCTAACATGATAAAAAGATATACAGTAAATGTGAGCGAGCACAGCGAGCAAGCTTTGGAAAAATTTTAGAAAAATGTCTTCATTCCTTTGATGATTTAGGGGCACTCATTTTTTCTAAATTAATCATGTAAACCTGATTTCTTTCAGTCATTTGCTTTCTTTTTCAAAGCTTGGATTCGATTGTCGCAAAGTATGTTCATGTTCAACAGCGGGATGAAGATAAACTGCTTCTTAGCGCCGCTCTAGTTTATAACTAGAGCTATAAAAATATAATAATAACTGCTTATTGCAAGATCAACGCCCTGACAACTCTCTCTCTCCTTCTAAATCACACACATGTATCATAATTTCGACAGTTCTTCTTAACTCTGTTTTGAAAGCTAACTTTCTTTTCTGTTCGCTCTTTACTTTTTACCAGATTAAACACCGATGGCTTAAAACAGCTTCATAATAAAGAAATCCTTTTACCCTGCTCTAGTTCGGTCTACCTTTTAAAAAAAGGTACCGGTATACAATCTACTGCTTTCTAAAAGCTAAATTTCTTTTCTTTTCGCGATGTTGGTTAAAGAGTTATAGAATCCGCCCCTTTCAAAGAACAAGGATTAAGTCACGTCCTGCTCGAGATTGATTTTTTTTTTCTCCCTCGTTGTCCTTTTAAATCACACGCTTGTTTCATAATCTCGACACAGGTCCTTTTCTGTTTGGTTAAAAAGCTAAATTTCTTTTCTTTTCGGCTTTTAAACAAATTAGAGAATGGGCCGCTTATCATGCTTATTAATTATCATTTTAAACAGCGGGATGAAGATAAACTGCGACTTAGCTTGAAAGTCATTGTTTCTTCCCGCTCTGTTGACCCGAACTTTATAAATAATCATGCACTTGTTTCATAATCTCGACACAGGTCCTTTTCTTTCTAGTTAAAAAGCTAATTTTCTTTTCTTTCGGCTTTTAAACGAATAAGAGAATTGGCCGTTAATTATCATCATGTTAACTAGCAGGATGAACATGATGAAGATAAACTGCTTCTTAGCGCCACTCTAGTTAACTAGAGCTTTAAAAAAAAAAATAATAATGATAACTGCTTTTTGTAAAATTTAACGCTCAGACAATTCTCTCTCTCCTTCTAAATCTTTCACTTGTATCATAATTTCGACAGTTCTTCTTAATTCTGTTTTGAAAGCTAACTTTCTTTTCTGTTCAGCTTTTAAACGAAGAAGAGAACTGGCCGTTAATTATCAAGCTAATTTTCTTTTCTTTTCAACTGTTAAAATAGTTACAGAAATGGCCGCTTATTATCCTCATGTTCAACAGCGGGATGAAGATAAACTGCTTCTTAGCGCCGCTCTAGTTCATGGGCCTTGGAGCGGGGGGGGGGGGGGCTTCAGCCCCCCCCCCCCCACAGCCCCCACTTTTTTGAGTAGACATGTTTTAAAAAAAAATCTTGGAAAAAAGGCTCGAAAATAAATGAGTGAAATCAGATCAGCCCCCCCCCCTTTCAAAAACGCTCCGCGGCCCCAGTAGTTAACTTGAGTTTCTAAAAATAATAATACCGTAACCGCTTTTTAAAAAAAATTAACGCCCTGACAATTCTCTCTTTCCAAATCACAGACCTGTATCATAATTTCGACAGTTCTTCTTAATTCTGTTTTGAAAGCCAACTTTCTTTTCTGTCCGCTCTTTACTTTTTACCAGATTAAACACCGATGGCTTATAACAGCTTCGTAATAAAGAAATCTTTTTACCCTGCTCTAGTTCATTCTACCTTTTCGCGATGTTGGTTAAAGAGTTATAGAATCCGCCCCTTTCAAAGAACAGGGATTAAGTCACTTCCTGCTCGAGACGATTATTGATTTTTTTTTTCTCCCTCGTTGTCCTTTTAAATCACACGCTTGTTTCATAATCTCGACACAGGTCCTTTTCTGTTTGGTTAAAAAGCTAATTTACTTTTCTTTTCGGCTTTTAAACAAATTAGAGAATGGGCCGCTTATCATGCTTATTAATCATCATTTTAAACAGCTCTGTTGACCCGAACTTTATAAATTATCATGCACTTGTTTCATAATCTCGACACAGGTCCTTTTCTTTCTAGTTAAAAAGCTAATTTTCTTTTCTTTCGGCTTTTAAACGAATAAGAGAATTGGCCGTTAATTATCATCATGTTAACTAGCGGGATGAACATGATGAAGATAAACTGCTTCTTAGCGCCACTCTAGTTAACTAGAGCTTTAAAAAAAATAAAATAATAATGATAACTGCTTTTTGTAAAATTTAACGCTCAGACAATTCTCTCTCTCCTTCTAAATCTTTCACTTGTATCATAATTTCGACAGTTCTTCTTAATTCTGTTTTGAAAGCTAACTTTCTTTTCTGTTCAGCTTTTAAACGAAGAAGAGAACTGGCCGTTAATTATCATCATGTTAACTGGCGTTATGAACATGATGAAGATAAACTGCTATTGTACCGCCGTTTCTTCTCTGTTTTCTGGCTGTTTCATCGCCATTTTATCGCCGTTTCCTCTCTGCTAATCATTCATTGTTGTCACTATTGTACCGCCGTTTCCTCTCCGTTTTCTGGCTGTTTTGTCGCCCTTTTATAGCCGTTTTCTCTCTGCTAATCATTCATTGTTGTCACCACTGTACCGCCGTTTCCTCTCCGTTTTGTGGCTGTTTCCTCGCCCTTTTATAGCCGTTTTCTCTCTACTAATCATTCATTGTTGTCACTATTGTACCGTCGTTTCCTCTCTGTTTTCTGGCTGTTTCCTCTCCCTTTTATCGCCGTTTTCCCTTCGTTTCCTAGCCGATTATTAGCTATTTACTCGCTGTTTTGATAAATAGAAAGATTAATTTGTTTTGGAAAAAAAGGTTTTCCAACCATGTGGCACTCCGTAGTTATCAAAGAAAGCCCATAGAAAACAACAGACTAGCCGTTTTGTAGCTTAAAATTCTCTCCTTTATCGCCGTTTTTTCGCCGTTTTGTAGCCGATTAAAACGGCGAATTTTGTGCAAAACCTTTTCCCCCATAGGAAATAACACAGTAAACGGCTACAAAACGGCGAATTTCTGCACTTTTGCACATTTGGTTCACTGTGTACGCTACGCGTCGTGGCTTCATACAATTCTAAAGTTTATCGTTTAACTAATGCACTCACAGCTGCATGTTATTTGTATAATATCTATTATCTTTTTTTTTCCCCCTTTACTTTTGTTTTCAAGTAACATACATAAACATGTAGGAAAGGGAGGTGGCTTGGTTTCAGGATTAGTTTCTGATTCCTGAGTATGATTTTAAAAGAATATAATGCAATGTACACCTATTTAACAGGTTTTAAAACTATATACCAAAGCTTTCGATGTGTACTCGAAAGGGACAACTAAGTTTAAGGGATAAAGAAAATGGGGATGTATTGGTAATACTACAGGTCACTCTCACTATAAATCATAAGAGGTGTGTATTTGGGTTCAACGACATTTGCTCCTGTGACAATTGCTCCGGTCTAACTTTGCCATGTTAATCCTAAACCTAACCCTAACCCTAACCCTAATCTTAATCTTCACATTGTCCTTAACAAAAAAAAACAAATCATGACCTTGACCTTAACCTTTGAACTTTCGAGATATGGATGGAGGAGCAAATGTCGTGTCACCGTGTATTTGACCATGACAGTACCCCATGATCTGATGAGCCCGATCGGTTAAGAGTAGGCATTTTGTACGTCCGTGACATTGAATATTTTATGGGTTATAATTTTAGTAGGCAGCCATGGCAACCAAATTTTATGAAATCTCAACTCCTTCAGTGATACCCTTCACAATAAAACATAAAATAACTCTCTTTGATTAAATACTTATTTTCTACAGGCCTTCAAACTTTCAAAATTTTTCAAATGTCCGTCCGTGACTAACCGATCAGGCTCTGATACATTAATTAGATGCAAGCTCTTCAGTCATGAGAGCAATGAGATTACAAGTCCAGAAGAAACTACAAACCACACACAAGAAGCCCGTCTTCATCAGCCCGAGTTTCCAAAATAGCCCGCTAATTCTGATCCGGGAAACTAACCCGATCAGAACTAGCTCGAGCTAGTTTGTAATGAAGACGCAATTAGCTGGCTATTTCGTGGGTTTCTAGCTCTAGCTAGAAACCTAAGTCAACTCGGGTTTTTTTGTGAAATAGCGTGCTATTTGGCGAATTAGCCCGCTAATTCGCAGGTGAAGACGCACTCGGGTTTTGACTCGGGTTAATTTATTCATGACACCAATCCTAGAAATTTTATTTTCCTTATGTATTTCTTGATTTTCTTCTTTCTTTCTATCTTTTCCTTATGTATTTCTTTGTTTTTCCTTCTTTTTTTTTTCCTTATGTATTTCTTTGTTTTCTCCATTCTTTATTCTTCTTTCTATTCTTAAGTATTTCTTTGTTCTTCTTGCTATCCTCTTTTCTTTATATATTTCTTTGTTTTCCTTCTCTCTTTTTATCTTTTCCTTATGTGTTTCTTTTTTTTTCCCATTTTCTGTTCTTCGATCTTGCTATCCTCTTTTCTTTGTTTATGTATTTCTTTGTTCTTTCTGTCCTCTTCTCTTTATATTTCTTTATGTATTTCTTTGTTTTTCTTTCTATTCTGTCTTTTCCTCATGTATTTCTTTGTTTTTCCTTCTCTCTTTTTTCTCCTTATATATTTCTTTGTTTTCCCCATTATTCCTTTTTTCTATTTTAATATAATTCTTTGTTCTTCTTTCTATCCTATTCTCTTCATATGTATTTCTTTGTTTTTCTTTCTATTCTTTCTTTTTCCTCATGTATTTCTTGGTTTCTTATGTATTACTTTGTTTTTCCTTCTCTTTTTTCTCCTTATGTATTTCTTTGTTTTCCCCATTATTTATTCTTCTTTCTATTCATATGTATTTCTTTGTTTTTCCTTCTCTCTTTTTATCTTTTCCTTATGTATTTCTTTGCTCTTTTCTCTTTATTTATATATTTTTTAAAAATTTTCCATCTTCGAAGTGCGCATGCTCTGAAGCTCGAGTTTATTCCAAGAACGAGCGGGAATCGCTCGACTCGGGCTGATGGAGCGGGGTTTTTCAAACTCGGGTTTTTCAAACTCGGACTTTTTTCTCGAGAAGCGCTGATCGGGCTAGAATCTCGAGCTTCAGCAAACTCTGGCTGATGGAGACGCACCTAATATAGCATTCCTACAACTCATCTACATGTAAAAAAAAATTGAACAAGTATACTCACAAAAAAATATCACATAAGCTGGATTGTTCATATCTCTGCAAATGTATTTACTAGCAAAATTATTCACTGTCCTTAATATCTGTATATCACAATCTCAGTAGATATTAAAGTAAAATTTAAAAAAACAGTTTATCTGTGTTTATTTGTTAATAGTAGAAGCTCATTCGATATAACCCCTTCCCATATCTGTATATACATGTATACATGTATGTTCTTATGTATTTTTTGTTGTTGTTATAAGTTTCTATTCACGATTTTTATTGACTATTACTGTTACTTATCACTGTTATCAGGCCCTGCTTTCACACAGGAGTAAAATTCAGATATTTAAAGCTGATTATTTTAAAGAGCTTTAAACTAATCAGCTTTGAAGTTTATACGATAGCATTCACATGGCGAAAATTTCGGTGTGATCGTTAGAGATTCAATGCTGATTAAATGTGCAATAGGGCCATTGTGCATAATAATAGCAGGTCATGTCAATCAAAGCGAGCGCCTGGTCTTAGCTCCGCCCAGTTAAAGACGTATATCCGTTCACACATAAAATATCTTGCCTCCTCTATACGAACTTTGTATCTGTAGGCTGCTCTGACCGGTCTTTAGGTCGCGAGTTTGTATCTGTCCGAACATTGTATAGTTCAATGTTCACACAGGGAAAATTTGCTTTACAGCTGATTAGTTAATCAGCTTTAAACTAATCAGCTTTCCATACGATGAATTTTACCCTCGTGTGAAAAGGCCGAAAGTCTCATGGATGACCACCACTATTGGCAGCCTAACTATTGGTGATAATGATTCACCCTGTCTAAATATAAAAAATAAAACACATAATAACATTTCCTCCTGTCTCATCCTCTCCAGTACAGGAATGAAAAATATACGTGCACTTATAAACTTTACCTTTCAAGTTTCCAATATAGAGGAAATCTGGTTTGTAGGGAGCAGCACCAGCATCTGTTTCTAAGATGAGATCATGAGCTACGTATGGGGCTCCTTGTCTTAGCCTCAGCTGAAAAGGCCTAGAAAATGACAAACAAATAATGGTCAATTAACATGGAAAATGAGTGAGGTACATGTAGATTTATAAACAGGAACATTGGATGACAAGGAATATTAAAGGAAGAATGGAAAATATACCTTTTAAAGACTTTTTAGATATCTTTTTATCACAAAAGATGCACAACAAAGTCACCTTATCAAAAGAAGGAAATTCACATATTCTACCACGGTACCACCACTACCACCGAAAAAAAAATCATATCAGTTTTACATGTAGATTACATATGAGTTAAAGGTTTTTTTTAAAGAGTGTCAGCAGTTAACAGCACCAAAGTTAAATCAAAAGATCTGTTAATTTCTTCAGTGTAATATTTGATAAAGATCAGCACTCAGCATTACATGGAAATGAAATTATACGCCTATGCCTCAATAAAAAAAAAAATTAAACACGGCCTATCTTATTTCTGCACTGCAGGCAATATTCTCACAAGAAGTAGTTAGTAGTTACAACACAGTACATGAAGGTCAATCCTTTAGCACTGACTTATCTTGTACCAGCAGCATTGAAGATTAAGTATAATCAAGTAGAAAGAATAATATTAATAAGAGAGTATATATTTCTAAAATATAGGCAACTCCTTTACAAAGATAAAATGCTCACTTCAAATCCACCATGTAAAGAGCCGACAATGAATATAAAAAAAGGTATTTTTTTAATAAGATTATTACCAAGTGATCTACACCATTTTCAATATTTTAAACTTACTTAAACTGAAACTTAAAGAGCTGACAATGAATATAAAAAAAGGTATTTTTTTAATAAGATTATTACCAAGTGATCTACACCATTTTCAATATTTAGTTTTCTTCCTAGTACATTGTCTAAAAGAGAATATATCCGAGCTCTGCTGATAAGAGAATGCTGAACATCTTGCTACAAAAGTATGTATTCATGAACTATTTCAAAGTGATTTGACAAATAGATAAACTAAGGTGTCATAATCACCATCAATCAATGTTTTAATCGTAACATCTTAGGCGAGTTGGCTCAGTTGGTAAAGCGTCTGCCTGTCAAACCAAAGATCGTGGGTTCGAATCCACCCCGGGCAGATGAGTGAAGCCTGTGTTGTGTGTTAACGTGCCCCTCCCTTGTTTCATAGACGCAGGCTATGTTACAGTGGAAAACACTCCGTCCCTCGGATAGAACGTTAACTGAAGGCCCCGTGTAAATGACAGTCACCACCTTTGCATGTTAAAAACCCACTGCACTATTCGAATAAGAGTAGGGGGAAACCCTGGTTTAGTGGTACACCTGCACATCCCAATCAGTTATATCGGAAGGAGAGACCTAAGGGTTACAGTGATTTAGTTCGCTCTTCCCCTCCCAGGCACAGGTGATGCCAAATAATATTAATAACGTATTTTTTCACAAATCTTAATGATTTAAAACAAAAACTTCTACATGAAAACATATACCTTATGACAAAGTCAAAATTTTAACAACATGATATCATAATGACATAGGCCTACACATTTTGGAATCCAAAATGAACTAAAATGTGTGACCTTGCAAAATTTGGGGAAATTGCTGGTTTGTCTTTTTATTCATAGCAAATGTGAACTTTAAAGGCATTGATTAACTTTGCCCAGGATTGAAAAAAAAAATCACTGTTCCAGCTAATGCTGTAATCATAATTGCAAACATTTAGCTCAGACAGGAATCGCCTGAGTTTTATAAGCTGATCGGTCGTTTATATATCAAGATATTTACGATTGAACATTGATGTCGGGATAGAGTACCACCGAACCCTAAAGAACTCTTACGGTTGACATACCTCGCTCTATCACAGAATACCGTACGGGCTGGAAACCCGCTCTGAAATCGCCAAGCACTGGTGCTTGGTTTTTGTGACTGCAGCGCAGCGAAGAAGCCGAGCGACTTGCGCTAGCGATTGATCGCGATTTTCTCTTTTTTAGGATAGTAAACGGGTTCCATTTTCTCTCATACTTTCACATATCCTTAATTATATATGTAGTTAGAGGACTGCACACAATTCACTGGCATTTGAGCTGATTTTACAATATTTCACAAAGTTAATCAATCACTTTAAGGAGGAAGTGTGATTATGGTGAGTGAGAGGTAAGCAATGCTAATTAGAGGGCAGAGAACTGAAGCACAGATTCACGCTCATTTTAATCCTTTAACACATCCAACATCGATGTATACATACACTGCACCAGCCCTACAGAGACAAGTAAACAGCACAACACTGTTACGAGTCATTATGCATACACTTAACAAATAACATCGAATGAAATAAGTACTTGACCTATACTTCTTATTTAATGGGGAATTTTTCAAGCATTTAACATTTGGCAAGTTCTTCCCTTCCAAAACAAACTTTTCTCAAAGAAGATCATAAGAATACATCTTTGTTGACTTCATGTATTTTGTGTATTAATGTAAGGGAATCCTAAAATTGGAAAAAAGTGAACTAGTGAAGTCACAAAATATACAGTGTAGTGCTTCATGTACAGTGTAATTCTTGTCTGGTATTTGAATGCACATTAGACTTGCCTATTTTGAAAAATCCTAAAAATGCGTAACAAAAACAACCTGGCACCTCCTCACATTGGTCACAAACAAAAAAATGGCTAGACATTTTGGACCTTCCCCTATATTTATTGAATGGCCTTGAGTGGGATACAAGGGTATATCGCACGAGCTACAATGTACTAGTGAAATATTTTCAATATTTTCAAAGCCAGTGCAATACACCCTTGTGTCCCACGAAAGAAAAGCCATTCAATTATTAATTGTTACCGTGTTTACACATTGATCCGATTCGTGGGTTTGACATGAGACTCGTGTCCAACACGGCAATTTTATGATGTATAAATGCGATCAGTGTGATCCGAGACTCGGGTTGAACACGCCTTTTTAGCTCCGCCAGAATAGTAGGTTTCGATCCGAGAGTCGTATCAGACCCGGCAATAAAAAGAAAGCCGTGTAAAACACAGTAATATATGAAAGGGAAAACAAAAAGAAAAGAAGAAAAGAAGAACAACATAAGAAAGGAAGAAGAGAGAATAAAAAAAAAATTGAGATTCATTAAGAATCAAGATTAAACAAAGAAATACATGGGGGAAAAAATAGAAGAGAGGCGATGAAAGAAGGATAAACAAAGAAATACATTAGGAATTATAAGAGGAAACAAAGAAATACATAAACAAATAAAGAAGAGAGAAGATGAAAGAAGGAAAAACAAAGAATTTAATTAGGAATTATAAGAGGAAACAAAGAAATACATAAACAAATATAGAAGAAGGAAAACAAAGAAGTATCAGGAATCATAAGAGGAAACAAAGAAATACATACATGTAAACAAATATAGAAGAGAGAAGATGAAAGATGGAAAAACAAAGAAATTCATTAGAAATAATAAAAGGAAACAAAGAAATAAATAAACAAATATAGGAGAGAAGATGAAAGAAGGAAAAACAAAGAAATACATTAGGAATTATAAGAGGAAACAAAGAAATACATAAATATAGAAGAGAGAAGATGAAAGAAGGAAAAACAAAGAAATTCATTAGGAATAATAAGAGGAAACAAAGAAATACATAATATAGAAGAGAAAAGATGAAAGAAGGAAAAACAAAGAAATTCATTAGGAATTATAAGAGGAAACAAAGAAATACATAAACAAATATAGAAGAGAGAAGATGAAAGAAGGAAAAACAAAGAAATTCATTAGGAATAATAAGAGGAAACAAAGAAAACGTAATAAAGAAGAGAAAAGATGAAAGAGGGAAAAACAAAGAAATTCATCAGGAATTATAAGGGGAAACAAAGAAATACATAAACAAATATAGAAGAGAAAAGATGAAAGAAGGAAAAACAGAAATTCATTAGGAATTATAAAGGGGAAACAAAGAAATACATAAACAAAAATAGAAGAGAGAAGATAAGAAAAGAAAAAACAAAGAAATTCAAGATTGAACAAACATACATAAGCAAACATAGAAGAAAGAAAACGAAAGAAGGAAAAAACAAAGAAATTATAAGAGAAAATCAAACAAAGGAAAAGTAAAACAGCTTGTGAAAGCTTGCCAATCAACCACGTTTGTGACGCTATGCTACTCCCGTCTGTGATCCGTAAGTAGGGTCGAACTCGCCAATTCAATACATGTATAAACGCGATAACAGTTTTCCTCCCGTGGGAGCTTGAGGCGGGTTCGACACGAGAGTCGTGTCGAACCCGTGAGCCGGATCAATGTGTAAACACGGTATGTATGAAACTTAGTTCCTCAATTTTAACCATTACATGTCCCTATGTATTTTGTATTGACTTCAACATAAAACACAGGTAGAAAAACATTATTTTGTCCGTACGGTAAGTTACCCAAACGTCTTGCAAGGGCTGCGCTGCGCTCATGCATCCATTGTCTTAACCTTTGCTTACATTTGAACCCGTAATCACTTTTTTTTACACATGACGCACACCACAAACTATGAAATATGGAAATATATTGCACGGTCACCCTGGTACTTTTACACAAAGTCAAACCATGAGATACTGTTTTAAAATTGCTCGGTCATTGAAACTACAGTGTACACAAATGGAAGAGTAATATCAATGAGATTGAGCATTGAAACTTTCAGTTTCAAAGCATTTTTTTTTTAGGGGGGGGGTAGGTATACATGTATGAACAGAGTATTATGAGCTGTCTCTTTCACACTGCCAAGATCTCCTCTCACATGACTACAATTCAGGATGACTGGATAATCCACGGTTTCTCAATATTGTCTGTATCTACACACTTGTACATACATGTATCTTTACACTCATTTCTTGGTGTAACCCACATACATGTAAAGAAAATACACATACAGTGTATATGCAAAGTAAAATATATATGTATGTAAATTTCTGAGAATACAGGACTTGTTTGCACAAATGGCTCAATGTTCACTTTGTCACAAGGTTGTGTTACATGTAGCTCTGGGTACCATGAGGGCATACACCCTAAAATGTTGCTTCAAGGTCAAAGTACAAAATTCTGTGGTTATATGTACTACATGTAGTGCTGAACCTAACAGTAAGCCTGCATATTATACTCCTCTACATGTACATCTACATGAACATGAGCATCTCTCTAAATCAAGAGACGATGTTCCAATCTTTAAATTAATTGTTCCAATACTTCTTAACTGTTTGTTCTTAAAGGAAACCAAAACCCAAGGAGAGAATCAATGTTATTGGAAAGTGAGAATTCAGAGAAGCACTTTACAAAAAGTTTCATTAAAATTGGTTAAAAAATGAGAGAGTTATGGAAGTTTGAAAAGTCTTGTTTTACTTTCTATGGGGATCCTCAAATTGGCAAAATTGCTTCAAAATATCTGATTTTGTGAACAACCCTCCACTTGTTTTGTACACAGATTTTCAGATTTTCCCCATTATCTTTCAAGGTGCAGTTAATCTCCTTCTGAGCTCAACAATAAACATATATAATGGGAAAATGTATTTTACACCACATATGTCGAGTTCAGGAGGAGATAAGGAGCACCCTGAGAGATAATGGGGAAAATCTGAAAATCTGTGTACAAAACGAATGGAGAGTTGTTCACAAAATCAGCCATTTTGAAGCACTTTTGCCAATTTGAGGATCCCCATAGAAAGTAAAACGAGACTTTTCAAACTTCCATAACTCTCTCATTTTTTAACCAATTTTAATGAAACTTTTTGTAAAGTGCTTCTCTGAATTTTCACTTTCCAATAACATTGATTCTCTCCTTGGGTTTTGGTTTCCTTTAACCCTTTCAGGACAGGAATTATTTAAGAGCTCAATTGATCACATTTCGTTCTTCAAATTGGCAACAATAATATTTTTCTTTTAGTGCTACGTGGTTCTAATAAGATGTAATGTCTTGAAAATAATATACATGGTTAGAAATTTGTTTAATAGTTGAAAGAAATTGCCAATTTTTATGAAAAACAATGATTTTAAACCTCTCAATGTGTTGCCAATTTAAGGATCTCAAAGCTTATTCTTGTTTTAAAAATTCCTGGCATCAAACGCAATATTGTCATGCAATAAAAATGGACATAGTGTGTGCAGAAAATTTTGCTCTTTCTATTCGTGCATCTGGTATATTTTTTAGAGCTCTGGATCAAAAGTTATTGAGCCAAACCACAAAATGTGGTCATTTGTCTTGAAAGGGTTAACAGATTGTTACATGTACATGTAGGCCTTTGAACAGATTCGAATAGTATGGAAGTGGATCCTATTACGGAACACTTTTCAGAAAATCAACCATATGTAGCAAATAAAATATCGAATGAATATCTGTCAAACTTACATAATTAATGCTTAAAGTCCTACAGAAAAAGAAGTTGGTGGAATTTGAAAAAGACAACAAAAATTTAATACGATATTCCTTTCCGAGCGAACTCCTTCCCAATGACGCGGCGTTTTGGTCCCTTGAAAAAAGTATTGTATTACCGAATGTGTGCCCCCTATAGGAAAAAAGACACACAACCTACCCAATTTGGGGCCAACAGGATGACAAGAGAGCAGGTTATAAGATATTACTTATTTTTTGGGGGCCTTATTTTATGATCTTCTGCCCTGTGTTCTGTGTGTCAAATAGTGTGGAGTCCCACGCGTATGGAAGACATTTTAGGCGCTTAACTGTACGCGTTCGGTAATACAATCCATGACTATATGATGTAAATGTATTTATCGCATGCCTACAATGCATGCATTAAAGAAAAACAGGCACACTTACATTGCACAAGCATGAATCCCTATGACACCTGTAGGAATTTTATTCATAAAATGTACATGTACATGTAGCCATGTACATGTACGGGTAAACAGAATTTAAATACTAGTAGCAGATCTGATTGTAAAGGCATGTGTGCTGCCTAAAACAGCACCTGTAATACAGTGCCAACAACAAAAAAGACAGCTTTCTTTAAAACTCTAGATCAATTACCTTTATCATTTATGGCATTTCTATTTGAGCTGTCAACACAATTTGAGAAACAGGACGCAGGTTATGAATCATAAGGTTATACACTGTGCTCTCTTGCACTCACTCTAGGCCAACATGTATTTAGTACTGAAGTACTGTAGATTGCAGCAATCAAACAAGCACAGGGTTTTGAACGCACTTCCCTTTCGGTGGAGAGCAGCCATCATGATTTGTTTTGTTGTGGGCTTATTATTCCCGGTAACCAGGGAAGACTTGTTGCCAGGTTTCTCAACATCAG
Source organism: Heliocidaris tuberculata (assembly GCA_025618425.1). Taxonomy (NCBI): domain Eukaryota; kingdom Metazoa; phylum Echinodermata; class Echinoidea; order Camarodonta; family Echinometridae; genus Heliocidaris; species Heliocidaris tuberculata. Next base: position 7,753,622 of record CM046832.1, read on the forward strand.
ATTTCTCACAGCAGTGACTTTTATACTTTACACTACAGGAAGCATGCACAAATCTCGCCCTCTTTCCCCTCCTAAAAGAATTAAAGGCAGCTCAGAATAAAATGCCATTTCAGTTGTTAACAGCAAAATACTTCTTTTCCCCCTCAGTGGAATGGAATTAACATAGCTTGATATTTGAATACAGTATAATCATGAAAAGAATTTACATAAGCCTACCCTTTCAGTATAAATTATGGTTATACTTGGTTTCACTCTAATAAAATGTACAGTTATTGGATAACTGATGATTACAATTATTTCTTCCTAAAACCATGAAATCAATATTTGTACCTTCGGCCAAAGAAGAGAATATTGTGCCATCTGATTCCTCAGAATTCATTAGTGTTCTTTATGACGGCCTTGACTGACCACAAAACACTTACATGTACAATTTACACTTGTACTCACACTGCAAAATCACTTATATATGCATGAAAATAATTCCCTTCCTTCCTTTAATGTTCTTCTGTTTAATTCCTGTTTCTTTACCACGAGCTTTAATTATTTCTATTTCATTAAAGGCATTGATTAACTTTGCCCAGGACTGAAAAAAAAAATCACTGTTCCAGCTAATGCTGTAATCATAATTGCAAACCTTTAGCTCAGACAGGAATCGCTTGAGTTTTATAAGCTGATCGGTCGTTTATATATCAAGATATTTACGATTGAATATTGATGTCGGGATAGAGTACCACCGAACCCTAAAGAACTCTTACGGTTGGCATACCTCGCTCTATCACAGAATACCGTACGGACTGGAAACCCGCTCTGAAATCGCCAAGCGCTGGTGCTTGGTTTTTGTGACTGCAGCGCAGCGAAGAAGCCGAGCGACTTGCGCTAGCGATTGATCGCGATTTTCTCTTTTTTAGGATAGTAAACGGGTTCCATTTTCTCTCATACTTTCACATATACATGTACATGTACTTAATTATATATGTAGTTAGAGGACTGCACACAATTCACTGGCATTTGAGCTGAATTTACTATTTTTTACAAAGTTAATCAATCACTTTAATAGACCTACATTTACTACAAAACACCAACAAAAATATTTTCATTTGCTAAACCTAACACAGAGAAGTGAGACAGCTACAAAAGCACAGTCATGGAGTTAGAAATTCATGAGAGACTTGTCTATGTGTGAGCTTGCTGCATGAGAAGCTGTCGTATAAATGATGCACATTCAATACAGGGATGTAACAAGATGTGCTGAATTATTAATGTGTTTGATGTGATATCATCCTTTAATGCATGGCACGGCTGCTGATGACTACAGTGCGTTCTAAACTTGGGCTCCACTTTTTACCATGCAAGGCACAGTAAATCCTCTCATATAGGCGCCCTCCATGTAAGCTATCTTCTCTTCTTCTTTTTTCTTTTCAATGTACAGTTACACTGTAGTGATTATACAGTGCACTTTAACTACATGCATTAAAGGACACCAAAACCAAAGGAGAGAATCAATGTTATTGGAAAGTGAGAATTCAGAGAAGCACTTTACAAAAAGTTTCATTAAAATTGGTTAAAAAATGAGAGAGTTATGGAAGTTTGAAAAGTCTCGTTTTACTTTCTATGGGGATCCTCAAATTGGCAAAATTGCTTCAAAATGGCTGATTTTGTGAACAACTCTCCATTTGTTTTGTACACAGATTTTCAGATTTTCCCAATTATCTTTCAAGGTGCAGTTAATCTCCTTCTGAGCTCAACATACATGTATATAATGGGAAAATGTATTTTACACCACATATGTCGAGTTCAGGAGGAGATAAGGAGCACCCTGAGAGATAATGGGGAAAATCTGAAAATCTGTGTACAAAACAAATGGAGAGTTGTTCACAAAATCAGCCATTTTGAAGCAATTTTGCCAATTTGAGGATCCCCATAGAAAGTAAAACGAGACTTTTCAAACTTCCATAACTCTCTCATTTTTTAACCAATTTTAATGAAACTTTTTGTAAAGTGCTTCTCTGAATTTTCACTTTCCAATAACATTGATTCTCTCCTTGTGTTTTGGTTTCCTTTAAACAAATATCTTCATGAACAACTCAGAAGGTTCCCTGCCTTCTGGATATTATTGCACACAGGGGCATCACTAGAAAATTTTCAATGGGGGGGGGGGGGGGGGGGGTTGTGACACCCAAACTTGCCAACAAATTTTTAGGGTGTGACACCCAAATTTGCCAACAAAAATGCTGCACCCTAACCTCCCCCCCCCCCCCCCAAATGATAATAAAAGAAAATCACAGATGTAGAGATCATGACCATACAGGCCCATTTTTGCAAGGAGAGGGCTTACACCTTTTGACCAAATATTAACTTTTCAATTTCTAAACTTTTTAAAACTTTTTGTACAGAAAATGTACAGAGTTACATAATTGTGTATTCTTGACATCAAGACTACTGTATTGTTAATTGCAAACCTGTTTGCTTCACTTCATCAAGCATTCATGCTTTTTAATAGCATACAAAAAGTGGATGACTTGTTCATCTGAATCTTACATGTACTTCACAGGCATTGCAACTGGACTCGAGGCATTACATGTACCATATAAAGCAATTTACTGTGCTTCTATGGTCTAAATTAGTGAGATCAAACTGATTTCACATAATTAATGTATGGCAATCACTTCAACTTGGACATACATGTACATGTACATGAAATACATAATTGAACTCATTTTATACAGTTCTCTACTAGTATGACAAGAGTTTAAATTCTGCTGGGCAATGTATACTCATTTTTATTTTTTTAAATCTGATAAATCTAATTTTATAAGTAATCATCTTAAAAATAAGGATGGGATTGATATATTATCTCTATAATACAAAAAAATTATACAAATATAGAATAAAATAACTCCTGAAGTAAGAGATTGGCAAAATTGAGAGAAGAACATAATTTGGACAATCTGGTCTAAATGATGATTTCTAGGTCTCTTTTATTTAAGCCTGAGTCGAATCGATTGTAAACCGGTCCTCGATCAAGGCTATCAAGCCCCGGTGCTGTTTTGGCGAAACCAGTCCATCGATGAAATTTATGAAAAGAGAGGATAGAGAGAAGCAATTTTAAAAAAGGTCATCAAAATCAGTTAAGAAATGAGAAAGTTACGAAAGTTTGAAAAGTCTCAATTTACTTTCTATGGCGATCCTCAAATTGGCAATGTTGCTTCAAAATGACAGCTTTAGTAGGACAACTCTCCATATGTTTTGTACACAAAATTTCATATTTTCCCTATTATCTCTGCAGCTTGTCTCCTTCTTTAGCTCAAGATATATCATGGAGAAATGTATTTGACACAACATATGTTGAGTTCACAAAAAGACAAGCATCATTTTTAGAGATAATGGAGAAAATATGAAATTTTGTGTAGAAAACACATGGAGAGTTGTCCTACTCTACCTGTCACTTTGAAGCAACATTGCCAATTTGAGGATCGCCATAGAAAGTAAATTGAGACTTTTCAAACTTTAATAACTTTCTCATTTCTTAACTGATTTTGATGGAACTTTTTAAAAATTGCTTCTCTCTATCCTCTCTTTTTATCAAAATGGATTTTTTCACAGGGTTTCATTCCCCTTTAAGTATTGTACATGTAATTTGTTATTCCTAGATGCAAACACTATATTGAACAGATGATTTAATGAAATGGGCAAAGTAAAAGCCACTGCGTTGTCTGATAAATAAAAATTTGATGGCGAACGGAACAGCAGATCATAGACCAGTGCCTAGGCAGTGAGAGCGCTGTACATAATGCGAGTGATGTTGCTGGGGGACACACTGTACACCGTTGTGCCAGAGCAAAAAATTGTCCTTGATTTCACCATCCATCAATTAGTGCATCGGTGTTAGACCGGAGCAAAGCCGTTGATCCCGGTTTTACAAAATAATCGATATGACTCGGGCTTTACTTTCATTGTTAATCTTTGCAAATAAGCTTACTGCCTACAGATCTCATTATTGGCATTTGGGGCAAGCCTGAGCTATCTACACTTGTCTGATACAAGGAAATATGTTATGTTCTGAGAAATTTTGAGATGAGTTTTATATTTTCATAACGACTGTGATATTTCCTGATATAGAGTAATCTGGAAAACACATCTTAGTCATGAAATAAACATTGTGTATTGAAGTTAAGTTAAAATTTTCCACAAGAAGGCCTATTTCTTGAAGATGGAAAGGTCATATTACATCTCTTGCAAATTATTCTAGCATGGGCAAACAGATAGTGTTACCAACTTACTATGCATAAATTACATGTATAGCCTTTGCGCGTATTGTTGTCCCTCATAATGAAATGTTAGACCTGCTGGGTATGCCTAAAATAGTCTTAAATGCATTTCTAAAAATCATGATCATATATTTTTCTGTTGGCTGAGCACTACATGTACATTACAGCCATTGAAAATATACAGATGTTGCCATTTACAATTGGGTATTATCTTACCTGCCATGTGCTTCAAAGTCAAGTTCCACTTCTTTGAAGGTATCTACAGATCGTCGGGCTCGTTCATGCATGGAATGCAACTCATTAGTGTTGTAACTAAGGAGTTCATAGTGCTTGACGTAGCGATTCAGTCTCTCACAATCTGATGATAAAACACACAAAAAAAATAAATTTATTTCTCAAATAAGGACTCCTTTTGAAGGACAAGTGAAGTAAATCCTTAATTTCTAATTTACACTGGGGGGGGGGGGGGGGGGCCTTTCATAAAGCTGTTCGTAAAGTTATGCATGACTTTACGAAATGAATATGAAGTGCCATATAGGATGCCCAAAGTTTTTCCTGATGTTTTAACAATATGTGACTGTATTTCCAATAACCTAAATAAAACTATGGCAAAAAATATACTTTGCATTAAAAATGTTTGTTATAATAAGAATGTTAATCTACATCTGCACAGTTCAACTTTAGTTGATGCAGTTAAAAATAATTTAATAACTTTAAGGCCCTGCAACATAAAACAAATTTCGGTCCTCATTTTGTCAAAATGTAATGCGATTGTTGGTACATGTATGTACGTACCAAAGCTATTCCATTATCATCATCCATTGACGATAGCAAGACCTAAACTTTTACACAAATCAATTACATGACTACCATTGTTATTTACCTTAACATCCATATTTTTACGTTTGATGGGCACGTATGACTTATCCATAGGTAACAGACTGGAATCATCACTAAAGTTCAAACCAAGAAGGTCAGATACAAATTATCATCATTATCTAAATAATCAGTGAGTAACCCTGTACGAGCATTGAAATCCCCAACTAAACAAAACGGAACATTAAATTTACTTTTAATGTTAATTATATCCTGTACCAAACAATCAAAGACCTCATTGCTATGATAAATTGAGCCTTCGCAAGAGTTGAAGAGTCCCTGAATCAGGTAATCTAGCAAATTTAAGAAAATCATGTCTTGCTTAGAGCAATTTTGTTGTCTGTTTTTGACTGCTGCAACAGTGAATGTTGGACACAGTCCCACATAGGCAAGGGCCTACACTGTATGTCATGAGCAGATGAGTGGACTAGATGATGCAGTCGGCAAAATCAAGAAAATTGTGTCATATTGAGACAAAACTTAACAACCAAAGGTAGTGTACTCAGTCACTGTTGTTGTGATAATATTCATAAGAAGTAGGTCTTGGTCTATGCTCGCTCGATGCGGCGTCTCAGCTAAGCTAAATCTAGGCCTACAACATTCTACATTGTAGTCCCATATGCTCAAGCTCTCAGAGTGGATTATCCCTCTCTCCCTCTCAAATCACAGGAGTCACTCACTACTATTCTCGTCTTAATTCACATGACATGGTTTTTTAAATATCTAATATCTAATTTTATATACTTACGAGACACCCCTATCAGCAGGGCAAGTGTTAAAAGAATTATCCGAATCATTTGGAAAGTATGAAAAACTGCAATTCTAAAAAAAATAAACAGAAGTTTACGTCCACTGTTGTTGTTCACCTGAGCTGCTGAAAAATATACCGTATACGGTTTCAAGAGTGCTAGATTAATACGATAAAACTTACGTGTACAAGCCGAATTTGCAAACTCCTGTAAATCCAAATTTGAGTTTTTCTTTCTTTATTCTTTCTTCTATTTTCTTTCATTCTTTCTTTTTTCTTTCTTTCTTTCTTTCTTTCTTTCTTTCATTCATTCTCTCTTTCTTTCTTTCTTTCTTTCTTCCTTTCTTTCTTTCTTTCTTTCTTTCATTCATTCATTCATTCTCTCTTTCTTTCTTTCTTTAATTCTTTCTTTCATTCTTTTCTTTATTTATTTTTTTCTTCCTTTCTTTCTTCCTTTCATGATTTTATTTCATTTTTTTTTTTACAAGCAGGAAGAGATTCATTCAACCGGTTCATTATTTGGCGAGTCAGAGTTGTGTTTTTTGGTTGTTGTTACGGTTGTTGTTGTTCCCTCAGCAAGGCCCCTGAATATCATGGTATAAATATAGGGATGAGAAACTGTAATTATATGCATTTTCTTTCACTCGATTGACTTTTTATCTGGTTGAAACTTGAAAGATTTCAAATTTAAAATGAATTCATAACTTTTTTACTGATTTTTCTCATTCAAAGTTCACTACTTTGTTTGCATTTGTCTGAACTTCAGGCTAAGTTACTGGGTAGGCCGCTATTTCCCCTTTAATCTCCACTTGTTTTTCTTCTCTGTGCCATGCGAATTAAAAATCTTGCTTTGTTTTCTTTTTTAATCAATTTTCCTGTTGTCGCAACCGCGTCTACAAAAAGTGTCGAAAAGGGTCTGTTTTAAGCCTTAAGGCGTCGTCGACGTTTTCTTTAAAAAGGGGGTGTTTTTCAGCTTTCAATCGCCGTTTAGAGTACAAAATAACAAATTCGGTCTTCGACATTTAGGGTATAAATTGCATGATCACGAGTACTTGAAATGAATAACACCGATTGGTGATTTGGATTGTTTGCATACAAATTAAATATGATATCAAAAAAATCGGTGTCTGTTCACTGCACATAATCTATGTTCCTTTGTTTGATTTGAATGTTGAATAAAGTGATGAATTAAAAAAGTTTATCTGTTTGTACTCGAAAAGCGTTATTTTGTTGTTTTCCTGCTTTTAGGGGTTATTTATTTTAAACGCCATTAAGGGTATTGTACTTGGTACCATATAATAATTCATACGCCACTTAGGGTATTTTTGGGTGGCGTGATGACCCTGTTGAGGCCATTTAGGGTATTTCCTGATGTGCCTAGGGGTGCAAATTAGACTTCGTGCAATACGCCATTTAGGGTCCATTCTTGAAGTATGTGGACGCGCTTGGGTAGCACATTTGTCTGAGTGACCCCCCCCCCCCCGGCCCCCCCCCCCCCCCCCCCCCCCCGTCCAGGGTCCATGACATGCCCGAACTAGCACCCAAAATTATTACCCTATAGTGCTTCTTCTCCACATAGGCATACTTTATATAGTTATGATATAGGCAATTAATTAACCATATTTTTGTGCGAGAATGATTTTCAAACAACAAATTAAAAATCTTTGAAATCTTTTGGTTAAACCAATTTTTAAATCTTTGAAACCAATGCAGCTAGCTGCCCATAGGGATGGGCATGTTTTCATATTAGCACTAAGCATTTTAGCATCTTTTAGCAGTGGAAATAGGCGCGGTATACGGTACGACCACTCAGTGGGTACGACCTATGGGTACGACCTATGTATGTCTGAAGTCTGCAACCAATGAGTGTGCGAGCGAGTATTATCCTTTCGGGCGTAGAGAGCTAGAGGGCTAGAAAAGTGAGTCATGTATATAGTGACGTCATTGGATTTATCATAGAAAAAACAAGAAATAGCTGGTATTTGTACCAGGATATGGGTTGGTACCACACCTACATTTCCCTGCCTGTATAACCTGGGAGATGGGAGTTTATCTCCCTGCTATAACATGATATTAATCGCTTTCTCCACACTAAGATTGATAGTGAAAATATTATTAGGAGCTGATAAAACAGAATGGTTAAAATAGGTCTATATGATGTTTTTATTCTATGTAATTTACAGTCTAGAAGAGATTGGGCCTACTGGTATTGTGGGTGGGGGGGGGGGGGGATAGGATATATAAAGTAGTATAGTTGTGATTGGTAGCAGAAGTAGGATGGTAGTAGTTGCAGAATATAGAGGTACGATGGTGACGATGGTAGTATTATGCATAGGATAGTGAGGGAGAATGTAAGTAAAGGTGAGCCTGCAGTAGAGGTGGGATAAGTGATGAGGTTTAGGGTAAAAGTGGACTGGTAACAGAATTGGGATGGTATAGAGTGTAGTAAAGTGCGAAAGGAAGTAGAGATAGCAGTGGCTTATCTGGACTTCGGCTTCATGGGGAGGGGTAAAACATCCGAGCAAACCAAATCACTTTTTGAATCCTATTATTTGTTTGGACAAGGGGAGGGGCCGTGGGAGAGCAGGATTATGTACATTCCTTTACCCCAGAGCCATAAGTAGCCGTGGTATTCAATATATTTATTCCGAGTGAGCAAAAATTTGGGCCACGTCATTTCCTTTAAAATTACAAGTTTTTGGAAAGGCGCATTTTTTATGACATATGCATTTGATTTGCATGTTTTAAAAAAATGAATATTAATTAATTTAAATTATTCTGAACGTCACAGCGGCGTTATTGGGCCCTGTTTCTCCTTCTCCCGCCCCCCTTCTCTTTATTTCTAAAGTTTGGCTGCATAAAATATAATTTCTTTGCCCATTTTAAATTGATTAAGTTCTCTCCATAAAACAATCAATCAAACAAACAAACAATAAAAAACTGGCCTATAATTTTCGAATTTTACCGATAACTGCTTCTCTTGTAAGATAATTATTTTCTACTCTGCTGGGTTCTATCATACCGGTACTTTTATGGATCAATAGAACACCACACAGTCCTTGTGAAGAGCGCCATCAATATATAAGGGAAGCATAATCATCATTGAACCTTCTTTGCTGTTGAAAATGTTATACAGTGTGTACCAGAATAAAACGAAACCGGATTTCATGGCAGAAATTTTCCATCATAATGAATAAGTTCCTTGATGAAATATACATGTATGAAAAGCTCTGCATCTCCTCCTTTATTTGATGCATAACTTATTACTCAGAATTCACGCATGATTGAATTAAAGCAATGGAATGTGGTGCCACTAAAAGTTCATTTGCACGCACAACTTTGAGTGAGTGTTGGGTATAGTAAATATAATCATTTTGACAAAAGAAAAACGACACACAAAAATTCATAATTTCCTCTTTTATATAACACCTTAAGCGTAAAAAATGAATGATGTATGGAAGAGATTCAAGAGAAAAAGTAAAATGAAAACATGCTTGATCTCTGCCCAAAGAAGCCATTCAGCTTTCCTGACCTAGCAGCTGACAATGGACTGAATGCTTGGGTGACTTTACAAAAACATGGGGAATGAAAAGAAACACTAGAGATGGTTGGGGTATGAAAAGGCTGAAAATTAGAGGAGAATTAACCTCAGAATATAATTGTACTTATGTTCAAAGGTGTAATTCTTAATCATTGGCCTGTATTACTTTAGAAAGCACACGGTATCATCTGCTAACACTTTACATGGGGGATGCCATTTATATGGAGTTGTACATGAACCATCGGAAACCTTTCCAGTCACGAGGAAATCTTTAATCCTAGAGCTAAATTGCTTCTCTTTATTACAAAAAAATCCCCATATATGATGGAAAATATGTAACAGGTGTATACATATATTCTAAAATTTGAAATTTATAGATTGCTTTTTAAATTCTCTGCTTTGCTAAATAGAAATCGATTTCTTGGGCTTAATTGCATGGCAGCTAGAGCAGAACATAATACAACGCTCATTCTGACTATTGAAGTCCATTATCTCAAAGCAGGTGAATGCATATAGTTTGTCACTACTGACGCTTGCTGACCATGCAGCTGACCACAGAACGAAGGGTGTTCATGGGCCGCGGAACTGGGGGCGGGGGGGGGGGGGCTGCACTTTTTTTAATATAGACACGTTTAAAAAAATCTCAGAAAAAAAAGGCTCGAAAATAGTCATTAATGAGTGAAATCAGATCAGCCCTCCCGGGTCCAGTTGCACAAGACTTTGTGTTTAATCGCAACTCCTAAAAATCAAACGCTAGTTCTACATGTGCACTTCTGATTGGCTGAAAATATAGTTAGGTTTGATTTTCCTGAGTTGCGTTCAAACGCAAGTTTTGTGCAACGGGCCACAGATCTATATCCTCGTTGACATTGAGACTTGTCCCTTCCTGCTGATATTTTCTTATGTTTCTCAATACCGTAGACTTCGCATTAAGGCGCGATCTTGAAATCTCTCATGGAAGGGTGCAGCAAGTTGCTGCAGGCTCCCAAAGCAAGCCCATTCCGTTACGATGTCTTCATTATGCCAACATGCACGTGGATTTTATATCGAATATAGATATATAATATATAATATATAATGTGAGAAATCAATTGAATTGAATGAGAGAAATAATTTGCGTATATAGCTAAATTCATTGTTCCTCCTTACTGACTTCCTCTTTGTGGAAATAACGACAGGGGTTGCAAAAACTGTCTCCGCCGGGGAGTAGAACCCGGCTTTTTGGCACTGTACGCCAAACGCATGAAACCACTCGACCACGGAGGCGGGTTGAGTGGTGTTCGACGCTACACCAGGTATAAACACCGACAGGCAGCCCTTGCAACCCCTTCGCAGTTAATTTATTCCTTTTCTTTCAAGGAAGTATTGAACCATGAAAAAACGTATATGCCTAACTAGATCCAAGGCGGATTCATGTCTAAGAATTAATTAATTATCAATTATAATGATTTACCCCGTGAAATGAGAGAGCAATGCCTTTTGAAAATGAATATGTATATATATATATATATATATATATATATATATATATATATATATATATATATATATATATATATATATATATATATATATATATATATATATATATATATATATATATATATATATATATATATATATATATATATATATATATATATACATACATATTCATTTTCAAAAGGCATTGCTCTCTCATTTCACGGGGTAAATTATTATCCTATTTGGTGTTTTTTGTTGTCGGGGGTATAGGAAAGCGTTGAAATGTTAAGGAGCGTTTCTTTTTCATAAGGGTGCTAAGGGGGTCCTTTCACTTAAAAATTCTCTGACAAGCCTAAAAACTAAAATAAAAGCAAAGCAACCAAAAATAGAAAAGAAAAGGAAAGAGAGATTTATCACATTTCGGGAAATACTTTTTTACTTCAAAAATATCTGACAAGAAATAAAGGTTATTAGAACCACATTTCGTGGGTGCCTCATTACGGGCCTCATTATTTTTTTTTGAAATTGCTGACAGCAGACCCTGCATGCAGCATTCCATTATCTCATGTACTGCCAGATATACCGAAATTTCCGATGATATTTTGCTGACGTGAAGACAACGTCAGTGACTGGAAATCTGGTACGGTCTCTTGTGTGTCATGAAAGAGTGACATCGTTAATTTTAAAAAGTGATAGCAAAATGAAGAGTGAAAACAATACTTTTAATAACTTGAGTATAGGTTAATGGACCCGGGCTTAAGAATTTTTTTTTTTTTTTTTTTTTTACAGCTATATTCATTATTTATGTATGTTTTGTTTTTTTTTCATTTGAGAAGCGCCAATTAAACTCTTCTGCCCCGCCATTTCCGTCTTTATTTTTTAAAGCAAGCAATATAATTAGGAGGATCAAATGGAACAGACCCACTAAACAGACTGATTATCATGCATGTAGTTCGAAAATACAAGATGCTTCTATTACCGTTATTCACCCTATAATGAATCATTATAACCTTGTTGTTATTCCCCGGAACTTATTACAGATGGGGCCAGAAAGGGGGAAAGGTTGGTCATTATGTCACGAGAGGCATACAGTGTACCTCACGATTATTATATTTTAGTATTTGTATGAAGGGCAGGCCCCTGGGAACGGTTTTTTAATGGGGGTGTTGTGAGCAGATCTTTTTTTAAAATTCAGTTTCTTATCTAGGAATTATGGTACCAGGAGCAAACGATGAAGTTGCACCCCCCCCCCTCCCCCAACGATTGTACAAGCGAGAGAAAAAAGCGACCGAGCGGTAGATTTTATTATTGTTGCATTTTTAACTTCCAAAACACAATATTTCTTATATATATTCTAATGCAATTACCTCGAAGAAATTGTAATTGAGCACTGCGATCGAGGGGTAGAGATCCGAATTTCGAACATTGATAAATGGTTTTTTATTCATTTCCTTCTCAAATGAAGTTCAACATTAATGGAAACCATTAAGAAGACGAGGAATTTAGGAAGACAACGGAAAGTTGAGATTTCTTTGAAATGTTAAACCTTTGCAAAAGCGATTTTATACACTTAATCCTACACTGGGGCACAATATTTAACAATAGGATGATGAAATTTACATAATGGAGGAGCAAAGCAACGAGAATTATTTATCAATCTTGAGCGCATCAAAAACACTATATCCTATACGAGATCCTGGAGCCAATGGTGTATCTAGGTATTCTGGCGCCAAGGGCAAACTATCAAATCTGTGCCCCCCCCCCCATGCCCAAACTCAGATTAATGAGCGTTTTTAATTTAGAAATGATGGCACTACGTGAAAATGAGTTTTGATGCACATAACCCGGGGTTGTTAGCCCAAATCTGATGAGTTATTGTGCAAGCGAGGGAGCAACGCGACCGAGCGCCAATTTTTTTTTCCTTTTCACCCCTCAAATTGAAATTTCTTATGTATTTTACCCTTACAAAAAAATCCAAGGGAAAACAGCGACCTAGCAATAGATTATTTTTTTTTGAAATTTTGCACATTCGTATTTGGGGGGTGCAAAATGAATGAAAACCCTGAAGAAAAGAAAATCGCAGATGAAGAGATCTTGATCATACAGGCCCATTTTTGCAAGGGGAGCTGACGCCTTTTGCCTGAATATCAACTTTTCGTAGTGAAAATGTACAGAAGTTGCATACAAAAGTTACATAATTATATGGGAACCTCGCTGACCCAAAATGTGGATATCCTGGCACCTCGCTGCCCGAATATGGATTGTTTCACGAATATCGGAACTTTGATTTGCCCAGTGCCGAAGAGGGACGCCCTTTGCACCCTCTCTTTCCTCTTCCCTCTCCCTTTATTCCCCTCCTTTTTTTTTGCCGACAGCAGTTTGGAGTCGGGGAGGGGTGTGACACCCCCACACGGCCACCCCCCCCCTCTAGCTACACCACTGTGTGCGAGTGTTCGAAGCAAGCGAACGCAACTAAAAATGTAAATACAATTTTTAGGTTCCAATTTTTAAAGGCATTTTCTGTATTTTTGTTATGCACTCTTAAAAAGTTGGGCAAAAAAATGCCCAATTTTTAACCAACACTGGGCAACATACTGTCCACACAACTTTTGGTTAAAATTTGCCCAACTGATGTTGGGCAATCCATTTACTATGTTGTTGGGCAAATTAAATTGCCCATCAGTTGGTGACCCATTAGATTTTACCCAACTCTACAATTGCCCAACTGTTGGTTATATTCTCAGTTGGGTAATTATTGCCCAACCAATCTTACCCAATAGGATTGCCCAACCCTCTATTTGTTCAGCTGTTTGGTAACAAATATCATGTGGTTGGGCAAATTCAGCTGCCCAATTTATTGTTTCCTTTTTCCTCCAACCTAGGTAAAAAAAAAAAATGAAATCTGCTTGTTACGTCCTTCTGGGTCTTAACCTAATCAATCCTAACCTATCCTATTTTAAGCTATCCTATCCTATTTTAAGCTATCCTATCCTATATCTTAACCTATCATATCCTAGTCCTATCCTATCCAGTTACTGCAAACTAGTGCAAGCTCTTATATACCCCTTATATTTTTTTATGCATTCGGTGACAGTTAGTAAATCGGGCCACCCCAAACCATACGCTACTAAAAATTCATGAATATTCATATAAGTGTTTTCCCCAATATTGGGTAAAAATATTTACCACAAGTTGGGCAAAAGCGAATTTCTAACCAACCATCAGTTACCCAACAAAATTTACCCAACTGGCAAAGGAAATGTGACAAAATTACACAACTACACGGCAACAAGTACCCAACCCATAATTACCAAATACTGTTGGTAAATATATGCCCAATATTTAGGTAAAAAGTATTGACCAATATTGGTTACACCACTCGAGTGTCCAGTTGGTTAATAATAGCCCAGAATTGGGAATATTTTTAACCAACCAGCAGTTACCCAACTAAATTTACCCAACATTTTAAGAGTGTGGGCAAAAAATGAATATGCTCATACCCCCACCCCTTTCCCATACTTTCACAAAACTGCGAGGGAGTGAAGCGAACGAGCGGTACTTTTTTTTTGGTTGCATTTTTATGCCTACAAAAAACAATTTTTTTTAAAACTTAAAAACAACTTTGAAAGCGATCACTACATCGACCGGTACAGTTTCGAGTTTTGGAAATTGATTTAATGTTTTCTATGCACTTCTTCCTCAGTGGGGCGTAATTAACGAAAATTCAGGAGAAATATAGTCGATGAATTTAGCATTGCAACATAAAGTTACAATTTCTTTCAAATGGTGAACCTTTGAAAATACTATTCTATACAATTAATCTATATTGGTATCGTTGCTTGATACTCTCTATAAAAAAAAGCGATTGATGAATAATAATAGGGAAAAAATCAATGAGAATAACATTCTTAAATTTAATTTTTGAACCTTTTTATAATGCTATTTATATAGCCAATATTGGAGTGCGAAGATAAGAGATCCCGAAGCTATGAATGCAAGGGAGCAAAGCGACCGAGCTTTAGAAACAATTTTACACTTTGAATCTAAGAAAAACTAAATTTCTTACCCTGCGGATTGGGGGAGAACAGTTCTTAAGCATATAAGTTTCTTCCCTTTCTCTCTTTTGCGTTTTTTTACGCCCCCGCCTGGTGCAAGTGCCCCATAAAAATCTGGGGGTGCTGCAGCACCCCAAGCATCCTCACCTTTCTAGGGGGTAATGCGCACCCCCTCATAAAAATCCGGGGGTGCTGCAGCACGCCCGGCTCCCAGGGGCCTGATGAAGGGTTTTCAGGCGACCAGAAAAATTGACATATCTCATGGTTTGCGCAAAAGTACCCGCATTATCGCGATACATTGTCGCGATATCAATAGCTTCGAAATATCCAGAATAACAAAAAAAAAAAAGTGACGTCAAAGTATCGGTATATAGCGAAAAATATACGGATGTCTGACGTCACGCGATATCCACTTTTTCTTCATGGTGAAATTATATGTCACGTGAGACATTCCTGGCCAGTCCTTGCACGAGAATTTTATGATGAAGGATATAATGATTAATATTGCACCAATAATGAGAATCATTCTTGAAGGATCATCCTTGGAAGATCATTCATGAAAGATCATTATTGTACTATTGTCAATCGTAAAAAATGACCACTTTAGCCTATTTAGTGAAGGAGGGAGAATTGACTGACTGAAAATAAACATTGTAGATTGTACATTACGTCCAATCGATATAATTATAAGCATCAATTCCGATTTAGTTTGTCTTCACAGTGAGTGGGGTAGCTAAGGGGTATATACATGGGGAGCACGTGCCCCAATCGAATGGCAAAGAGAGAGAGAGAGAGAAAGAAAGAGATGGCTTTGCTCTCTTGAATTCTATTTATCTTATAAGACCGGTGCCGCCCCTCCCCCCCCCCCCCCCCCCCGCTTGACACCAGTACATCGATCTGTACCAGTGGTAGAGATCGATGCACCAGTAGTAAACATGATTATTAACGAGTAAAAAGAAAGAAAGAAAAAACAAAACAAAACAAAACACCAGTCCATTTTTAGGGAGGGGGGGGGGGGGGGGAGGGGGCTTGATGTAAAAGAATGACAATATGTTTCATTTTCAAATAAACCATGAAAATGAAATGTCTTGTAAACAGGTGAACATTATAGTTCTTCACAAGGCAAACATAAACGAATTCGAATGGATAATTACAAAAATGAGTTTTATATCTTGGAAACAGCAGATGACAAAGATGAAGACAATGCAAGGGAATATTTTTAATCTGCAACATACTGGAAGAGAGAGAGAGAGAGAGGGGGGGGGGGCATGCCTGTTTTACGATCGTAGCATTACAACAGTAAATTGTGCGATTTTTATACTATTTTCAACGGGATTTTCCTCGAATAGGGCAATAACCGCATAGTCATTTCCCTCATGTAAATTACATTTGGTAATGCATTCGTAGTGGAGTTTTATCTCGGCAGTCACCTGGTTCAGTCTTATCCCCTCACTGAAGGAAAAAAAAAGAGAGCTAATTGTAGGTCTATTCAATAAATCATATGATATTAATGCATGCCGCTCTAACTTGTTATGCCTCGGTCACAACTGGCCATATACAGCTCTGCGTCTGGTCTGCAGCGGATGCAAAAAAATTCCTGCGTCGGACGCACAGCTCGGTAAGTGGCCCGCATAGAGGAGAACGCAAAGGAAACTGTTTGTTTTTTGCTCACGATCGTGACGGTTGGTAGCTGCGGCCAGCTCCTGTGGGCCGCAGGAGTTCTTAAGGCCCATCTCACACGAGGCGTCATTTCGATTGCGTCATTACCTGAGCTAATAGAGCCTGGGAATGCAATTACCCCAAATGCCAATTATTAAAAGTATTGTTTGTACTCTTCTATTTCCAAGCCCGGCTCATACGAGACGTCAATTTTCTTTTGTGCGTCATGAAAGAGAGGTACCGTCTAAAAATCGTATCCGGACAACTACCCCCTGGACAATTACCCCCCGGACAACCACCCCCCGGAAAACCACCCCCTGGACGACTACCCCCCTAGGACAACTACCCCCCAGGACAACTACCCCCTAGGACAACTACCCCCCAGGACAACTACCCCTCAGGACAATTACCCCCCAGGACAACTACCCCCCAGGACAATTACCCCCCGGACAACTACCCCCCGAACAACTACCCCCTGGACAGCTACCCCCGGAAAAATTGTCCCGGGGGTAATTGTCCTGGGGGGTAGTTGTCCTGGGGGGTAATTGTCCTGGGGGTAGTTGTCCTGGGGGGTAATTGTCTAGGGGGTAGTTGTCCTAGAATCCTAAAAATTGATTGCAAAATAAACAGTAGAAGCAATACTTTTAATACCAGGCGTATGGGTTGATTGCCTTCAGAGGCTCGATTAGCGCAGATACTGACGCAATCGAAACGACTCCTCGTGTGAGCCAGACTTTACCTGCAAGAACCTGTGAGTTGAACGTAACTATAACACTGTGCAAGTGCCGTGCAACAGCCCTGCGGTATGGTACCACTCTCCATCCTTGAGACCTTCGTAACAATGCCTGTCGCACGATGACGCAGAACTGCGTCAGTCACTGGTGCGGTCCTTGACGCGCCAAGAGAGTGTGATCTCGTACAAAAAGTTAATGTCAACTGAACATTTCAAAATTGCGTTGAATTACTGTCACTTGCACTAATTGCCTTCCTATAGGTTTGATAATATAGGTAGGTAATAACGCAACAGAATTGGCGCCTCATGGCCCAAAGTCTCAA
Source organism: Heliocidaris tuberculata (assembly GCA_025618425.1). Taxonomy (NCBI): domain Eukaryota; kingdom Metazoa; phylum Echinodermata; class Echinoidea; order Camarodonta; family Echinometridae; genus Heliocidaris; species Heliocidaris tuberculata. The sequence goes on from CM046832.1 coordinate 7,771,289, forward strand.
ACCGCAGCTGCAGATACGTACGTGTAGAAAAGAAATATGAAGAAATAAATGACTGGGGGGGGGGGGGGGGGGGGGACGCCCGTTGAGCTGTGCGCAACCGGGGCTGTAAGATTTTTGATATTATACTGAGAAAAAACCTAATCTATTGGATTGCCTCTTCAAAAATTTATAAGCTTAACAATTTTCTCTACTTCATCAAAATGGATTTGTAAAGAAGCCTGAAGCACTTGTATAACTCTTTTATAATTTACATGCAGATTTGAGAATCATGGGCCTGTTATACAGGGGGTGTATGTTGTAACAAAAAACAACAACAACAACAACAAAAAAATGTGGCGAATCGGGAGGGGATTGGACGAAATTGGAAATACTTTGTAGGACTTCGCTCACGTCGGTAGTATTTTGAAATAAAAGACTCTCCAACATTTCGGATTTTGAGAACGCCTCTGATGGATCAGTGGGAGGGCTAGATATGACATTTCAAGACATTTTTCGATTGAACCCTTACAGGGAGTTTGTCTCAAAGAGAATTATGAAGGATGAAAGAAGACTCATCACAAGTCAACCTTCGAATTATGTTTGCAGCTGGGGAACAGTAAAAATGCACTGAAATTACACCAAATAAAGCCGGATCTCCACCTTAAATATCTACAGGAAATCTTAAAACTTCTTTACGGTACTACTTTTTTTTTTTTATAAAGCTGACTTACGATTGCGTCAGCTACTGGCAAGGTGTTTGCCGGGCAATGCTTGTGAGAGTGACAACGTGCAAAAAGTGAATACAAAATGCTTTGAATTATCGGTATATAGACCTTCACAATTAGGATTAATTAGGTAAAAACACAATCGAAATGGAACCTCATGTGCAACGGAGAGTACTCGTTTTTTCGAAGGTTCGTAATCCCGAAAGACAAATTTCCATAGCAGGGGGTTCATAATTCCGAAAATGAAATATTGCTCATAATTCCGAACATTTGGTGCATAACTCCGAAGGTTCGTTATTCCGAAGGTTCGTAATTCCGAAAATGAAAAAGGGTTCATAATTCCGAAGGTTCATATTTCCGAAAATGCAATAGAGCCCTATACATAACTTTTCGGAATTATGAACCTTCGGAAATAGGAACCCTCTTCCATTTTCGGAATTATGAACCCTATTTCTTTTTCGGAATTACGAATCGTCGGAGTAACGAACCTTCGGAAATACGAACCTTCGGAAAAACGAACATTCGGAATTATGAACCTTCGGAAAAACGAAATGTAACCTGTGCAACAGGCATAAAGCCCGGCTCACACCAGGCGTTATTTTTACTCGATTACACTAACTATTGTTCAATTCAACATAATTCATGCAGCAGTAAGCTGTGAACAATAGGCCCGTGCAGAGACACGAATGCACCTGAAGTCGTCACAAAGATGTTCGGTATGCGTTCGTATGCATTCATTTATTTGTGTACATTGTTCATGTTGTTGCGTCGGTTCTATACGTCGCGACAGTAGAATTTCGGATTTGTTCAAATTTCTGTTAGCATAATATATGGAATGACGCATCGTGTTCAACTGACATAGTGCATGTTGTACAGGAGACTTTCAGGAACACAGATGCACAAGACAGGCCGCGCCAAGACGCAGTCTCACAGCACTAACGCAACCTCTAGGACACATGGGTGTAATTGCCAAGCGAGAGCAAGGTGCCAGATAATATATTATGTCCAGATTCTGCGTCGGAACACTTGTGAAGTAAATCATTGGATCTTTCCAAATACACCTTTTCCATCACGGTACAGGGCGCTGTCTCTTAAGCCGTTTCACCCGAGGCGTCATTAACTGCGTCAGCAACTGGCGCGGCCTTGACGCGACATGACTGTGTGAGTAACATCGTATATACAAAAGTGAATGCAGAATTAACAGTGCAAACATACCTTTGAAAGTTTGAATTGTTGGCGTACATGACGCATCACGTACAACTGGTATTTGTAAACGTTTATGTAGAAGTATGAATGAGACTGGACAAGTTTGAGACATAATTGTGCCCCCCCCCCCCCATCCACGCACACATGGAACCCTTGAAAATCGCTGAAAATTATTACTCTAGACATCACAAAAAAACTGCGCAAGAAAATGAACCAACTATGCCATTTGTAAAGAAAATATTTGATAAAAGGGGACAGTTAAAGTTACTCAAAGACTACTTCTCTTCCCTCTCTCTTCTAACCCCACCACTCTTCCGCCTCTATTTTTCCTCTCCCTTTCCCCTCTCTCCCTCCCTCCCTCATCCTCCCTCACCCCCTCATCTTTCTCTCTGTAATCTCCCACATCTTCTCTCACATCCATATCTCTCACATTGCCTGAAGCATGCAGCGCGCATTATAGCTTCTTTAAGAGCCACTCAGAAGATCGGATTATACTCGTTAAGGTTATACATGTATATACTCTGCAGCATCTGTTGAATATCTTCATTAAGAGACCTGCTCGGCGTAACAAGCGGAACATGAAAACCATATGATAAGGGGGAGGCAAGAAAGAGGAGCAAATGTTTTTCAACATGATCTAAGGAACCTGTGTAAGATCAAGAAGGAACATAATATGAACAGGAAATTCAAATGTAAGTATAGCAAGTTTTGAATATCGTTTATATTAATTTTATTATGATAAAAAAAGACAGTATCAACGAAGAGCAGAAAATCGTTTTCTTTCCAATTATATTTTACCAAAACACTCGACTTGTCCCTTTTTTATATACCAATTACCTTCTATTACGATGTTAACACTTGCAATATGATGTTTAGCACGTAATGATATACTGTAGCCTATGTTTAAAATATCTATTTTTGTATTTCTATTTTGTATCTTGCATAAGATTGATAAGTTATCAAAGTTATTTTAAAGAATGGGGGACCCAGCGATTTTTAAAGATGAAAATGGATTGATTTTTTTTTCAAATCGCAGAACTACTGTTCTCATTGGCCCCATTGGCACGAGTAACGTTGCAATAAATTGCTAATCCAAATAATCTAGTGGGACTGTAATTTCATTTGTTGTTATCTGAACATAATATTTCATAAACTGTTCGCTAATTAATTTTGAATACAGTAAGGAATAAGTTTAACCATGGGGAATATGACGTTTCATATGATTTTGATCCTCTTTTAAAAATTGAATTTCCACATCTCATTTTTTCATAATTTAGATTGGCATGTGTAATGAATGGCGGCTTATAAACTTGTATTACAGTACTGTGAGTATTACACGAGAAAAAGAGATTAAAAGAGAGAGATAGAGAGAGAGAAAGGAAGAAAGAAAGAAAGAAAGAAGGCATTGGTGGATGGATGGAAAGAGGGGCTGATGGGATTGAACGGGAAGAGAGGAGAGAAAGAGAAGGAACAGAGACCGTGCACGCCATATAACAGGTATAATACATGTATATATATCTAACAATAAATTTGCTACTCCCCTTACCATGCAAACCCCATGGAATAAGTGATCCCTGTTTAGATGATGTTTTTTAAAATTAAATGCACTTTCCCCTTCTCTCTTCCACATGATAATAATATGCCCAAATTGAGTCCTTATTACGTTTTATTTCATTAAAGAACTGAAATGGCATCATTTTAATGATGACGATAATCAAATCGACCAGTGTGTTTTTTTTTTATCGCTCAGACGCTCACTATTAATAATTTCATCTTATCCCTGAGCGAGTGGCCTTTTTCAGAAAAAACACAAACGTGTTTTGCTACTGTACTCATATTTTAAAAATTTTATTTGATAAACTATTCTAAAACTTAAAACTCTATCCCGCCAAAGTCTATATAAGAAAAAAATATTGGATAAATTCACAAAATCAAGAAGAATCACATTTTATCAGCACAATGGTTCATTTCTGACAACTGGCGTAGCCAGATTTTTTGAACAAGGGGGGGGGGGGCAAGAAACATTCGAACCAATGGTGCACTAGAAAAACATTCTTTTACAGGTCCTAATTTGCGTCGGAAGTGTTGGGGTGGGTAGGATGCTCCTTTCACCCATCTATTTATAGTTTGTGTGAAGGCGTATTTTTGCGAGAGGGCTGACACCTTTTGCCCATATATCAACTTTTTGTCAAAGAGCAAAGCAAGCAAGCAAAGTTTTTGAAACTTTTTGTAGTGAAAATGTACAGAAATCACAAATTCGGTGCCCGAATGTGAGAAGGCGGTTGCCCGAATATCGGAACTTTAAACATTTTCAGGGGACTGCAGCCCACGGCCCCGCCTGGTGCGCCTGTGCTTTATTTTTATCTATATATTGTAGAGTCATTAGTAACACTACAATGACTCATGCCTCATTGCATTTTGATTGAAAGGATAGTGTTTAGACAGGTTTATTCTTTATAATTCATGCATAAACTTGATTTGTATGTTTGAAGATATTTTAGATTTCATTTCTATGCATAATGTAAGAGAGAGTTCATATTCGCTCTGTTGGGCTTTACACGAACTCCAATTAGTTCTGCTTACCTTTTGACGGTTTGCTTCAAACGTCTACCTAATAATATTGTGTTGCGAGGTCGCATTGCGACCGAGCGAGAAATATTTTGAAAAATTCTCCATAATTAAGGAGATTTTAAGAGCAATTTGTTTACATTTTCCTTTGAAATAAATGCTTCATAATGAATGAAGAGTAATTTTTTCATGATTTTTAACGGATGAAGGGGGGGGGGGGCATGGCCCCCTTGTGCCCCCTGGCTACGCATCTGTTTCTGACGTTGTACTCGGGGTAGACGACGATATATCAATGAGCAGATCTGCAGCAGATTATTCAAGTTTCATGTACTAAAATATATCCAAAAAATGTATAATGATGGCGCAAAACAAAATAAATATTGCAAAAAATACAATATCACAATAGAGCTGATTTCGCAGCTATTATAAAGGAAATGAAGTAGACGTCGGTGATGAGAAAGAAAACTAGCACATCAATGATGTGGCGCTCATCCGGCATCCAGCAAAGAAATTCACGCAATTTGTACTTTGAACCGAGTTGAGACTGTAATGAATACACGAAATGTATATGTATTGGTTAAATGCATGTACAGATGATGAAGTGCCTATTGCAAATCTGGCTAAATGTGGTGTTGGAAGGAGACAGTGACGTGTAGATATGAATGAAAGTCTGGAAATTCACAATCAACTCAAGTTGCACGACTCCAGGTAAACTGTAATAGTTTTACTGGGTGAAAGAGAAACTTGAAATAAAGCATAATTTTGCATAAATTAGCATAAATAATTTTCTAGACAAAATTTCAAAATTCTGTCTAGAAGTTCAATGAACCTCATGAAAGTCTTTAAGATGGAACAAAAAAAAAATCAAAATCGGTCAATAAATGAGGAAAAAGCAATTTTCGTGATTTTTAAAATAAATTTCGCATAAATTAGCATAAATAATTTTCTAGACAAAATTTCAAAATTCTGTGAAGAAGTTCAATGAACCTCATGAAAGTCTTTAAGATGGAACAAAAAAAATCAAAATCGGTCAATAAATGAGGAAGAAGAAGCAATTTTTTTATTTTTTAAAATAAATTTCACATAAATTAGCATAAATTTTCACATAAATTAGCATAAATAATTTTCTACACGAAAATTCAAAATTCTGTGAAGAAATTCAATGAACCTCATGAAAGTCTTTCAGATGGAACAAAAAAAATCAAAATCGGTCAATAAATGAGGAAGAAGAAGCAATTTTCGTGATTTTTAATTAATTTCGCATAAATTAGCATAAATAATTTTCTAGACAAAATTTCAAAATTCTGTGTAGAAGTTCAATGAACCTCGTGAAAGTCTTTAAGATGGAACAAAAAAAATCAAAATCGGTCAATAAATGAGGAAGAAGAAGCAATTTTTTAATTTTTTAAAATAAATTTCACATAAATTAGCATAAATTTTCACATAAATTAGCATAAATAATTTTCTACACGAAAATTCAAAATTCTGTGAAGAAATTCAATGAACCTCATGAAAGTCTTTCAGATGGAACAAAAAAAAATCAAAATCGGTCTATAAATGAAGAAGAAGAAGCGATTTTTGCGATTTTCGAAAAATGCGCATAAATTAGCATATTTAATGAGTTTCAAAATTCTGTGTAGAAGTTTCGAATCCCCCACCTAGTGCTATCATATAAAGCAAACGGAATTAAAATCGGGTAAGAAATGGCGAAGAAGAAGCATTTTGAAATTGTGGACGGACGGACGACGGACGCCTCGCCATGGCATAAGCTCATCTGCCCATTCGGGCCGGATGAGCTAAAAACGAGAAGAACTGGAACAAGGGGAAAGAAGTAAACTTCTGTTGACATGATTGATAGATTAAAATAGTTAGCTATCAAGAGGCGTAATATTCTAGAAGAAACGAAAACAATGCTCATGTCATGACAAAAAAAAAAGAAAATATTGTAACCTTATGTTTAAAAAAACATTTCTTCATTTGTCTGATTTTACCTACAGGAATCATCCTGCAAGGATACCTTGTATTGTGTGTGATCGGTAGTGCATATTGGACGTCGTTATGGAAATCTTTTTGAAGTTAGGTATCGCATTCCGAGCTCTGATCATGTCTGTAGGAATCCCAGGCAATACCCTCATCGTTCTGGTGTATGTTCGTAAACGACCCAAATCAAGTACAGATGTGTACATCCTAGGACTGGCTATAGCAGATTTTTCCGTGTGTCTCGTAATGCCTCTAAAGATCCATGCGTCTTATAACCAGAACAATTACAGCAATTCAGACCTCTGCAAGCTTACCCATTATTTTTCCCTGATTGGAACATTTTTGTCTATGTTCCTAACTATATGTATCACCGTTGACCGGTATTTCGCCGTATGTAGACCATTAAAAAGATTTGTGACACCCACTCGTGCCCGTAATACGGTGGTGTCCTGTTTTCTCTTGTCGGCAGCGGTTGGTTCAGTTGCACTTTTCTCGGCTGGCGTGAGACGATATGGTTCTGTCTCGACGTGCAGCATAGATGCTTACCATGGAAAGGTTATTCAAAACTACAGTTTCCTTATTCTTGGACTATACTGTGTATCTCTTCTGATCATCATATTTATGTACACAACTATATATAAAACGTTACGCAATAAAGCACGGACCTTCAGGGAATGGTCCCTCCGATATAGCGACACCCAACCCGATGATATTCGCAAGAAGAAAGTGAGTATCCTGAGCAAACGGGAAAATGTAAGTAAAATGAATTCAAGAGGTCAAATTCTAAATCCATTTAGGAAAAGTATTTCAAACCTTGCTTTAAAAGACAACAGGATCAAGCCTCAAGACACTCGCGTGGCTTGGAAGTCAGAGGCAACCGTTGATGCTCATGAATCATCTGGAGAGCCAAGTGGGGTAAGTGCTGCATCGCCGTTCAGTCCTGAGCGACAAGAACGTACTGTTAAAGCTCAAACAACAAGCACATCCAACTCTTACATGTTTTCTCCTGAGCGAATCAACGAACAGATCTCATCTGTTCCACAAGATAGACAGATGAATTATAGCAACAGCAGCAGCAGCGTACCTGAGCCAGTGATAAGCACAATATTCAAATCACCTACCGATCGAATACCGAGATCATTCCATCAACTAATTCTGCGGGCAGAAACTAAAGGGTTGGCAGGAAGCAATCATAATATTCCCATCGACAAATATCGAGAGCGAATGAAAATAAACAACAAAATCTCTAAGATGATATTTCTCACAACCTTGATCTATTTCATAACCTGGGTTCCTTTACTGGTGTTTCAGTGCTTCCCAGCTTGGCTTATAATGGCGCTTTTTACCAAATCTCAAGCTGGTTTCACTATCGTCTATATGTTGACTCTTACCCTAAACGTGAATCATGCCACTAACCCCATTGTTTACAGCTTTGTTAATGTGCGATTCCGTAGAGAATGTAAGGCTACTTTTGCCTGGATGAAATGCCTTGTGAGGAGACAACGTTCGTAGGAATATGGCCTACTAACGCAGATAGTGTCATTAAAAACTGACTGTTTATCCATTAGCCATCAGGATCGACCCCATATACACATGCAAGAAGCACATTCTATAGTCCCAGGCCCAAGGTTTGCCCTGGATCGACCTTCAACGTGACCATCCGAAAGATTCAAATTCGGGGAATCAAACTTTGGGTTAATTAAACCCACGAGACTGACTGCCACCAAAACCGACATGTCGGTCTGGCGGTTCTTTGGACAACTTTTCTGAGAGTTATATTAACGAGACCGATGTCGGTTTAGCAATCATTTTTTCCTTTTACTTGCAAAAAACGATGAGTTATGAAATAGTTACAAAACCCTAAAGAATAAAGTTACACATCTTATTAGAAATGGGAAGAAAGAATAACATTGTAACTTTATTAAAGAAAATCATGGAAATTCTCGAAATATATGGAAGTGTCTAAAACATTTAATTCCAAAATACAACAAGATATCGCCGCATAGGTTGAAAATTGATGGTTCTCGTATATCACATCCAGCTAAAATAGCTAATGCTTTCAATAACTTTTTTACTACCTGTGCTTCAAATATAACAAAAAACCTGAAAAGTTCTAGAACTGAATCTCATATCATGCAGTAACGATATTCCGATTAATCTTATTACACAATTTGATTTGGACTATTTGTCTGAGGATTTCGTCATTAAGAAAATTGATCACAAACATGTGTAAAGATAAAGCTACTGGCGATGACCACATTTCTTGTCGTCTTCTAAAAATAACGGAACCGTTAACCGATATCATCAGTACATCTTTGACCAAGGGATGTGTACCCAAGGGTTGGAAAGAAGCTCGAGTAATTCAAATTTTTAATGCTGGTGATATGCCCGATCCAAGCAATTACCGCCCAATTTCTATTCTGTCTGCTGTAGAAAAATCATAGAGAGGGCTGTACTTTCTGAGTTCATTTACGATAGAACTCCAGTCAGTCTGGTTTTCGAGCAAAGCATTCTACTTCAGTAGCACTCACGAAATTGTTAATAATTTGTCATGGAACACTGAAAACAGACAGATCTCTGGAGTCGCTTTCATAGACATTCGTAAAGCATTTGACACCGTTGATTACAATCTTTTATTAGGAAAATTATCTGCTACTGGATGTTCACATGAATATGTAAAATGGTTCAGATCTTATTTAACAGGTCTTGAAGGGGCTAAATCTAGTCCATTAACTGTATTGATGGGCGTACCACAGGGATCTACGTTGGGTCCGTAATTATTTTCCATCTATGTAAATACTTTCCCAAATATTATATTTGATGGTTATGTTGATAATTTTATGTATGCGGACGATACCACTTTAACTGTAAGTGGAAGCGTAGCTGAGGTTAAAAAAAAAAAAATTCTTTCTCATTGAAAGAAATAATGGTATGGATTAATCAAAACCGCCATGTACTAAAAACCGATAAAACATGTGTAATGGTCATAGCTTCGCGTGCTAATTTAAACAAAATAACATCCTTTAATGTTTCTATAAATGGAAAGGTATTTAAAAGAGTTAATTTCGCCAAATGTCTTGGTATATTAATTGATGAAGAATTGAACTGGTCCAAACACGTTGACAAAGTAACAAAGGCAATGCAAAGAAATGTCAGTGTAATAACGCACTCGTTTTGCCTCACTTTGATTATTGTTCCTTTGTCTGGTCAAATCGATATCAGGAACAAACGTATAAACTTAAGAAAGTTAAAAAACTAGCTGCTAGAATGATTTCAAACAAAAGTTATGAGACTCCATCAAGTGAATTAATTAGCAATCTGAAATGGATGCCAATTGAGAAACGATTTGAATTTCAGCGTGTTACTATGATGTTCAAATGTACCCATAATTTGGCACCATCCTATTTACCCGAAAGTTTAGTTAAAGAAAGTGACATTCATCAATATCATACGAGGCAGGCAGAAGAAGGTTTACTTTCGGTGCCAACGTATTAAACAGAATGCTTTAAACATATATAGGCCCCTCGTATCTTCAGTTATAGCATGGAGTCAGTTAGACAGATCACTAAAAATGGCAAGCTCTGTGAACACATCTAAATATATGTTCAAAAGATCTTCCAATATCTGTTCCCAGTAAGACAGAACGGCAAGAGGAATTTTATTTAGTTTCTTAGCTGAAGTTTTACTCTCATTCCTTATCACATTTCAACGCATTCTCTTGTAAAATCAAACGATTGGTTTGATTCGTTTACAGAACAACATGGTAAAATGACGTATTAATATTCATTCCTTTTGCTAGGAAAATTTCACTTGATGTTTTTTAAATTTTTTTCTTCATCAGAAATATGCCATTTTTTGTTTTCGTGATTTGCAAAATATGGTTTGATGGTTTGTTTCTTAGCCCAAAAATGTACGATGACATATTGTATGAATGCTTTCATTATTATCATTCATTATCAGTAATAAGTATATTTTACTGTTTTTTAAGGGACACTGTATACATTCGATTGCTTTACTATATTACATGGAATCATTGTGTAATCCTTGAATATGTTTACTATCCTGTAATATGTTTTGTAAATATGTATATAACAATTTTAGTATTCCAAGTGTGTTTCTATACTGAGCTAAAGTAGTCTTTATACTTGGTGTATGTACTTTCAAAACTATATAATGCCATTTCAAAACGACCAACATATACATGGTTATTTTTCAACGGATTTTAGAATATAATAATTACCGTCTTTACATAGGATGATTTATTAAGATGCTACAAAATCAATGTGCAACGACATTTTTGAAAAAAAGACAAACATTAATTACGAGGATACCAAATACTTTGTATATATATATATATATATATATCTATGTATGTTCTTAATTATTTTTTGTTATGAGTTTATTTTCATGATTTTGCTGACTATTATTGTTACTTATTATTGCTATCAGGGCCTCATGGAGGACGACCACCATTGGTGATAATGAGTCACCCTGTCAAAATATCAGAAATAAATAAATAAATGAATAAATATGTTTTTAATTAAGTGATTTGAATTAATACTTCTGTAATGTTATTATTATTATTATGGTGATGATGATTAGTATTATTGTAATTATTATTATCATTAATATAACAAATATTATTAACTTTATTATTATTATCATTATTAATATTATTATTATTATTAGTATTATTGTGATTATCATAATCATTATTATTATCATTATTGATATTATCATTCGTATTATAAATATTATTATCTTTGGTATTATTATCATTATCATCATTATCATTATCATCATTATCATTATTACTATTATGATTATGATTATCATTATTTTTATTATAATTATTAGTATTATTATTGATATTATCATTATCATTATTATCATTATCATTATCATTATTATTGTTGTTATTATTATTATTGTTATTATTATCATTATTATTATTGTTATCATTGTTATTATATTGGTTTATATTGATCTGGAAAACCGTGTATTCATATTAGTATTGTGGAGAAGTAGTTGCATATTGCTGTGACATGATATCACAGTAGATGTAGTAGTATATAGAATTGGTATGAGTCGACTATATATCTTTAAGAAGTGATGTAGTTGTAAATTGGTGTCATGTGGTACGGTATGTATAATTATGATTATTCTTGTTGGCGTCCTGTATAATACAATAACTATGATAAGCAGGTGAGAGTCAGTTATTTGTTTTGTGTTTATTTTCATGCTCTATAGAACAAAAGTAAAAGTGAAGCCCAGCTCACAAGAGGCGTCATTTCGATTGCTCATTACTTACGCTAATCAAGCCTCTGAAGGCAATTAAAAACCCATCATGCCAGCTCTTCCTAGACGCACAATAGACCGTACCAGTCACTGAGTTCAACAAGGCATTCATCAAAGATGTCTACGACCATTATAAGGGCTAGTAAGAGGTGCTACCAGCAGTCTCTGTATCCAAGGACAATCCCCATATGGAATCAACTCTCAAATAATATAAGAGAGGCCCCAACGATCCAAAAATTTAAAGAACTCATCGAAAATATTAAGCTTGATTAATTAAAAAGGTATGCATCCGACATCGTGCATTGCTGCCTTAATGTACGGGATCGCCACACCACGCAGGCGTTTGTACATCAACCATACCAAGATCAAGATCAATACGCAGTCCTAACGTCAGCAAATGACGCCTCTTGTGAGCTGGGCTTTACCTTCAAGAAGCTGTGAGGTAAAAGTTTAACACCCGTATAAGCATCGTGTAACAGCCGTGCGGTATTAGACCCCTTTCACACTCCCTGTTAGACCGCTCCAAGTTAGACCGCTCTAGAGGAACGGTTCTTTAAGAACGGTTTGATTGCTTTCACACTCCGCGCATTTTTTATGTCTCAAATCGCTCAACGAGTCAAAGTGATCTTGTTGCTATAGCAGCTCAGGTCAGCGGGTCAATTTTTTCGCGCGGAATTCAAACCGTATACTGCCTGCCTGATGCATTTCTCGCGCAACACACACACACTAACTTCCGGTTGAAGTACGCTTTCGGATCGCTTTCGGTTTCACACTGCACGTTAGAGCGGTCTAACTAAGAACCGTTCCTCAAGACCACCTCCCGAGGTGGTCTTCTGGGGCGCTCCAGAAGAACGCTTCCTGGACCACTTTTAGCATTCACACTCACCTCAGAACCGCTCATGAGGAACGGGTCTTAGTTAGACCGCTCTAACGAAGTGAGTGTGAAAGGGGTCTTTAATATACGCCATTCACTGTATGGCTGCATGGCGCCGCACGGCTCATTGAGACCACGGCAAGAATGCCTGTTGCACACGAGACCTCATTCGATGACGTAGGATTGCGTTTATAGTGACTGGTGCATAGACAAATTAAAACTGGTGCTGTCATTGACGCGCAATGTGAGTGTGACCTCGTGCAAAAAATGAATGCAAACTGACCAATACGTTCAATTACTTCTGATTGACTTCCTATAGGTTTGATAATAGGTACGTGATAACGCAATGGAATACCCGGCTCAATGAGGCGTCCGATTTCGATTGCGTCACTATACCTGCATTAATGGAGCCTGTGTTGGGAATACGCCAGTTATTGATTTTTAGCATTGTTGCACTGTTCAATTTGCAATCCCTTATTCAACGACATGACTCTTTGACGCGCAAAAGACCGTACCAGTCTCTGATGCGGTAACGTCAGCAAATGACACCTCGTGTCAGCTGCATTGCTTTCTTAGCATAATAATAATAATTATTATTATAATAATAATGGGAGCACTGTGGTATATTGGTGAAGGCTCTTGACTCTCATATGAGAGGTCCCGGGTTCGATCCTCGCTCGATGCTTATATCCTTGGACAAGGTGTTTTGCCCACATTTGTCCCTCTCGACCCAGGTGTAAATGGGTACCTAGCAATGCTTCGGTAATAATAATTGCAGGGCCCGCAGGAAGAGCAGAATTTATACTGATGTGGTTACCCTGGGTAAATAAGACCTAATTATTATTATTATTATTATTATTAAAGTCATGAAAGAAGCCAAAAAGCACATGATGAATCATACAGGAGGTAATAAATTAAAGCAAAAGGCACATCATGACATTATCACATTATTTATGCAACTTAATTTTCTCTTCTTCTAGGCCCTATATATACTAAGAAAAAGGTTTTTGAAAGGTATAATCCGTTTTAGATTATATTTTACATGTCTTCATGAGAGGATTTAACGAGAATGATAATTATCTCCCTGGCAGAGATGTGAGAGTGTCTGACCATTTTATGCGTTAATAACGTGAACGTGTAAAAAAAAATAATCATAAAAATGTAAATGTTATGGTTGGTTTCATTATGGGGGCTTTATTGAGTGGGGAAAGTGAATGCTTTTCTGCAGCGTTGTAAGATATTTGTTGTTGTTGTTGTTGTTGTTGTTGGTTGTGGTGGTGGGGGAAGGGGAAAGTGGCTTAGTGCCCCCGGATACACTAATGACCTTACATAGCAGCTCTCATTTTGTCCACTAAATCCGCTGTTATAAGACTTGAATCGTCCAACATGTTAATCGCTTCTATCATCTCATCTTGTGCTGATATATTTCATTCTTGTAGCAAAATACTTGATAGTTTTGTTTTCCTCCCATGTCTTTCTCACTTTTAAAGAAACTTGTTATTTCGTGTATGTTATTTCACAAAATCCAAATAAAAGAAGTGAGAAAAAAGGCGATGGGAAAGAATTAATCAGAAATTGAGAGAACCAGAGAGGGGGCGGGGGGGGTAGTATTGATTTTGAGAGGAGAAAGGGTTATAAGGGCACCAAATTAATCAGGTAGATTGTTATATATATATATATATATATATATATATATATATATATATATATATTTATTTATTTATTTATAAATATATATATATCATTTGGCAACATATATGAGGATGAAACATAATATTCGTACATAAAAGAAAAATAATTGATTGAAAATACTGCCTCGCCAGCTAGGCTGCCTGGGTATGGAAAGGGCTAACTTAATAACCATGACCATTGTCTTTACATTTCTTTGATTCTAGGACAACTACCCCCTAGACAACTACCCCCCGGACAACTACCCCCCGGAAAACCACCCCCTGGACGACTACTCCCCTAGGACATCTACCCCCCAGGACATCTACCCCCCAGGACAACTACCCCCAGGACAATTACCCCCCAGGACAACTACCCCCCAGGACAATTACCCCCCAGGACAACTACCCCCCAGGACAATTTTTCCGGGGGTAGCTGTCCAGGGGGTAGTTGTTCGGGGGGGGGGGGTAGTTGTCCGGGGGGTAATTGTCCTGGGGGGTAGTTGTCCTGGGGGTAGTTGTCCTGGGGGGTAGTTGTCCTGGGGGGTAGATGTCCTGGGGGGTAGATGTCCTAGGGGGGTAGTCGTCCAGGGGGTGGTTTTCCGGGGGGTGGTTGTCCGGGGGGTAATTGTCCAGGGGGTAGTTGTCCGGATACGCATTTCTTTATCAGTACAGAGGAGATTTAGTTATTAGACCATTAGCTTTCAATTAATCACTTGGAACAATTTTTAAAATGAAGAGAAATGAAGAGAAATATCATCTAAACTAACCATGCTGATTAACAGGTAATACAATTTTGTAAAATTAATTGATAAATTTGCATTTTGCTACGAGTGAGCAAATCAAGCGAGTATAGTAATTTTAACAGTTGCAAAATAGTATTTCTGTCACTGCTTGGTGCGCATTTTAACCGCATTTATCCACATTTTGATTATTACAACCATTAATGTTTCATCATTTTTGCACGGCAGTGTTTCAGGGTAATGAATATTAGTAATACAAGTAACAAAGACAAAACGCATTTTGACTTTGTTTAATAATCTTTAAATTTTCGTCCTCAAATCCTACTTTTCAAAAACGTTCATAGGAAAACACTTGTAACAAATTACTGACACCTTTTTTCTATTCTATTCATCAACAGTATAGAATTGCACTTCCGATCAGAAAGCTCTGTTCAGTATTCAGGATAGGTGAGCCTGTATTACCACAGTATTCATCAGAGAGGAAATTAGCCAATAGTTTCTCTGAGTAGTTCATTGGCAAGATCTCAAAGATTCGTAATGATCTTGTACATGCAGCATTGGGACAATCAGTCTGTGAAATACGATAATCTTTCTACCCTCACAGAACCTAATATATGACCTGTTTTGCTGCAGTTTCAGAGGACGAAGTCAAAAAACTTCTTGATCATTCACCTTCAGCCTCGTGTGATCAAGACCCCATTCCATCCTGGCTGATCAAAGAGCACGTTTCTGTGTGTCCTTCATTACAAAGTTGGTGAATAGGCCATTTGTAGAAGCTGTTTTTTCCTGACTGGCAGGTTGAAGCATGCCAGTATTAGACCTTTGCTAAAGAAGCCTAAGCTCACTTAGACAAAGATTATTGGGAAATTACAGGTCTGTGGCTAATTTGAAATACCTTTGAAAAGTTATTGAAAGAGCTGCTGGTGTATGCATACTTGGATGTGTGGTTGATCCAGGATCCATTTCAATCTGCTTATAGGGGGGAAAAAACATTGTGTTGAAACAACTGTCTTGCGTGTGAGCAACGACATCTTGCAGGCTAGGCCATGGATTGTGGTACACTGACAGGACTTGTCCTATTGGATTTGAGCTCAGCATTTGATACCCCCACTTTTTTTTTAGTAGACACGTGACGTAAATCCTCGGAAAAAAGGTTCGAAAATTGTCATTGATGAGTGAAATCAAATCAGCCCCCCTCCCCCCACTTTCAAAAACGCTCCGCGGCCCCTGCAGATGAGGAATTAAAGTCGTCATTCCTCATCTTGCAATATATTGGTGAGACAAGCGTTCCTCCGAGTACGGTCCGTCTTCTGTTGGACACCAAAATAACAATGGAGCTTCAGCCCTCAGGTATCTTCCTATGTAAGAAATGCAGTCTTTTACTTGAGAAACATTTTGCAGGATCCGCGAACATATCTTAATCAACAGGCCACAAAGCAGGTCGTTCATGCGATGGTTAATACTTCACGCTTGGACTTGTTTAACAGCACACCCGACTCGAAAAATAAACGATTTCAGAAGGTTCCGAATTCAGAACCTAGTTACTGGTTCTAATTAAATCATCTGATCACATAACTCCATATATACTTACACGACTGCACTCGCTTCCTGTGAAACAGAGACTTGATTATACTCCATTATGTTCAAAATCCAGTCAAAAATGGCCCCTAGCTACATAATGGACGTCGTGAACCTGAAGAAGTCTTCAAGATCTGGTCTCCGCTCGAGAAACGCATACCCTTCCCAAGAATGGCGTTCTTGGAGGTTATGGGGCGATCGATCATTCTGTGTGGCCGCCCCACGTGCTTGGAACTCCTTCCCTCGGACATTAAATCCAGTTCATCAGCTAGAAACTTTCATAAGAACTTGAAAACCTTCCTGATGAAGAAGGCATACCATTATTAATTAAGATAATTATTTGAATTATGTATTGCACTGTTTCTTTGTTAATGTTATGTCTGTTTTCATGATGCTTGTTCATTCTTAATCATAGTTTTCGTTGATTTGTAACATTTTGTTATGCTTTTCATTGTATTGTGCGCCTAAGGTGCCTCTTTCAGGCAGATTTGTGCGTGATGGCTCAGAGGTAGAGCAATGATCTCATAACTGGGAGGACCCGCGTTCGAACCAAGTGGATGCGCTAGTGCCCTTTAGTAAGGCAGTAATCCTCATTACCAAGTCCCTCGGAAAGTACTTAAAGCCGTCGGTCGCCTGGTTGCTTACTTACAAGCATACATATGCTTTCTTAGCAGTCAGATGAAATAAAACCATCAACCTTTTTCAACCTCTTTTAGAAGTACAAAATTTATTATTACTAAGACTTTCAGTTTTATACGCCCTATATATTGCACACAATCATGTATAAAGTATATAGTAAAGTCTTATTCTGTCATGCTTTCCCCTAATCCTACAGTGTATAATGTTTTGGTGAAATTGTCCCTAATATTCTATTCTTCTAAACACAGATAGAAGAAAATCAATTAATAAATTCTCATCCTCCATTACCTTTTTCCATTGCGTGTCTCTTCACGTCCCTCTCACTGGAGTAAATAATACTTATTTTTTTCTGTGTCTTTGTCCCGGTTTTTAGTGAATCATTATTCTAACCGCCGTATGATGATGGTATGGTGTTGGTGGTGGATGGTGGGTGGTAATGGTGGTGGTGGATGGATGGTGGGTGGTAATGGTGGTGGTGGATGGATGGCGGGTGGTAGTGGTGGTGGATGGTGGGTGGTAATGGTGGTGGGTGGTAGTGGTGGTGGATGGTGGGTGGTAATGGTGGTGGTGGATGGATGGTGGGTGGGTGGTAGTGGTGGTGGATGGTAATGGTGGTGGTGGATGGATGGTGGGTGGTAGTGGTGGTGGATGGTGGGTGGTAGTGGATGGTGGGTGGTAGTGATGGTGGTGGATGGTGGGTGGTAGTGATGGTGGTGGATAATAGGTGGCAGTGGTGGATGGTGGGTGGTGGTGGTGGATGCCTGGATGGTATGGATGGTGGGTGGTAGTGGTGGTGGTGGATGGTAGTGGAGTGGTGGATGGTGGGTGGTAGTGGTGGTGCACGGCGGAGATGGTGGAAAAGAGGGGTAGGGGGTATAGTCTTCCTTTCCTAAACAATGGATATTTTGAAAATTTGCATGTCGACAAATCATGTCCAATTTGTGAGCACATTCGCTTGAAATGCCCCCCCCCCTACCCCCACCAGGACCTATACATGAAATCTGGCTAGTACGAGATATTTATGAATCATATGCGTTAAAAGTCCATAAGCAATCTCGATAAACATGCAGATGATGATGACGATCATGACGATCATGATCATTATCCTCCTCCTTCTACACCCTCCCCAAATCATTAGCCTTCATATTTTATCCATGGAGTTAGACCGATGCCCTCTCAATGTCTGGACCCATTGTAAGCTATATGCCACTGGTGACAATTGGTAATGTACAAGGCTTTCAGTATATCGACAGAATATAAAAGACTTCACTAAATTGAATCAATTCACACACAAAGACTCTCATTTCATGTCAACAACATTTATTGCTTACCAATGTGGACATGTCGATAATCTAATCACATAGAGATTCAATACATCTTGTATTCACAATATATTCATAAATATAAATCACTGGTAAAGAATATAAACTCTCATTTGATATTCAAATGAATTATAATCATTGAACTTTGTATAATATTCACTCAAAGGCAACCATGTAATTTCTTTCTTTTTTTCTCAACAAAATAAACTTAACAGAAGAAAAGGCAATGCAATATGAAATCACAATAAGGCTAACGTGCAATCGAATTTCCATCACAAACAGTAGAAATGGGTAAATTCATTATCTTCAAGACGTCAATGCATCAGATATTATATAAATTACATAATCCAGTATAAATTACATAATCCAGTATAGTGCATGATAGATCATGCACTATACTGGATTATGTGCACGACAAATACTAAAGTTATCCTGAGTGCAGATTTGTTTCACCGAGGCCGCAGGCCGAGGTGAAATAGACCTGCACGAGGAATAATTTAATATTTGGAGTTCATATAGTCCAGTAATGGTGCATAAATAGAACATGCACTAATTGTTATGGTAAATAGACCCCTAGATCTATATCTGTTATTGTGTATTAGGCCCATGCAAAAACCAAAGTCATAGTGCACGATCAGTGAAACAGTGAAAAGCAATAGTTTTAAGTTGCAAGCCATAACAGCAAATAGCAAGAGAACCTGGTTATCTGAATATGAAAAGCTGCTAACATGAACTATGTTTTCATTTGTTTTTCACCCTTATTTGCTACTTAGTCCACTTTAGTAGAGAACAACTTTGCAGCAGCTTTGAATTGAGGATAAATGAAATTATATATCAACTAAAATAACAAAAACACCCTGGGGGATTATCAAAACTTTACAAGGGCTTCATATTTTTGAATAAAACATGTTATTATCTGGAGTAAGCCTTCTCCATAATCCAGCATTAAGGAAATGCTCTGCAGATCTGCTAAACTGCTTCTTTTGCAGATCCTATCTGAAAAGAAACCTATCAAGATAAAAGAGCACAGAATGCTGAGTAAAACTACCAAGAAGCCATCTACATTGCCAGACTACCTGCATAAACAATCAGATACATCTCCTTTACAACAAATAAATCAACTGTATTTTTACTACTTTCCATTAAAAATCTTGAGTGAATTTCACTGATAGATTCATTGGTTAATGTGATATTTGCCAACAACTGATAGTGTCTTTCAAAACAGATTTATCAACACCACTGCAATAATATTGATTGTAGGTAATGAATTAAAGGGCAAGTCCAAACCTAAAACATGTTGACTACATTCAAAGCAGAAAAAAAATGGTTTAAGGATAATCAGACATGTGATAATAAAGTTATGAATTTGTTTATAGATATAAAAATATGCAATCATCGTTACAAATTAGTAATGCAGCCACGATACTGTGATGTCACAGGTACACTACTGACCTTTGGTTTTTTATATTGTGTGTTATGGATTCCACATCTTTAAAAAAAAATAAAAATAAAAAGATGTCCTCAAACCTTTGCCCCAATTATCTATGGTGACATGTTATTTCATAATTGTATCTATAAAATCATCAAGATACTTTAAAAAAGGACATAGTTCGGGTAGATTTGCATTTCAATAAATATTTTGTATACAAATTCATTCAAAATTTGTTCATGCATTCATTTTCATTTCATTTTTATCATGTAACAATTAAAACAAGTGAATGAATAATTATGCAGTGCGTAATATATGTCCCCGCAGAAAGTGTTGATCTGTGGAATGGTGTTAATTTTTTGTAATTTCTGATAGATCCTCCTAGATAAATATGAGAAATGAATTGGTTGATTTTGAATAATTGCATAATTAATGAATTTCACAATTCTGTGCAGAAGTTTGGAAGCACCCATCAAGCCCTATCTGATAAAACAATCAAAATCTCCTGCGAAATAGAGAAGCATTTTTCATTGATTTTGAATAAGTTTCCATAAATTTGCATAATTAATGAATTTCCAAATTCTGTGAAGTTTTGAAGCCCCCACCAAGCCCTATTAGATAAAACAAACAGAATCAAAATACGCTGTGAAGTAGAGAAGTAGGATTTTGAATAAATTTGCATAAATTTGCATAATTAATGATTCATGCATTTCTGTGTAGAAGTTAGAAAGGCCTCACCTATCTTTATCAGTCAGAGCAGTCAGAATCAAAATCGGCCAAGAAATGACAGAGAAGAAGCAGATGACATAGAACACACACAGACGGACACAGGGACGGACGGATACAGGGACGGACGGACAGGGCAGGCAGACACAAGGACGGACACACACACACACACACACGCACACACACACACATATACAGAGCCCGTTTCATAGTCTCCATGTAAACTTTGTTCGGCAGGGACAATAACTTGGGTAAAAGTATGTTGAAAATCTTGAAAAATGTTGTAATTCTATGATAAAACTACACAAAACAAATTGTCAATAGCACACATGTACTCATGACAACACAGTTTCATGACTGAGAAGCCAATGTGTCATTAGCAATCAGTCATTTGTATATCTTTTTAAAAAAAACATTACATCTTCAGTGAATAAACAATTTTCTTCATATCTTTTCCAAAAGATTTCTGTTTTTCTGCTTCTAATCAAATCAAAATATTTTGAAGCTGGACTTACTCTTAAAAGTCAAAGCATGCACAGAATAATCATGTGATTAATGTTACCTAAAATTCATTTCATTGACATCCTCTCCAGTACGTGCAACTTATATCAAAGTGGAAAAATAACAAAACATATATACAAATGGACATGAGAACTTCTCAAGTCCACTTACTTCTCCCTTTCTATTTTCAATTGCAAAATAATGTTCTTTAGCACATTTAATTTTTATGACAATGTAATGTTACATAATTACAAGCATTCAAAATATCATATTATGGAAGACATGGCAAAGCAAGATATGGATGCATTTTACTTGTAATTGTACCTACATGTGTAGACCTGAGACTCATTGCCAATTTGTGCCTTTTATCAATGAATCGATTTACATTTGCGTTTCATAATACCTTTTAAGAATACATGTACAATTCATTTTATTCACTTCAATGTGTAGAATGGCAAGAATTAATCTGTAGTTACATTACAATGCTGAATTTTTCAGAGGTATGAAAATCATTATTTTATACAACAAATTTCTTCATCACAAAGACAGAAACACCATCTTTGGCTGAAAAGTAAAAGGTGAAGATTAATGAATTTGGGGGCATGATTTGACACCTAAAAAATGCCAAATTTTCTGAATAATTCTGTTACGAGTAATGTTTACCAATCATGTTTGCATTGTTGGTGTGCATGACTGGAGCTGAAAGAGTATCCATTACATTTTTAAAAATAGCAATTAATCATGTACATATCGATGTTAGGAAATGGACATTAGCCAGGCACGGTGTGATGGATGTACATGTAGTTGAGAGAGAAAGAGCCCTTTTCTTTGGATAATCTCAAAAACAGGGTCCTTTTCCAGGGCATGTTTGAGAAACCAAATAAACAATAATAAGCAAAAAAATTCATCATGAAATAATTTATGACAGTTATGTTGATTGAATACAAACTGGCATCAATCAAATTATTGTACTGAGCTTTATATTGTGTAAATTTCATCTTCATTGAATCAAGCATTTTCAATTCCATGTAATGATAAAATGGTGTATGATGCACAATTTCTTAGATATTTTATTGTGTTATGTGCACAGCTGAGCTCAAAGGGGGGGGGGGGGGGTAATTCAGAGTCATCTGGCAGGCATAACCCACCATGTACAATGTCTGGCAGTGGCAATTTGTGATAAAGGAGTTGTGATGAACATTTTCTGCAAGGCTCATCCAATGCTTTTCAGGTTAATCTAGCTCAAAAGATAAACAATAAATCCTGATCACATCCACCACAGTATGCTAAGCAGACCTAGTTTCTATAATCAGTTACTTGAATTCCTAACATGAAAAATCAGTCATTTTTCCAGCTAGATTGATCCTTTCTAGCTAACATTCTGTAAACTGTCTTGTGATCTTCGATATATAATCCACTATGACTTCAGATCATTTATGTATACACGAGGTACTATGTAATCATAGCAACATATTTTTAAAAAAGGGGAGGGGGAAGAAATTAACAAGAGCATTTTACATGTAGAAAATTGATTTAACAGGCCCTAGAATACAGTTTCTTGTGAAATAACATCAGCATTCAAATAATTTTGAGCATTGGACGCAAACCATACCAAGATATGAGATTAGCCTTCAACTAGTATATTAGACATTGCAAAAATCAAAAGAAAGCAACAATTAATGCCTCTAGCAACTTTTTCTGGCAGGCATTGAAGTGTGGCTTCTATGATTTGAATACATATTCAATATGGCACTTATGCTTTGTATGTACTCACTAATTATGGCCATTATGCTTTCTAGAGTCAGTCCTCACGACCTTCTGAAGAATGACTTTTGTATCACTTCCTTAAGTGATACAAAACAAATGGATGCAGGCCTCAATGCTATATATGAAACCAAATCACAGGCTTGCAAACCTCACAGATTGGGGTGTGACTCTGCCCCCGGCCCATTCAATATTTTCATGAGCAAATCCACAAATATTAAAAGAGATTCAAGATCTGAGGACCTTTCCAGTGACACCATTGGGTTTTCTAAGGCTTAATCTTAAAATACCCCTAAATAAACATTTACAATCAACAAGAGAAATATAGAGTAGAACCCAAGGAAAAAAAATACTAAAACAATATAAATCATACTTTAATAATGTTGGAACAAAATGCTCTCATATAGGACGTGATGAAATTTTATGAGGTTTTTAACCATTTTCTGAAGCTACTCCAGAAAATATATTGCTAACAATAATAATGATTATACCTGGTAATAATATACTTATTTCTATAACACCTTTTCTTAATATAGATACTAAGCGCTTTGATACAGAAACAAAACCAATAACGATGTCAAAGACATGAACAAGATTTATAATACATCAACACATAAAAGTAATGGAATAATAACCAACATAAAAAAAGTAAAGTCTACACATTATGAAAGTAAGAAGATAAAAGACGAATGCTGATGCTGATAAGTGGGCATTCGCAGAAAAATAAAGAAGGGAAAAAAGAATATTAAAAGGCAAAGCCTAATTCATTTCTTCTGCTAAAACTAGGAGCTGGCATCTTGCAGGTAAGGCCATTCGAATCCACCATTAAATTCCCAAAAGACCATTTTCTGATTGTTAAAAAGTATCTGTCAAATTAAGGATAATCATAAAACAAAAAAATAAAAAGTCAATGAACTCCAAATCACTACGTGTGGGGAGGAAAAAATATTGTCAAAAATAAAATAGACAAAGGGCCCTTAAGAAGAGCAGTATAAATATTGATAAAGCTACCGTAGGTAAATAAGACTATATTGTCTGTTGAGAGCAAGAAGGGCATTAAATCTATATTACAGTACAGAAGTTAACATCCTTCTCGCTCTCAGCAGAAAAATACTAATAATACTATTATCATTATAATTGACATTATCATTATCCTTATGTCATTATTATCATTATTATCATTTACATTATCATGGTGATCATTATCATTATCATTTTTATTATTATTATTATTATCACAATACTCCATGTGAAAACTGTGTCCTAGTTTACAGAATGGAAAGTAGAATAAGGATGTCGCTATCTAATATTTGCACTAAATGGAAAATACTTTTTTTTGCAGATTTCATCAAGCATATTATTGTATCATTCTGAACAAATTTCCCAGGGTACATACTGTACAGTAGTATATCCTCTAACTCTAAGCATGCCTATCACAAGCGTGGTAAATTGATAAGACCTTTCATGAAAGTCATTCATCGTTTCATAATACCAAAGTTGGGTTAAATGTAACCTTTGACCTTCAATTTATCTTCATCACACACCACACACACAAAAAAACCTATGGGGTTAATTAAACACTTTCTTGCTATCACACAGAGCTGGTCTGATAATTTTGTTGTTGTTGTTGAATTTTTCATCTGTTTTGCAAATGCAAATACATGTATATGTAGAGAGAAATCGCACAATTAATAATCGTTATTTCTTCAGAGAGATTTCACACAGTGACTGTTCTGTACGGTAATCTTTCTGTCTAAATCATTTGATGTTGAAAATGAGTCATAACCACAAAAATAGGATAGGATCATAGGACAGTGCTATCTTTGATTAAGAGTAGATTTGAGTGAGAGCAGAATAATTAGAAAAAGAAAGTAGCAAAGGTTAAAAGAAGAAAGTTGTTTTGAATTTTCTACATTTTCCAGAATCTGAAAAATGTAAGTCATTTAGTCAAGGATGTGTTATGTAATCATTGACAACTCTCCACTCTCTGAACTAAAAATATTTATTTCATACACTGTTATGATGGAATAGACTTGTTTTGTCACTGAGCATCAAATACATGTTGCCCACTATACATTTATAATTCAGCCCTGAAGAATAATAACAATGTACCAAACAACAAGAGGTCATACAAAAATAATGAAGGGTTGTGAAATTCACAGCAATTTAAAGGGATTGATTAACTTTGTAAAAAAAATTCAAAAATCAGCTCAAATGCCAGTGAATTGTGTGCAGTCCTCTAACTACATATATAATTAAGGATATGTGAAAGTATGAGAGAAAATGGAACCCGTTTACTATCCTAAAAAAGAGAAAAAAGCGATTGATCGCTATAGCGCAAGTCACTCTGCTTCTTTGCTGCGCTGCAGCGCTCTGCAGTCACAAAAAACCAAGCACCAGCGCTTGGTGATTTCAGAGCGGGTTTCCAGCCCGTGAAGAAATAGGGATTCGTTCATTGTGCGGTATTCTGTGATAGAACCATAAGAATTCTTTAGGGTTCGGTGGTACTAGTATCCCGACATCAATATTCAATCGTAAATATCCTGATATATAAACGACCGATCAGCTTATAAAACTCAGGCGATTCCTGTCTGACCTAAAGATTTGCAATTATGATTACAAACTTTCACTAACTTACTGCTCTAACACTTTCAATCAAATCTAACCTCTCCTAATGTTGGATTGCCTTCTAAATAATTCCTAAAATGATATGTAATATGTTGAGATGGGATTTACCATAATTTGTATCATGGAACATATAATTTTACAAACTTAGTTTTGAGAATGGGTGTACTGATCTCTCTCAACAAATTTCAATTGCACAATATAAAAACAAAAACACAAACAAAACTATTGCTGTAAACAGAAGTAATTATCAAGCACATGACAAAAAATGTTCACCAGCTTCACGGGAAACAAAATAGTGTGAATTCACCCAATTTGTCTATACTGAATACATGCAATAACAAATTTCAATGAGAAGGTATGTTCTTCTCCAATTTCTTTTCAATAATTTGATCATGTGTTTTGTATTGCAATAACTGATATATATATATATATATATATATATATATTCATAAGTAGTTAGGACAGTGACTCAGTGAGGTAGAAAATATTATAGGGAGCTTTAAAACATTTCACGATTTTATACTATCACATCTGTAATTAAAGCCCATGTGTAGTTTGGTGACCCCCCCCCCCCCCCCCCCCCCGAAAAAAAAGGAAAGAAAGAAAGAAAAAGTGATATTTCTTTCTTCAGTAATTGTAATATCAAATGCACAACAGGCATGGGTAAAACCATCAGACTGCTGTGTCAATTGATTTCAAGACTACAGTGGGGCCAGTTACGTATAGCTTGTTGAGCAATACATCCTCAAATTTTGAGTTCCTTGCAGAAGTTTACCGCAAACTTCAGCAGAAATCATAAATGGAACATAATATCTGAGCAATCTGACACACTGATTAATGTGGAACAATATGAGAACATATCCAACAAAACTCATTGATGGTTGTTAGAGTTTACAATTTTACATTTCCTTCTTAATGCACAAATATCATTCAGTAACTTCAAAAAAGATCATCACTCTAGACGACAGCATGTGGGTTGGTTAAAGAGACAAATCTGATGCAAGTACACTGTGATGCAAATCAAGAACATCACATTATACCTCATCTTTAGACCCTGAATTCTACTATGCCTCTCTATAAGAACTAGTATTCATATCAAAGATAAAGTTTGTGTGTAGCGGACTTTATCTGAAAGGCTGATTTTGTGAAATTGATTGTCATTTAATAAACTATATAGGATAATTGTTAACAAAAATAACATTAGTACTATTGACTAATAGCTCTGATAAAATAATGATCACACATGCCAAAATTCCATAATTCATGTAAATCTGTCATTAACAGCTTCTAAACAGAGAAATAGCAAAAATCTGTTATATTTGTTGCCATATCCATGTAATCCTTCCAACAGTTAAAAAAAATGAAAACATGTAAGAGTCATTATAGCTAATTTCTTTCATACAAATAATCACTATTTACATAACAAAGTTGCATAGAATAGCTCATTAGTCATAACATGAGTTAGTAACAGGCATCAAAACAAGATTTAAAGATATTTTGTATTTTAACACAGTTGGCTCCAGCTGTTTTAAACAAACAATACAGCCAACACCAATTACTTACCAGAGTCTACACTTAGCTCCAGAAAAACAGGAAACAGCATCACCATTGAACTCAATTGATTTCACCTTTAAACTTTCAAATGCAAACATGAATGTAACATAACCAATACCAGTAAACATATTATTTTCGTAACAACAGCATGGACTTCTGCTGCAAAAGTTCTGTTGGACTTTATTTCTATAAAATCAATGACTTGAATGTGGCATTTAGGGGTCCTCATTTTCAATTCACTGACTGATCATGCTGGCAGGTTCCTTGTAAATATATCTTGAGAGATCAGGTAAGCTGAAAACATGTATGGCACCACTCACAAAAGAAAGAAAACTGGCAATATAGATTGATTGACTGATGGATGGATGAAGAGTAAACACACTGATTATCATTGGTAGACAGGACATAATCAAGAATCGTCCCTGAAGAAGTGTGTCTGAGACAACCACTTTAAGGTCAGGTCAAAGACTGTGAAACTGATCCCTACAGCAACAGGCCCTTTGATCCAGTTCATACTGAGCCCCTTATAGAGACCACCAATGACACCACCTTCTTTGACAATGTTCCTGCCTGTATTAAGGATAGAGTCATAGCTGTACTTCGTAATTCCTGCTGTTTGCATACGTCGTCGTATCACATCCAAGGGATAGGAAGCTGATTGACCAAATAGACCAGCTACTGCTCCAAATGCTAGCCGTTCAGTCGGATTTGGTTCCATTCGGTTTGTGTATTCTACAGAAGAATGACAACAAAGAAAGGAAATACTTTTTTGGCTCACTTTTATGTCTGCTTGATGATCTATTTTACCCAACTGCAAAGAAAGCAAGTATATGCTTTCAGATCAGATATATTCATGTTTTAAAACCCATTCTCTTACTCTTCTCATCTCACTCTGTCTGTATAACTATCAATCTCTGTTGCCATCCCTCTAGCATAATTTGTAAAAACACAATGCAACTACTATCCAATGATCTACCCTTTTCTAAGCAGGAAAACATTAGGAGATATTCTGCAAATGGTGTTACCTATTCACTCAGTGATTTAACAAATATAGGACACAAATCCAGGTGTCTACAAGCTCTTCCTTTTCTTGACAGATATCTAAAGATACCTACTATTTACCAACATTATAAACCATAGTCTACTCTGACTTCATACCACTAGAGCTCTATGTGAGACATCACAACTCATGGGATGTAATGATTACTTTACTTTATATACTTGTAGACTTTTAGTTTGCATCGAAGGTGGATAGGGTATATCCAAGCAACACTATCCTTCAGGGGCCAGTTTCTCGAAACCGTCATAAGTCTAAGTTCATGAACATCCCATAGAAACGCGTGTTGAAGAATTAACACGCGTTTCAATGGGATGTCCACGAACTTAGACTTATGACGGTTTTGAGAAACTGGCCTCTGACTAGTACATCATCTGGATTTGACAGGGAATAAGATAAGATCAAACAGAAACATTCCCTATAGTGGGAGATATAAAGTAGTTATGCTATTTCATTTCATATATAATACTGAACGTCTACAATTGACTACTATTAGTATTCAGAGGAGCAAAACTAATTCCATTAATTATCTCAGGGATATCATTTGGCTAATTGGCTTTACCCAATCAGTCTCAAGAGAGACCCAGACATATGTTCATCTCTTGAAGCTGAACAAGTTTTCCATAATATAAAGCCTTAAAAAGCCAATGACAGATAAAAGCCTGACATCTGGCATCCATATAAAACCTACCTCTGTGCTGTTTCTTGAGGGTTTCATAAGTGAAGAAGCTGATGCCACCATATGGAATAACACCAAGTACTGTAGGTAGAAAACCTCTGTAGAAACTAGCTGCACCATCTATTCTGAAGGTCATTAGGAACATCGACATGATCCCTTTGTAACTGTAATTACACAAAAGAGGAGGAAGAGAATGTGAGATGTCTAATTATATTCATGATAATGACTTCATATAAGAAATGGTTGTCAGCTACTTTCCCCCTTTGTACAGTCAACCTCGCTTAAGTCGACGTCGCATGTGTCGAATAGTCGCTTAAGTCGATGAAAAAAAAAGTCCCAATTTATCCTCATAGACTTACGTGTGTTAATTCTATGTATAAGTCGATGTTTGTAAGTCGATTAATCGCCTATGTCGATCAAATTCTCAGAACAGTTCCAAAGAAAAACATTAAATTTACACTGCACAAGTCGAATGTTGTAACCAAGCACTGTCAAAAGCATCACAAACACCGATCGATTTTATTTATCGACTCCAGACTTGCTGGCGCGGCGCGCGACGTGTGCTCCTCCATTCATAATCTCCACGCTCGCTCTCTCTCTCTCTTTCTCCCCTTATCCCTGGCCCTCGATAAAATCTCCCCTCAAATCTTTTCTATCGTGGCTTGATATATAAGATTTGCAACAACTCTCGATTTCAGAATGAGACTTCATATATTATTTTATAAGAAATTGCAGGTTAAAAATCCAGTCATTACAGCACACCGGTGTTCTAGCAAGCTGGGTCAGATTATTGGCCGCAATATACCAGGGTATAGCCTGAGTTGGGAAGGGTTTCCATCACTGACACGAATTACTTCTTTCGGCAAATTATCTCATAAGCAAACTCAGGCACAGAAATTATTGAACGTTCTTCGAAAGTGCCGAAAGGACAAGTATGGGCAAACCCCATAAATAAAAGCGCTGTGATTGGTTAAAAATCGGCAAGTTCATTCAGCTTCGCATTGCAACCACTGATCTGTTCGGGAAAACCGTAGAGATCAGTGAATGTAACTGAATGAGTAAACATTTGGCGCGAAAATTAGCGTATGTTCTGCGCATGTGCAGGTCAATCGCTGGAACACTACAACGCCATGATTGGTTCAATATCGGCAAATTTGGTTTAACTTTGCAAAGCAACTGAATATCATTAAGTCCCGTGTCGTGTAAGGGGCTCATGTTCGTGATGTTATTGGTGTTACTAAGTTAGGTTCGGAATTACAAATTAGAGGCAACATTGTTCTTTGGCTAGCTTGACATA
Source organism: Heliocidaris tuberculata (assembly GCA_025618425.1). NCBI lineage: Eukaryota > Metazoa > Echinodermata > Echinoidea > Camarodonta > Echinometridae > Heliocidaris > Heliocidaris tuberculata. The sequence goes on from CM046832.1 coordinate 7,801,503, forward strand.
AATCGTACGGCGTGGAGTGAGAAGGGAGGCTTCCCATGGGTATGAAATATATTTTTTTGAATCAGAATACGCGTTACCTGAAATCACTACATTTCGTGCAATATTTGAAACGTTTAAAATACATTTACATATTGACATTTGTTGTATTTGTTTAAATCAATTTGTTTAAATGTTGACAGCTAACAAACATCATTGTGTCATTAGAAAATCGAGACATCATTGTCATAGAAATCAGATTTTTTTTTTACTTATTCTGGAGCATCGTAAAATGCCTTCTTCTCCTTGACAAAAAATGTGATTCGCGATTTCAGAGGATAACAAGATTAGAGAGCAGAGTTATCCAGCCGAATGTCATAGAAATCAGATTTTTAAAAAACTTATTCTGGAGCATCGTAAAATGCCTTCTTCTCCTTGACAAAAAATGTGATTCGCGATTTCAGAGGATAACAAGATTAGAGAGCAGAGTTATCCAGCCGAATGTCATAGAAATCAGATTTTTAAAAAACTTATTCTGGAGCATCGTAAAATGCCTTCTTCTCCTTGACAAAAAATGTGATTCGCGATTTCAGAGGATAACAAGATAAGAGAGCAGAGTTATCCAGCCGAATGTCATAGAAATTAGATTTTTAAAAAACTTATTCTGGAGCATCGTAAAATGCCTTCTTCTCCTTGACAAAAAATGTGATTCGCGATTTCAGAGGATAACAAGATTAGAGAGCAGAGTTATCCAGCCGAATGTCATAGAAATCAGATTTTTAAAAAACTTATTCTGGAGCATCGTAAAATGCCTTCTTCTCCTTGACAAAAAATGTGATTCGCGATTTCAGAGGATAACAAGATAAGAGAGCAGAGTTATCCAGCCAAATGTCATTAGTTTTCCCCGATAGTAATTGTCAGCCTCATTAGAGAATGATATGGATCATCATGACAAAACAAAATGAATACTGTTTATAAAGCACGTCGTATGTTTTCCATATTCAAAGAAAATGACTTTGATTCATTATTTCAATGAATATCGTTAGCGGGAGATTTTGAATACCAGAATTACCGAGTTAATTATTCATGCAACAGGTAACAATACTTTTATCAGCGACGTTAGAGAATGATATGCTTCGTCGTGAGAAGCTATAAAAATTGTGCTTTAGCAGAGACACATCACAATACGTTTTCAGTCCTTTATTATGAACACTGATTTTCAAACATCATTTAATATATAAAGGCATGCATCTGATGAATTATTTTACTAGCGTCAAGATGATATGCATCGTCGTTAGAGTGAAAAGACTCGATGTACTAATTTAAAATTCATGTCGCTCACGACGACCCGAAAATAGGCCGTTGGAAAGTACACCATTTGATGACAGATAAGAAACCATACTTCCTCTTTTTAAAAGAAAATGTAGTTTTAACGCATTTTGTTTTATCTTCTTTATATTGGATATCGGCATCAGCATCATCTGAAGTGAAAAAAGAAAAGTGCTCATGCCTCGGATGTTCTCATTTTCTGGATGTCTGCACAACAAAACCACGGCATGCATGGGATAAGAATTGTAGTGTAATGACAGTGAAGCCACTAGCCGCGCCGGGGACAGCGGCGTGCGTGGTGGGTGGCGCGGGGACAACGTGTAAGTTGAATTTTCTTCGACTTTCGCACAAGTCGAAAATCACCTAAGTCGACTCATTTTACTCAGTCCCGTCAAGATCGACTTATGCGAAGTTGACTGTATTTTGCAACAACTTTCTTTCCTTCTGCGGTTCCTGCATATTTACTATATCTATATGTTTATAACATTCTTTATAACATTCTTTGAAAACAAGCAAATTTTTTCTCGATTCATTTCTAAAAGACACAGACAATATTAAAAGCGATGAATAAAATAAGGGCATTTTCATCACCTCTCTGCAAAGGTTCAGTTTTCATAGACAATGGTACGCATATGGTAATTCCATTACCACCACATTAATCTTACCATTCTAGAACGAAATGATAAAGTATTGCCTATATACTGTCACTAATCATAATGAGAAGTAAGTAATGCAAAAGGTCCTTTCTTACCTCTAATTTATAATTAACATTAAAAATATAGTAAATAAGTGTTTGTTTTGTTATTGTTGAATAATAAATCAATACTGTGCTTGATATACCGAAACAAAGGAGCATACAACACAAGAAGTTTGTTATCTCTTTGCCCTCTAGATCTATGATGCAATCAGCTTTTTTAAAAAGGCAATACCTTGTTCTATGAGTTACTGCCATTCTAGCCCTGAGTACATCTAATGGATAGGTTAAAGAAGCTGCTGTCACACCTGCTAGAGACCCTGCCAGAAACCGACGAGCTGGGTTCAGGTTCCTACAACCAGAGATATTGGGATTGCAAAGAAGTTTTTGTTGAAAGTTCACATATATTTCCAATAGGAAACAAAGCAAGCAATGTATACTGAAAAAAATTATATGACAATATATCAAGTGATGGCTTAGTGGTAGAGCAGTGGTCTCTTCACTGGGAGGACCTGGGTTTAAAATCAAGTGGTTGCGCTAGTGCCCTAGGGTAAGGCATTAATACTTATTACCAAGTCCCTCAGAGAGGACTTAAAGCCATCGGTCCCCTGGTTGCTTAATTACAAGCATACACAGGCTTTCTTAGCAATCAGGTAAAATAAACCAATTTTTGTGGAAAACTAAAAAATCAATCCCAAAGCATATTTCAACCAGTTCTCATTTGAGGAGCAGAGGAATATAATTATATCATACAATCATTATATAGTTATGAATAATTACACAGGGAGTGTTTTTAAATTTATTTTCACTACATACACTCATATTTGATATGGAGGTTTCCTTCTTTCATGAATACATTAGATTTATTATACCAAATTTCTGTGTAACTTGCAGTAAGAAACAATGATATATCAGTACTTGATGACAAATCACATACTGTGTATTGTGAGTGTTGAGGAGTTTTTTGTACTGTTCATGTGCTGCATACTGGATGGCAGCATAGGGAATGATTCGAACCATTGTAGCTGAATTGCCCCTCCACAGTGCAACCACTCCTTCCTTGTTGTATACATCTCTCAGGACTCCTACTGCATTCCTTGCAGAAAACTTCATGTCAGATGCTAAACAAAAACAAACATAAACAAAACTAAAACTCAAAAGTGTATTTTTGAGCAGACCTACAACTATATGTAAAAAAAATTAAATAAATATAAATGATGGCCAGATTTTGTACATAAACGTGTAGATAAAATCTGATATTTTATTTCAACAAAAAACCCCAGAAGAATTATACATTTTAAGTTTGAAAGACACCTAGGGCAATTAAAGGGGAAGTCCACCCTGAAATCAAGTTGATTTTAAAAGGAGATAAATTAAAGAAACAGATTACTGAAAGTTTGAGCAAAATCCGATAAGAAATAAGAAAATTATGAATTTTTGAAGTTGCAATCAATCAAACACAAATTGGTAACTCCGTGACGTATCTTTGCGAGCATCTCTTCCATTTGCCTTGTACTAAAAACAATCATACATGTAAATTTCCACTTTATTTGAAGAAAATATTTAATCATACATGCAACCTAGATATAATCATTGCTCATATGTTTTACCCCAAACCTGTATGAAACAAATGTATTCCTTTATCTAAGATAATGAAAATTTATGAAAATTTCTGTATAGACCAAATGGGAGAGGAGCTCGCAAGATACATCAACAAGTTGCCAATTTGCGTTTGATTGATTACAACTTCAAAAATTCATAACTTTCTTATTTCTCATCGGATTTTGCTCAAACTTTCAGTAATCTGTTTCTTTAATTTATCTCCTTTTAAAATCAACTTGATTTCAGGGAGGACTTCCCCTTTAATTGCCCTAGGTGTCTTTCAAACTTAAAATGTATAATTCTTCTGGGGTTTTTTCTCATTTTTTCTGTTGGACTTTCTCTTTAAGGGCCATGGCATCTGCCACTTGCATAAATGTAAACTTGAGCTACATGTACATGTATCCTTAATTTGAAAATTGCATAAGCTGAATACATGCTACATACATGTATACACTTACAAGCAGTTGATATACATCTTTTCATACATTATTCATAAAAAGCAAAAGAGATCTTGTGATAAAGATCCTTGGCAAAATGAAGAATGAGATAAGGATTCACTGTCTAGTTTACAAAGTGAATATATGTATCTGTCAATTCTCTCTTCAGTCAGAGACAGGATAAGGACTTAAAGGGTACTAATCACCAAAACATATTTTGCTCTGTATGATAGAGGTTCCATGTCGTTGTACTACGTGTATATTCAAAATTTGGGCTTCATATATTACTTCTATAAAGAGATATTCCAATTTTAATTACATTCTCTACAGGCATAAAAACGGTAAAAGTGACTTGTGAATACACTACTTGACGCACCTGTACGTACTTGCCAAGATAAGGGCTCGCGCCGAACCAAACTCGGAGTTTGGTTCCGCAAGCACACCTTCATGTTATACTTTATTTCCTTCATTATCCGTAACTGTTGACCTATAGAATGCCAGATAAAGTTCTTTGAGGTTGATTTTATACTTTTTAGCTGTACACAAATTATTTTTTCAGGTGATTGGTACACTTTAACCATGATGTAATTGAATTTCATGAGTTATCGTTTAAGACATAAAAAGAAATCCATTGTACTTCTTCACTCATAGCACAAGGATTCCATGATAAAGATCTTACCTACATGTAGAAAGACACAAAGCCTCATCACTTGTCATTTGCCATGAACAAACAGAGAAAAAAAGAGCAGAATATCATCCCAAACACAGCTACATGTATACATAACTTGAAGTCAATGACTGACTGAACTTTCCCTGACAAGATGATGAAACTCTACTCAACCCACACGACAAAACTAAACTAGAATATCACTGAAGGTGATTAATACCCCCGCCCAAATTGTGTGCCAAATTTCCTGAGCATTGCTCCAAAATTGAGGAAGTGATCTGCAATATTTTCCCATTTTATTGCCGTATGTCGTTACCATGGCAACGCATTTCTGATACATTCCAAAAATATGTCTTGTACATCTTCATCCCAAGACAAATATGTGTGCTAAATTTCATGACCATTTCTTGAAAAATGAGGAAGTAGTTCGATCCGCAAGATTTCCCACCGATTTATTGCCATAATATGCCGTTACCATGGCAACGCAGTTTCCGACACATTAAAAAAATATGTCTTGCACATCTTCATCCCAAGACCAATGTGTGTGGTGAATTTCATGAACATTGCTAGAAAAATAAGGAAGTAGTTCGATGTGCAAGATTTGCAACGGACTGACCGACCGCCCGCCCGACCTCCCGCCCGATGGACCGACCGTACGCTGATTCCTATACCCCCTTCAAACTTCGTCTGGCGGGGGTATAATGACCTACATGTACTACTACTTACTCTGAAAGAATTTTTACTCTGTTCCAGCAAGCAAAGAATCATGGACTTTGCCACAGTTCTAACCTACTATGTAGCCACAACAACTACAATTACCCTGAAAGAGAATATTCAGATGGTCCAAGGGATCACTGACAGACATGATGACCTTACCTAACCCAAACCTTAGTATGTGAGCTACTTGACTTACTCTGGAAGAGAATCTTTGTTCGGTCCAAGGGAGCAATGACAGACTTGGCCACTGCTCCTGCGGCTGCCCCAGCCAGCAGGGAAGACACAATTTTACGCCAAACATTTCCCTGAAGATCAAAATATAATTCAAACAATAGAGCCTAATGATTGATCGGTTAGTCACGGACGGACATATGACAAATTTTGAAAGTTTGAAGGCCTGTAAAAAAATAAGTTATGAGATGTGTTGAGCTGTTTAATGTTTCATTGTGAAGGGTACCACTGAAGGTGCTAAATGATGATTTGGTTACTTACTAAAAATAGAATCCATTAAATATTCAATGTCACGGATGGACAAGATAGAAATGGGTTTCTTGACTTATCGGTAATCTTTTGTCTTTTAGATATCTAAACAAACTGTCACTGACAAATTTTTTTGACTGCAAATGTTAGTCAAGTAAATTGACTTCCCTATCACATACATAGAATTTTAAAGCAAGCTGTAACTTTTGCTAGAGGTCCGAAAACTTTTTGTCATGGACGGATATTTGGGCATCACGGACAGACATTTTGAGCATCACGGACGGACATTAACTTAAAAACTGCATGTGTTCCTATCTAAAATTGCGCATACGTACTTCTTGCTTTCTACTTTTTGTTTGAAATTGATTTTAGTCTACTATTAAGCAAAACTTAGCTTGAAAAACCTAGTTTTTAAGTGGAATCTTTGTCAAAGGTGGATGCCTGTATTGTAGTGTATGTACAAGGGCATGTACTCATGTAGTGTACATGTGCTATATATGCTACAGACCAAAATGAACATGTTATGAAGAATGTGATGTAAGCTTTCAAAATATAACCCTTTACATTACAGTCATGTAGGTGGACCGAAATCAAACATCAATATTTAGTATTTTAATTTACTTTACAGCTCAAATCATATATTTTGTTTCAAACACAGAGGTAATATAGAAATAGGATTATGTGTGATTGATCATTATCATATATAGGAAGTAAAATATCTCATTTGGTTTACAACATCACATACCAGTACTCTTTATAACATCTCATATTCTTCAATAGTTCTGTTTATTAGCTTGAAAAAGAAAAAAATTGGGGTGGAGTGGGGGGCAATTTTTGCATTCATATGGGGGATCACAATACCATATACATATACATGGGGGATCACAATACCATATATATATGCTTTAGCGACCACCTGTATAGAAAGACTACCTGTCTATAAAGACCACAATTTTTGTTTCCCTTTAAAACTGTTTCTCATTAAATCATGTATTAAAGGAACCTGTACGTAAAGACCACCTGCTCGTAAAGACAGCTTTTCTTGTCTGTCTTAAGCGGTCTTTATAGACAGGTTTCACTGTACATGATATTTTGGATGAAATATGTTCCATGAACCAATAAAACAATTCATTGAATTTGAAATCTCACAGCATTTACCATTTCAGTATATTGCATTGTCTGTCTGTGACAAAATTAGTGTCCGTCCGTGACAATTTTCAAATTCATTTTTAGCATATGTATATTTCATTGATCAAGGTTTTATTCATACATGGTATAGGTCTCTAGCTAGTGAGATAGCTCAGCATGGTTTTTGTTTTCACTTTTGCCCCACCAATGGAAAAAAAAAAACTTTTACAAAATTTTTCTGTCATGGATGGACAAATTTGCATCAAGATGTGAATGACCATGCGGCACAACCATTTCTGTACAAATATTTTCAAATATTTTTTGGTTTTCAATGGAATGGTGTTTGATCTATAATTATTTGCTAACAAAACTTCAGAAAGTTTAGAGAGTGTTAAACTAGGACCAAATCAATCTTTCTAGAAAATGTCCGTCTGTGACATCAGTGTTCATCACTCCTGTTGAAAAATGGGCCAATCCAATGACTTTCCCGACCTTGTCAATTAAACAAACGTGAATTTTAGTAACTTTAGATATTAATGAAAAACCCGACAGTGATTTCATCATAAAAATCTGAAAATTAAACTTTCACCCCAATGCTCACTCTTAACCGATCAGGCTCAATATTGTTCTGCATCCATAGGAATAATGAATGTATACATGTAATGATGAATCTTAATGGCCCGTATTCTCGAAAGATGCCTAACTTAAGCCCCTGCCTAAGTGTGTAGATTTAGGCCCCCAAATTATGGAGAGCCAAATGTCACCCTCTTTTATTCCTACAAAATCAAAATAGTTCTGGGACTAAACGCAAATACAAAAACTGACAGGATAGAATGGATTTCTGATGTTCATTTCATAAATTGTTTCTTTGTTTTGTTACATAAATATAGTTATTTATACGGAACTTAAGGGTTGATGAATGGCGTTCCATAAATCAGCGGCCTAAGTTAAGCCAGGCTTAACTTAGGCCACTTTCAAGAATATGGGCCAATAACATTAGGAGTTCTGGTACTAATGATTCTATACTAAATAACAAAATTCTACATTGGAATGAATAAAACCAGTAATACACAGAAAACAAAGATAATCGTGTAAAAACATTTTAACAAGATGGCAAATTACATCTTTCTGTAAAATGAGAATATTCTAGAACAGCAGACATACATGTAATCCTTGCTTTACTGGAACATGGCAAATAAAATAACAATATATTGCTTGATTTGAAAGACATGTGATTATCATAGGACATGTAGCATAATGTAACTGAAGACGATAAGACATCAGTAGTTCATACACTTGGAAAGGTAGAGGCTGCCAGGGCCAAGTCCAAGGTGATAATTTCCAAAGTGATTTCAAATAGTACGGAGACAGGGTTTTGTAAGAACATTGTAGAGCAGATTACCAAACCAAAAAAGGTAAACTTACATGAGATGATGAGATCTGGCTGGCTGGCCTGCCATCACTCTTGAGAGTAACAGACACCTCCACCATGTGAGGATCTTCTATGAGCGGTACTCGATGATGATTCCTCTTACTGTCCTGAGCTCCTATGCTCACCTCACCACCTTGCATACTAAACCCCTTTACATGAAGGCAGTCTGGTGGTGATGACAGCTGGCTCGCCTTTGCAGCTTCCAAGTTCACTTTCAATCTATTGTGTCACAATTGATGAGAATAACAGCCATTAGTTGTTATCATAATCTACATGTATCTGATGACTTTCACATGTTCTTCATTGTCTGTACACTACACAATAGCCACAAAAAGTTCACTTCCAGTCTATAGCACATCAGTATACAAAGGAGATACATGTAGGAACTGCCTTTAAAAGTACAAAGAATACATGTTGTTTCCACCTCCCTGAAGAGTACCCAAAACTCTTCATAACCAAAACAATTTAAACAAACTGATCTGATCATAAATAACCAGAAAATAAAAAATGATAGATCCAACTTATAAATGAATGCAAAAATCCCACTGGTTGCATTGGTCTACTAAAATTGCAATATATTTTGAGACAATAGGATTAAACTGAGGAGGAAATGCATGCTTTAGTAATATGAGTACGTACAGCAATGAATATAAATGAAATGGGGTCACTGAGAGTTTTGTGGACTTGAACTTTATCACTTTCCAGAGTATTAAGTTAGTAAAAGCAAATTTAAAAGATTACCAATAGAATTTGGTTGTTTTTTGTCCAAAATTTACATAAAGTCCATTCTCCTATTGTGATTCTGAACTGAATGTACTTTGTAGAGCAGTAAATACACTTGACAAACATGCCAATATTGAATATGATGGGTTCCTGGGATTATGTTGCAATAGTCGAGGACACAGTCAGCGGAGTGAGTGACAATAAGGGAGAATTAACCCCAGAATATAAACGTACTTATGTTCGAAGGTGTAATACATTCTTAATCATTGGCCTGTATCACTTTAGAAATAAAATATCATGTAAGGGTTTAAATCAAGACATTCTAGCACACGGTATCATCTGCTAACACTTAACATAGGGGATGCCATGTTCTTGATGATATGGATTTGTACATGAACCATTGGAAACCGTTCCAGTCAGGAAGATATCTTTAATCCTAGAGCTAAATTGCTTCTCTTCATTACAAAAAAAAATCCCCATATATGATGGAAAATATATAACAGGTGTATACATATATATTCTAGAATTTGAAATTTATAGATTTCTTTTTAAATTCTCTGGTTTGGTGAATAGAAATCAATTTCTTAGGCTTGCCTGGCAGAGCAGGACATAATTTATACAACGTGCATTCTGACTATTGAAGTCATTATTTAAAAGCAGGTGAATGCATAGTTTGTCACTGTTGACGCTCTGGAAAGTTATCATCCATAAATTTGAATTAATTTGCTCCGTCAAATATGTCATAATATCAAGAAAATATATTTATAATTTTAGTAAAATAGTTATTTTCAAAGAATACACATTTTCGTTTTTAGAATATATGTATATATCTGTTAAATATTTTAAATCTCAAATGGGATTTTGCATCAGGTAGGAAGACAATTTTGCATTCGGATTAAATATATCTTTATGTACACATCAAGAAAATGGCAGCCCCCAGGTATCGCTAGCAGATGATAAATTTTGCAGAGAAAATCTTGATTTATACCCATCTCATATATTTTAACGCAAAACTACATACATGTAGGACAAGAAGAAGGAAAAGATTACATCTTTGAATATAAGCACATTTATATTTTGAGGTTGATTCCCCTTTAAGTTAACAGGTCCTCAGAAGTCAGATATATTTTAGACAATCTGTCTCACAATGTGTGTTAAATGTGCTGATTCACTCCAAAAACTTGCCTCTGCCAAAAAGGAAGTGCTTTGGACCCTGGACTCACCTAGGAGATACACTTACATGTAGATCTTTGTAATGTAAACAATGGATTGATTTGCGATGAATCTCTCTTCACCTGTATACATGTACATGTACAATAAAGCTGTTCATTACACCAAGACAAAGCGCATGCATTTTCTTGCCATGCTAGTACTGGTGACATTCTGCCAAACAGGACTAGAGATGAAAGAAAAATAGTAAATGGTCAAGCGATTGACCACTACTGACCCAGTGGCATTAACCAACAAAAAATTGGCCAAAATTAAATTTCATTTTGCTGTTGAGTAAATATTTTCTGTAACTAGAGATTCCAAGCTTTCTTATTAGTTTGACACTTAACTTCACTCAAGTAGAACCCTCTTAGACAGCATACTAAAAGCAATAAATAACATCTACTCAGTGAAAGTTCTCTTTTCCCCTTATTTTGCTCAGCTATCCGATTTGCCACTTATTTGAGGTTTTAAAGGGTACCAATCAGGCATTCACCAAAAAATATTTTGCACTGTGCATTAGGGGTTCCATTTCACCATACAACATTCAAAGTATGAGCAAGGAGGTACCAGGCTTGCCTAGTACCTACTTGGTATGAGCTTCAAATGTTGATTCTATATATTGCAAGTTCAATTACTCTTTAAATAAACATTACAGTGACTTGTGAGTACACTAATCAACACACCCGTACGCGCTCCGAAGTCGGAGTTGGGTTTTGCATGAGGGAGTTTTATGTTTTCCTTTATTTTCTTCATACTCCTTAACCATCTGTTAACCCATAGAAGGTCAGGCAAGTGTTTTGAGGTTAACTTTATACATTCTAGCTGTACGCAAATTTTTTAGGTGATTTGGTACACTGTAATGGGAAAGTCTACCCTGATATCAATTTGGATTTAAAAGAAGGAGAGAAATTTAAGGAACATACCAATGAAAGCTTGAGCGAAATCCGAAATAAGAAAGTTATGAATTTTCAATTTTGATCTTTTAAAAATTTGTAATCAATCAAACATAAATTGGCAACTCTGTGACGTATCTTGAGAGTTACTCTCCCATTTGTCCTGTACTAACAAAATTATGTATTTCTACTTTTTCTACAGAAACACGCAACACAAATATAATCATAACACATGTTTTTACACAAAACCTGTATGAAACAAATGTATTCCTCCATCAACAACTAACATTTTTCTGTACAGACTAAATGGGTCTGCCCTGATATTAAGTTTGTTTTAAAAGAAGCAGAAGAATTAAAGAAACAAATCAATGAGTGTTTGAGCATAATTGCTGCCCCTAGGATCTACTGCTGCACTACTGCATATCAATAAACAAAAGCAGAATTCCTCTCTCCACAGTCCATACAGAGAGGGCAGCAGATAGGAAGCTCACTTAGGTCTTAGCAGGCAAAATTTGATGCTTAAATTTCTAAATTTCCTGAATTTATGGTTTAACTAACTAGTGCACCAAAGAAGAGGGACTTGCACAGACAACTTGCTGGTAAGTGAGATTCTAATTTTCTCCTTTTCAATTCTCGTATTTTTGATGTCCTATTGCCACAGCTTGTGTAGCAGTATAGTCCCACACTTTGTATGGACTGGTTGGTTATTGGACACTTAATTTTAAACAGTAATTTGAACAATTTAGCATGCAATATTTCATGAATATATAAACAGCATTTGATTAGGCCTGAGTCGGAGCGGTCGGTCCGCCGGTGCCCGACCGATGCTGGCAGTCACCGGTGCGATTTTGTTTAGACCGGTGCACCGATGAAATAAAGAAATACATAAGAAAATGAGTTTAATGACTATACAAAAGACTCTGCAAATTTACCAGCTTACTAACTAAATTTCTTCACTTTCTGAGTGTCTTTCTTTTCTCTTTTCAGCCACAGTTTACAAGAGATGATTCGAGGCTTCGTAGTTCGTACCACTCCAAAGTACCAGTCAGAGTCGAGTCGCGTCATTGTTGTGCGCGCGCGCTTTACAGCTTAGCTAGCTTTCTAGCTGCAAGAGCATGCAGCGCTAGCACTAGGCAGCGAGCTTGCGCGCCGAATATCGAATGCTAATTGTCATGCCTGCGAAACCATATCTGTGCGAAACAACTTCAAACAAGCATGCACGCAGTTACGAGATACTCGGCATTATTACCAGCCGAGTTCGCCCGGATCAATATATCCTGTCGCTGTGAATGACGTGGTCGGCTAGGCTGGGCGGGCTAAAATGAGCTTATCATTTAGTCCAGCAGAATTGCGCCCCGCTGACTCTGACTGGTTCTAAAATTCTTGTAATATAAATTAGGCCTGAATGGGAGTCACCGGCGCTCAGTGCGCTTGAATACAGCCTTATACCGTAATACATGTACACACAGACGAGGGTCGAATATAACTGATGTGATCGTGCCAAAAGTAAGCTTGAAAACAACCAAAAATACCACTTAAGCGACAACAAAATACAAAATTACCATAAAACAATTCTTTTCTTTGGCAAAAAATAGTATGGGTATCCATAATATCTCAAAGAAAAAAAGATGGTGTAGGATTACGAGTGCACTTCATATCGAGATAAGGCAACCATATTTGACACTGTTCTGCGTAGCAAGACCGCAGATGGCAGCAGAGAGGAATAGTTGTGGCCGATCACCTGATCTAGTGCCCACATTTATTTTCCTCTCTGCTGCCATCTGCGGTCTTGCTAAGCAGAACAATGTCAAATATGGCTGCCTAATCTCGATATGAAGTGCACTCGCAATCCTCCAACATCTTTTTTTCTATGAAATATTATGGATACCCATACTGTTTTTTGCCAAAGGAAAGAATTATTTAACGGTAATTTTGTATTTTTGTTGTCGCTTACGTGGTATTTTTAGTTGTTTTCAAGCTTACTTTGATCCGATCACATCAGTTATATTCGACCCTCGTCTGTGTGTATTACGGTCTAGGGCTGTATTCGTGCGCACTGGGCACAGGTGACTCACATTCGGACTTCATTTTTGAACGTGCATGGTACCACGAAGCTTGATTTCCTCTTTCAGCCCTCAATTTTAGGTAACAAAGAGACCTTTGGCTGTATTTCTTAATGTTTTATTTTTATTCCGAAATGTTATTTCTCTCAGGAAAAGCATTGTTTTATCGATTTGGATTCAGTAACTGTCCTCTATGCTGCATTTTATTTGCAATAGAGCACTGTGATCGAAGGGTACAGTGTGTACGTAGAGATCCAAATTTTGAATATTGATAAACGGTTTTCTATTCATTTCATTATAAAATGGGGAGCAACATTAGTGGAAACCATTAAGAAATAGTCGAGGAATTTAGGAAGACAACCGAAAGTTGACATTTCTTTGAAATGCTGAACCTTTGCAAAAGCTATTTTATACACTTAATCCTACATTGGGGCGTAATATTTAGCAAGAGGATGATGAAACTTACACGATGCCTTTCAAAATCACTATATATATCCTATGCTGGGGAGTGAAATTACGAGATCCTGGAGCAACATTATGCGAGGAAGCAAAGCGACCGAGCTTCAGAAACTTTTGCATTTCACACCCTTCAAAAAAGGTATTTCTAATGGGAATGGAAGCGTACAATCCAGAATGATCGCTATTTTCTCCACTTTCTCCTCTTTTTCTATCTCTCTTTTGTGTTTTAAGCCCCCTTCAAGTGTCGCCCGTGGCACGTGCGCACCTTTCCCCTGTAGTGGGGAGGGGGGGGGGGAGGGGGAGTGGTACAGACCCTGAAATCAACGTTGCCTGCAAAGATAACATTTGTGACCCTGCACGACGGTTTCAGGCGGAAGTCGCAAAAATCAAAAAGTCTAATTTTACATCCTCTGGAATCTCTGGTTCATAAGCTTTAAAATGATGTATAACAACTCTATTTTGCTCAAGTAGAAGTCATCGTAAAAAGCGATTAAAAACACAGAAAGTATCAGAATAGAAATCTAAATAACGGAGAAAATCGCTTTCAAAGTTTGGGTGCGAAGCAAAAGCTGAGGGTACGAAATTCAGCGTGACCCGCTTCGAAACTTCCTTAGCAACGTCCCCCTTGAACTTGCCCTCTCAAGCATGAGGCAGAGTAGCGTGCCGTGTGCAAACAAAAAGAAATTACTCGAATGGTACACTGTCACGTGACAGGCTCGCTCCATTGGTCAATGGCTACCCAGGGCTTGCGCGGGTTTTTTGTTGACTTTTAGCCGCGGACCTGAAGGTGGATTTGTGACACCGAAATTGCAATCGTTGTCCATGCTAAGAAACCATTTTACACTCTATTTGTATACTTAACCAGCATGAATAAAATCGGAATAAATCTTGTCTTGACTCTAGAGAAATTAACAAAACGAGACACGCATTTCAGCGGGAGGGTGGGGGTGAAGAAAGTGCTCCTTCTTGTTCATTTTCAATGCAAGAATCAATAGCAAAATAGCACCGAGAAGCTTGGGGATAATATCCTCATAGCGGGCTCGCCAGGGCAGGATCTTCTCACCTTCACTCATTCAACAACCGCATAATTACAAATGAGGATTACGTATTATTTGGCAAGTGAGGCAAACAGTTAATACCCCCACCCCAGAAAGGGAACCCCCACCCCAGAAAGGGAGAGATAAATAGAGAGAGAGAGAGAGAGGGGGGGGGGGGGCGAACGGAGCAATACTATTACATGTGCATGTAGTTGCATTTACGGAGCATTATTCTATTTCACCTATGACTGGAAATCGAAATTACTAAATTTATATTGTTAACATGTTAAAACTACACTTAACAAGTATTACGTAGACTTCAAGACCGTAGACTCCATTATACCATCATGGCTTCTTAAAACTAGCCGCGAAGCGAAAGTGACCGATAGTCCCACTGAATTAAAAATAATTGGATTTTGAAAAGAAACTTCATCATGAATTGTTTAATATCATATGAAATAATTTTATGAACGTTGAAAAAAAAATTAAAAACAGGCTGATGTAGGCCGACATTCCGACATTATCGCGAACGAGAAACCATTAATACTTTGCCATAGAATAATAACAAAAGCGATTGCTATCTCTCGTTGGGCAAGGTTACCTTATTATTTTGTTTTGTTTTGTGTTTTTTTAATGTGTAATGTTCATTATTTAAAGGTTTTACGTTATATAAGTCATAATGAACACAAAAGAAACTAAAGTGAGCAAAATCCAAGTTTGGGAGCAGAGAGGAAGGTGCGACTTTGATGATATGATGCTTCCCCTGGAAATTTTGAAGATTCAACAAAAATAAAGAAAGGCTAGTTGCGTCCCACAAATCAGCATGTTTATACCCATTTAGTTTAAAACGTAGATGTACCTGGAGCTTTTTTTTCTTCACAGAAACACAATTACAAAACTAAGTCACAAAAAGGAAGCAGAACTATAATTTGCATAGAGAAAAGAGAATTCAGGGATCATGATACATCGTTTTCAGACTGTGTTTCATAACTGTTTCAAAACGCTGATTCTGGTTTCGCAATAAATCATTGTACGATAAAGCGCGAGCAGGTGGCAAGGACAAGGAGTTATCACAGCCAATGCATACATATTGCCCATGTAAAGAATTCAGATCCTTTAAACTCTTTTCATAAACTTAACCAGCATTATAAGAATCCGTATCAATTGTCCTGCCCTTGGAGAAGAACAATACAAGACAAGCATTTAAGCAGGAGGGTGGGGGTGAAAAGAGCTCCTTTTGTTCATTTTAAACCAAGAATCAATAACGCTGAGAGGCATCGGGGGCATTGTCTTCAAACTGGGCCCGTCAGCGTGGTCAGGGTATGTTCTATTCAACCATAATTCCACCTTACCCATTCAAAACTGCATGTTGCATTGTTTCGCAAGTGAAACAATCGACCAATACACACCCTAAAAAATGGGGGAAGAGAGAGAGAGAGAGAGAGAGAGAGAGAGAGAGAGAGATCGTGTGTGTGTGTGTGGGGGGGGGGGGGCTTTATTGCACTTAAAAAGTAACATAATTCCCCGTTATTTTGTTTGAGCAACCTTCATGATGCTAAAAAAAAAGGCGCACTCTGAAAAATAAGAAAATGCCTCTTTATAAGACCTAAGTCACTTTGAGAAATAATGTACTTTTCGGATTAAAGAAAATTAAATCAAATATTTAAAACACGCACTAAGCTTTTAAAATACCCTTTTCATTTTAAAGAAAATCTCAGGAGTTAGAAACTATATTGTTTGGCATATAAAGCACATGATTAATACCCCCCCCCCCCCCCCGAGAGAGAAAGAGAGAGAGAGAGAGAGAGAGAGAGAGAGAGGGAGAAAGAGAGTTACTCTTTGTTTAAGAAATAGATATATAGGCATGATTTTTGTGAGAAAGAAGTCACTCGGCTATCCTAAAAATGTCAATGGTTTGGAAATTTGAACCGAAGAATCCGAAAGTCCAATCTCTGAACATTTTGTTGGACTTTGTCATTTGCAATTATACACTCATATCATGAAAAGAAAACAAGCTTTGTTTTTCTCTTCTATATTAGAGCAAAATGATTTTATAAAGAGGAGATAATCTTCTGTACCTGATGAAAATACGTGTAAAGCAAAAAATGAAATAAAAGAAAAAAGATCTAATTGATTATCGTGTTGTTTATAGGGCTACTAATTCCACCATTCCATGTTATACAGTGCATCCCAGAAAAAACGAAACCCTAAAACAAAGAGTTATTGTGACCACACTAAGTGCTGTATGACAATAATTATCTATTTTCCAAAAACTAGAAGTATTATGCTTTTAAATGATACCTTGATGCCCTTTCTTTACCCCCAACATCGACAAAACATTGACCATCCTTTATTTCATGATGAGAGCATTATCCTTACCCTCGTTATTGAAAGAAACAAATGAAAACAGTCTTCTCGCAGGGTTTTAAAAGTCACGTTACATTTGGGTCATGTTTGCATGTGATCCTAACGTTTTCATGGTTTTACCCAAATCTGGCACAACTGAGTTTTTACATGTTATTTTTAAAATGCTGCTGCTCTGTAAAGCATGTACGGATGGATGCCATCAAGGTATCATTTAAAAGCATAATACTTTTAGTTTATGGAAAATAAATAATTCTTGTCATACAGCACATAGTTTGGTCACAATAACCCTTTGTTTTAGGGTTTCGT
Organism: Heliocidaris tuberculata; assembly: GCA_025618425.1. Classification (NCBI taxonomy): domain Eukaryota; kingdom Metazoa; phylum Echinodermata; class Echinoidea; order Camarodonta; family Echinometridae; genus Heliocidaris; species Heliocidaris tuberculata. The sequence goes on from CM046832.1 coordinate 7,819,025, forward strand.
TTTTTCTGGGACGCACTGTAGAAAGCGTAGTAATTTGAAAAAGAGATCAAAATAAAAGAATCGTCTGGACATGTACTAGGTAACTAGGGAACTCTTTTAAGAAAGCGGCAGATTATTTTAAGCTGAAATTGACTATAATAGAGTGCAGATATTGCGTCAAACAAAAGATCTGTTTATATCATAGCACTGTTCCAACTTGTGTTCCACTCTCTGTTTAGCCTGAAAAGAGTTACGAGATGTGAAGAGAAGAAAACAATTGGCTTTCAAAAAGAGAACAAAATCCACGAAAACAGTGACTGTGTCAAGAGCGATTTTATGTTAACCGGTGAGAATAATGAAAACTGGCTATTTAGCGTGAAGAAAGTAAGGATGATCATAAAACGAAGACCAATTTATTGTAGCGCTGTTGAAATTCATTCCACTTTTATTATTCCACGAAGTAGAACATGAAGCGAAAAAAAACAAACAAAACAAAACAAAACAACTTAGCTTCAAAAAGAGGACAAAAAGAATGGAAACACGATGTCAAGTTTAAAGTTTATACTGATGCTTGATTCAGGAAACAAAAAACAGTAATTTTGGTGGGTTGTTTAAGATGCATAATTCCGAAGGTTCATTTTCCGAGGTTCCATAATTCCGAAAGGTTCGATATTCCGAAGGTTCCTTATCAGGGGCGGCGCTACAGGGGGGGGGGGGGGGCAGGGGGCGGCCGCCCCCTATCATTTTTCAAGCGAGCAAAAAAAAAAAAGAGGAAGAAGGGGGAAAAAAGGAGAAAGAGAAGGGGAAATGGAGAAGAGAAGGCTAGGCCATGCAATTATGACATAACTGTTATAGTCCTATTTTGTTATTTCAAGACCCTCGACGTGCGACGTTGCTATACGCGTCACTTTGCCCCCCCCCCCCCCTATTTAAATACCCTGGCGCCGCCCCTGTTCATTATTACGAAATTGGAATAGGTTTATTATTTCCGAAAATTAAATTGAGTTCATAACCCCGAAGGTTCATAATTCTAATATGCAGTAGAACCTTTTCATTTTCTTATTTAATTTTCGGTATCACGAGCCGTTGGAATAACGAACCCTATATACTTCATTTTTTAGAATTAGAACCTCAGAGCTCAGGATAAACGAAGTTTTGGAATAACGAACCTCCGGAATAATGAACCTTTGGAATAATACAAGAAATGTTCGGAATTATGAACTGAGCTCTATTTCACTTTCTGAATTATGAACCCCCTTATATGGCAAATTTTTATGCCCCAAATTGTATCAGGCCCGTTACTCTTTAAGCACATCTCTTAAGAAAATAGCAACTTGTAGAGATTTTAAAAATGAACATGTTATCTAGAGTGACAAAGAAAGATCATCAAACAAAGGATCATTATTATAGCGCCGTTTAAGGTGCATCCTGCTCTTTATACTGCACCATTAGGAAGCAAAACGAAAAGAAACAAGAGAGCAAAAGGCAGGGAATAATCCATCAACTTCAATGTGTACAGGTGCGTGATTTAGAAAAAAAAAATCAATAAACATTGGGGCCTGTGTTGCTTTTTGACCTACACCTTGTAGGAAAGCTCACAACTCTTTAAAATGCCAGGATTATTGCGAAGAATAAATGAAGACGAGTAGACAAAAGGCCATTAACATAGTATCATTTTAAGTGAATCCTACGCTTTATCATTAGAAAGCCGCAGAGAAAGGAAACAAAGGAGCAAAAGGCAGGAAAGCATCGTGTCCACAGCTGCGTCTAGAGAAGAAAAACTGCAAGAGGGGCCAATAAGTTTGGCAGATATTTGAAAGCGGGCCCAGTATGGGTATTTTTCCGAATAGTTTTTCCGCTAGGCTTCGTTGCGACCTCGCTCTAATGCATGGACAAAACAAACTATATATACCTACTGCTTTATTAAGTAAATGGATAATTAACTAAAGAGAAAGGGTACAATTATTATGAGCTTTATAACGCGACTGACTTTCTTATTTGTCTTACAAGTAAAACAAAACAAAAAAATGGATGGTAAAACGAATTCATTACAGAAAAGGACGATTTGATTTTATAAAAAATATAATTCGACGATTTCAAGTTGAATGCACCCACCGGTCATGCATATTCAGGTACCTATTTACATGACAAGTAGGTGTACCACGAATGACCAATCACAACGCGCTAAGCCGTCAGGCTGAGGATTATGTCATCCGGCGTACGAGGCCACGCCGCCTTAGCAACAAAAGAGAGGTGTGCAAAGATCGATCGAGCGAGCAATGTAAACTTTCGAAAACCAAAATCCTGATGAAGCGTTTTGGAAAGGGTAAATACAAACACAGTTTTCAGGTACTTATACTTAGTATTTTGACTTCAAATTTTGGGAAGTGGTAAATGAATCATTAAAGAATCCAAATACGTAAAAAAAGAAATTTGGGGGGAAAATGACATTTACACTAAAACACGCTATTTATAGACAAGTACCACTTGCGACTTCCGCCTGGTTTCGTCGTGAGCGGTCACATTTATTGTTGTAGGTCATTCTGCAAACCAATGCACGAGGGTTGGCATCAACGATTGAAATCTGTATCAACTTTAAATCGCCATGACTTTTAAAAAGAAAATCACCAATTTGAGTAACAAACAGAGATACATAAAAAAAAAAATCGTTGATTTTGTTGATGCGACATAAAAAGAATCACTCCAAAATCATTGTTTAATTTTTCTTATTTTTCGCTGAAAAATTCATCCAAGTGAGAGTTGGTGTATTTATTTTGTTCAGTAACAACATTAAGGGCTATAAATCGATTTAAATCGATTGTACCAGGCCAGGGGCCTGATACAATGACCATACAGTCATGCAGCCTCATTTGTCTCAATGAAATTCCAACATATCACCTCAGACATGATTATTACTCATCTTTAATATTTATATAATATTGACTGGCCTTGAGGATAATCAAAATATATTGTCCGCAACAGAATCATATTGCCCCGAGTCGAAGACAAAAACTATATGTTTTTTTTAAGGGCAATATATTCACCGAAGGCACAGCCAGGCAATATCATTATTATTATTATCTATCTCATGTATATGCCTATTTTGCAGCAATTACAAACAAGTCTGTTTGGTCTGTTTGCCTGTCAGTTCCTCTGATTTCAGGATATTCATACAGGTGTGTAATCTGGGCCAAGCAATTGTGATGTAAATTGTTACCAGGCGTATCCACTGTTTAAACCTTTGTACACTCAAACGCGTACAGAATTAATACTCCGCGTATGCACTTTGGTATAAATAATAGGGTGGAATGGGTGGAATATGGCAAAATGTTGCCCTCTTTTTTATTCTATGGGGAAAACCCAGAAGAGGGCAATATGGAAAATATTCGAAGTGGCATGCAGAATAAGGCTTTTTAATTTTGCAGCTAAAATTCCTTGTATAGGTAATAATTGTCTTTAATATTTGTCTATAAATTTAACCTTACAGAAGTTGTGCTAAGACTCTGACATCTTTTCTAATTTATAAAAAATCCATAACATCATCTATCAAGTCATGATGAAACAAATTCAGAGTAGGGTCTACAATCCAAAGACTAAATTGCTTGCCTTTAGAAAATGGCAGGGCTGTAGTCGAGTCCATCCCATCCGAGTCCGAGTCCGAGTCCGAGTCCCTGGAGTCCGAGGCCAAGTCCGAGTCCAAGTCCGAGTCCTGGCATCCGAGTCCCGAGTCCAAGTCCGAGTCCCGATGGGAATATTTTAAATTGCAATTATTCTTTTACGTCACATTATTTATATTATGATAAATGCCTTACCGTGAACTCTCTATAACATAAATACTAGTTGTCTGGTTCATTGAAAACTTCCATTTGTCAGAGAATTTAGTTTATTTAACTTTTCTTAGTAACTTTTAGGCATACAAATTCGGACAACTATAAGGCTTCCTCACAAATGAGTGATTTGTTGCGTGACATGTCGCTTGTTGCTAAGCTCAGTAAGATTTCCAGCTATTAATAATAAAAATTCTAACAGAAGGTAAGAAAATTGAATTGGAAATGTTGAGATAAATGTCTATGGTTAGATTTTCGGTGATGGTTTGGTGTACTGGTGGAATTTCAGAAGTTTTATTGACCAAAATACTAAGCAAGTGAACATGCACTCCTTTTGTACCAAGGTACATGTCTCGTTGACAAAATTGGCTCATAATTACGTGAACAAGCATTATCATGCCAAGTATTTTGCTTGTATCCACAGCTATTATAGAGAGTTGACTGTATTGTTTCTGTGATACCTCAATGAAGAAAAGATACACAAATTAATATTTGTTCATTTCAAAGGCTGTAATTTCATTTTTTTAAAACAAAATTATATCAACATATCAATTATAAACAGAACACAAAAATAATAGGTTGAATGCCATTAAAGCCAGATTTATATAGAAAAGAAAGTTTCCAACTTAAATGGAAAACAAGAGGGGAAAACAATAATTCACCAAGAACACCAATCATGCCAATCTGATCAAATAGCCGATTAAAGTATTTTTTAAAAAGTGAATTGTCAAACCCTAATAAAACCATGAAAACCCTTGTACATGATTATATCAGCTAGTTCATTAAACTGGCTTAATGGCTTGTAATACAAGTGCACCATTAACATTCCTTTTGGAAAATGACTACATGTACATGACTAAGTGACTCAAGTAAAACGAAAGTAATTGTTAAACCCTAATAAAACCGTTTGACACAGCCCAAAATTATAAATTGCTAACTTTGACTTTTTGCCACAGGAACATTGGTAGCAAGTAAAACTGTAGTTCATAATACTGGCTTGAAATACAAGTGGAATAGTAATCTGTTTGAGACTGCCCATATTGCAAGATATCCCAGGCTGCAGTCTATGGGGAAACTTGTGTTATATAGATTAATCCATCTCCAAATGGTCAATATCAATTTCAATACCTGTCTGTGTCATACGTGTATAACGAGTGTATACGAGCACAAAACAACTAATCTTAACGTCTATTTGGGCACATTCTCGTACGGTTACGGCAATCGATGTTAAGTTCATGTTCAAAATATCGCTCAATCGAGCAAGGTGCGCGAAAATAGCGGGGTTTTTTGCGTGCCCTGGGGTAATTTTTTGAGCTAAAATTAAAAGCGGAAAACGGGAAAAATTACCGGTCTCGTTGCCGGTCTCGGCTCGATTTTCGCCCGAGTCACGAGTCACCATTGGTCGAGTCCGAGTCCGAGACCGAGTCCTTGTGGCTCGAGTCCGAGTCCGAGTCCGAGTCCGAGTCCCGAGAAATAGGGACTCGAGACCGGTCTCGAGTCCGAGTCCGGACTCGAGTCCTACAGCACTGGAAAATGGCAATCACTGAAAATCGCAATCTACAGTCAATCAATTCAAGGCACAATAATAATTATCAATAAATATAATTCATTACGACAAATGAACTGCAGTCAGAGCTGTGTGTGAAAAAAACCACACTTCAAATGTTAACTTAGATCATGTTTGGCTTGGATTCCTCCAGTATGGACTGGTATGGAGAACTGCGATAGGTGCTGGATTGCCATAAACATATGTAGACTTCTTAACAAGCTTATACTGACGAGTTAAGATGGGTTTTCACAGGATTCGCGACGGATGTGAATGTCAAAAAATTGGCAAAGTCCAACATTCGGTGAAGTTTTTCTCCGAATGTGTGGTGACAATAGAGCCGTAAACCATTCTTGCATAGTTTGTGCATACGCATAGTTCTCACAACTTATGAGCAAATGTTGTGTATATGTAGTGTTGTCGAACTATGGCCAGTCCGCATACACAAAGAACATGCGACTAAAATGCGAACATGAGTTGATCGGTCTCTTCGTGACAAGTTCGCTGTCCAGTCACAGTAAGAAGTCAAACACCATGTACTTTATATAGGCCAGACATCATGTGGTGCGGATTTGCCGGCAAACGTTCCGAAGAACTTCGCACGAACTCCGTGAGAATGCGGTGTGAGCAAGCGTTTGTTCTGGTTCGTGAGTAGCTCGCGAATAGTTCGAGAATACCTGGTGACATTCGCAAATTAATCGTTGCGAACAACAGCAAGAACGACTGCTCCCAAATTAGTACATCTTTTCGAATCCAATTAACAGTGGGCCTCGACATGAAAGGCTCGCGTTTGCTTCTTTTACAAAGTCATCTGTTTGAATCTGTTTGGGTTTTGCGAAGACTTTGCGAACATGGTGAACGTCGTGAGTAGGTTTAGACCGAAAATTCTGTCTCTCTTTCATTAGCCTCTTATTTTGGTAGGGTCGGTTCTTCACTTAGAGACAGAAACGGGCCTATCACTCTGCTGTGCAAACTTACTGACCGCCGACTAACAGTCAGCATGTACATGTAGTTGGAAAAATCGGTACATTTTTATTTTTTAAATATATTTTTGTAAATTAAATAGATTAGACCTAGGCTCTACTTTTAATAAGCATTCGGTTCAACCAATTTGACTGAATAATCCGTTTAAAGCTCCTTTTTCAGGTAATTCAGGGTCCAAGGTATTCTCCGTTTGAAAATCTTGCAGCCGTATTCAAAGTGTTATTAGTGTGTAAGTCAATGTGTATTCGGTTTGCACAGGAGAGTGATACGACCGTTTCTGTCTCTAAGTGAAGAGAGACAGAGTTTTCGGTCTAAGTTGCTCCTTAGGCTTATTTATTTTGGTAAAATATCTGCTAACTATTGCATCCGTTCATTTCTTAGGGCAGTTGACACAGGACGTTGCAGCAATGAAGCTGTATTACAAGGGCGCGCCACGACTGGTGCCATTACGGTAGTAGAAACTTGGTTGGACTATAATTATTAGATCTTCACTATATGGGGCTGTGTCAATTTCGGCCTGTCACGACCTCTAAGTTGAAGAGGTAAAAACAGCAATATAATCGGCAAAAATTTTGAGAAAATACTTCCTTCTACATTTTAGAATGATAAAATATAGATCTAATTTCATGCCAGATCCTTCGATAGGATCTTTATCATCTTGATCAAGTGAAATTTCAGGCTGTTTTTGGTGGGTGATCTTGCTCCCCTCCTGCACACATAGGGCAAGATATCACACACTTGCCTGTGGGAGGCAATTGCTCATGGTATGAAGGTACAGAGTGCAAGGTTATCTCCAATAACCTCGCATAAGTGTGAGTGGATCTAACTAGCTGTACGAGCTTGTACAGCTAGCTATTATGGCCGGAATTCACAAAGGTGGTTTCAATTGAGACCATGGTTTATGCAGATTTCGTGGTATAAATACGCTTGATTTAGCGCATACACTTAAAAAGATCCAATAATGAACGCGCGTCAGTCGCGCGTGGTTGGCAAAAGCGCTAAATTCACGCTTGTTACCATGATTCAGACCATGGTTTATGTAAATTCAGACCATGGTTTATTTAGATTAATTTACATAATCATCGTCTGAACCATGGCAACAAGCGTGAATTTAGTGCTTTTGCCAACCACGCGCAACTGGTGCACGTTCATTATTGGACCTTTTTAAGTGTACACGCTAAATCAAGCGTATTTATACCACGAAATCTGCATAAACCATGGTCTCAAGTGAAACCATCTTTGTGAATTCCGGCCTATAAGTTTCTAATCAGACTAATGTAATGTTAGTCGTTAGAGGTAACTCCAGGGAGCTCCAACGCTACGCGTTGGAGCTCCAGGTACAACTAACCAAAACCTTCCTTGCCCATTAGTTTGGTCGGTCACATCGCTTAATTCCGGCAGGTAAGATGAAAATTGGTATGGTGGTTGATCCAGTGTCCGAACACTTTTCAGAAAATCAACGATAGCAAATAAAATATCAAACGAATATCTGTCAAACTCACATAATGAATGCTCAAAGTCCTACAGAAAAAGAAGTTGATGGAATTTTAAAAAGACAACGTAGATTTAATACGATATTCCCTTCCGAGTGAACCCCTTCCCAACGACGCGGCGTTTTGGTCCCTTGAAAAAGGTACTGTATTTCCGAACGTGTGAAACCTATGGGAAAAAGACACAACCTTTGTTTCAATAGTGTGGTTTTCATACGCGTAATCCCACGCGTATGAAAACCCATTTTAGGCGCTTAACTGTACACGTTCGGTACTACAATCTTTTCGGAAATACAATCCTTGACTATACTTATATTTCAAGAGAATTACGGTACTGTAACTATCCAGCAGGCACTTTGATTTCACGTTTTGACGATTATTTCAATGAAAAAAAATGGAATTTACTCGCCGACCCGATCTTCCCCCGTACTGTACAGTCGATTCAAATGACTCGATCGGCTCGGCGAGGAAATTCCTTTTTTCCATCGAAATAATCGTCAAATCGTGAAATCAAAGTGCCAACTGGATAGTTACAAAAATTCTCTTGAAATGCAAGTACAAATTTTCATCTTACCTGCCGAAATTAAGCGATGTGACCGACCAAACTAATGCCACGGGCGAGGAAGGTTTTGGTTAGTTGTCTGGGGTTACGTTAGAGTCAGATCTAACAGCTAATGAGTTATGTAAGCAGGGGCGGTGCCAGGGTATTTAAATAGGGGGGGGGGGGGCAAAATGACGCTTATAGCAATGTCGCACGTCGAGGGTCTTGAAATAACAAATAGGACTAACAGTTATGTCATAATTGCATGGCCTAGCCCACTCATGGGCCCTTGCCTACATGTATGTGGGACTGTGTCCAACATTCACTGTTGCTGCAGTCAAAAACAGACAACAAAATTGCTCTAAGCAAGATTTAATTTTCTTAAATTTGCTAGATTACCTGATTCATGGACTCTTCCACTCTTACTGTGCCACAAATTAGGGGATTCAGAATTGAAAGTGAAATTTTAAATAATTATTTTCCTCTCCTGTATGAATGATCTAGCCTGGAAAAGGGCCTGCTGATGCACACAATAGCTATTGAAGCCTATTCACCCATAAAAGAGCTAGTCTGAGTACAAGGTTATCTTCAGATAAGCTTGTATGATGGGGTGACCATATTTCGCGCACATTTTAAAAATTTCTAGGAATGTGAAATTCCATCTGTAATTTCTCATATTCTACAGTAATTTATTCAAAACGATTCATACCAAAAGGAAAGCTAAATATTAGTCTGCAAATGTGTCCAAGAAGGAAGCTGATCGACTAAGAATTTCGGAGATATCCCGATTTCAAAATTCGATGTCGGATCGCTACGCGCATGGAACTGAAAATGGGTCATGAAAACAGCGAGACCTTATTTCACGCACGCGAGTTTGCATCTACTTAATCCAACATAACAATCCATCAAAGGTAAGTTATTTACATCATTTGCAAGGCAATTTTATCATACAATCATTTGGTATCATGCTTTACTTACAAGTTTGATGACATCTTCTCTCAAAATGACGATTTCTAGACCCTTGTCGGTACTTCATATTTTCGGAAACGGACGCAAAAAAGTAGCAAATTTTGCAGATTTTTCGTCAATATCTTCAAAACTTCTCACCCAATTTGAAAGAAAATTTAGTCTCTAGGTAATTTTAAGTTCCTCTATCGATTGGTGCTATCAGATTTTCGAAATTATTTCTAGTTTTTGAGATATTACCCTGTGCGCGAACTTAGGACACGCGCGAAATATGGTCACACCACCATACATGTATAAGTGGGCCTAGCCTTCTCTTCTCCATTTCCCTTCTCTTTCTCCTTTTTTCCCCCTTCTTCCTCTTTTTTTTTTTTTTTTGCTCGCTTGAAAAATGATGGGGGGGGGGGGGCGGCCGCCCCACCACCCACCCCTGTAGCGCCGCCCCTGACCCATGTAAGTTAGACTTGATCCAACTTAAGTTAATCATCTAACCATGCAACCATGCTAACTGATGCATGTCAATATTGTCATGACTGAACTTCTAAAGTGCAAAAGTGGCCAGTGGATTAGCATGATTAACAAACATGACAAACGATAACAAAGTTAAGCATTATAAATAGCAGTAACAGTGTAATTAATATTAGTGTTAACGAATCTTGCGTAAACATGATAAAACTTGCATAAAAAACAAGTTAGAAAAGTATCTAACTCACCAGGCTTAAGTCCTTATGTTAACTGACTCTCGTTGAAGTTAGACTTAAATACCGTAATAGGTGATCGCAGATCGTGACCTAAAAAAGGTGATTTACCGCACGATAGGTGCCGTTGCCTTTGCTGAATTTGTCCTCACCTTCACGTTGTCTTTCACAGCTAGGTACGGCCGCAAGCAGCCTAACGTTAATACCAATACCTGGACCGTACCGGCGGTCACCTTCATAAGATCGGGAGATGCCTCCGGCTAGCTATAGCTACGTGGAGGCCGAGCTGAGGGACCAGTGTGGAAGCTCGCTCGGATATCGGAGCGCAACAAACAGCGTACCAGTGCAAATTTTATCCAAACTACTCGCCCTCAGATAACTCGTCCTAAAGATATTGCGTCAGATCTCAGTACGCGGGTACCAAGCATCGATCTCTCGATGGTACCAAGAGATCTTAATCGAAAATTACCATCGATCTTTATCGATGAAAATTACTGATTTCGGGTAGGGCCTAAACCACCCTAAGGAAAATAAAAATGGGGGTTCTGAAACGGTAACCTACCCCCTGGACAACAGGCCGGATAACCACCCCTAGGATAACCACCCTCTAGGACAACTATCCGCTAGGGCAACTACCCCCTAGGTCAACCACCCTCTAGGACGACTATCCCCCGGGACAATTACCCTCTAGGATGATTACACCCCAGCTAACTACCCCCCCCTAGGAAAACCACCCTCTAGGACAACTACCCCCGGACAACTACCCCCCAGACAATTCCCCCTGGGACAACCACCCTCTAGGACAACTACCCCCGGACAACTGCCCCCAGACAACTATCCTCTAGGATAAGTACCCCCGGACAACTACCCCGGACAAGTACCCCCAGACAACTACCCCATAGGACAACCACCCTCTAGGACAACTATCCCCCCCCGGCCAACTACCCCCCCCCCCCCCAGACAACCATCCCCTAGGGCAACCACCCTCTAGAACAACTAACTACCCCCCGGACAACTACCCCCAGGACAACCACCCTCTAGGAAAAGTACCCCAAATTGGACTTAACATCACATTGAACAAGATTGTGCTCGTTCGCTATGCTCGCTCGCCAAAATAGAATTAATATATATGGCCTTTAGCACAATTTCTGCCCCATCCTGCAACATATTCCAAATTTTATTAAAAGAGAAGTATTTGTTTTCGCTCATGCTTGCTCACATAATTGTTCCTACTCCTACTCCAACCTCCAACAATAAAACCTAGTTTATCACATTTAAAAATATTAAACAAACTAGAGGTATACAAACTTTTTTTGGTTTTTTTTGTTTGTTTGTTTGATTGTTTTTTGTTTTTTGTTTTTGCTCGCTCGCTACGCTGGCTGGCCGAAATGGAAGTATCACTAACAGCACACTGAATACGATGGTGTCCGCCCCGAATTACTAAACACGATAAAAACTACTTTCGAAAAATAAACTCAAGGGCAATTTCAAAGGCCCATAGAAATCTTGTTCGGATTACGTAATACGCCACTGTAATATTCGCACATTTCTAAAGGTGATAGACAGGGCTATTGAAATTGTCTTCAGTTTATTTTTCGAAAGTAGTTTTTATCGTGTTACTAGTACTCTTAATTGTAAAATATTGCTTTAGATTTCTCCGATGCATGAAGGCAGATATTCCCACGTGCAATATCAACTCTCTGTTGGACGTTTTGCATGGTCAAGATTTTATTTAAATTGTAAGGGCTCTCAAGGCGTCAAGCTTCTGCTTATCTTGGAGCTCTAAGTTCTGTTGCAAATACGTTTCTGTGATCATATTATGTAAACTGTATAGTATTTACTTGTATTTGTATGCAGAACTGAATAAATGAAATGAAATGAAAAATGAAATTAAGAGGAATCAAAAGACACATTTGTTGGTATTGTAATAATCTTGGATAGCTCTAAAGCGCATACAGCAGTTTTAAATGATTATGCGCTGTACAAGTGACACTTATAATTATCATTTGGGGCCATAGATTCTGTCTGAATTTTACTCGCAGACCGTTGTAGATTGTTATTTTAAGTTCCCCTTTTTAGTAGGAAACACGGCAAGATATTGGATTTATTATTCGTGAAAATGCATAGACCTACCTATACTCACTCAAACCCTTGGTTATAACCCCCAAATTTCCAGAAGATCTTACTGTAGGAGAGCAACCTCTTATACCCTTCCCAGTTGGTATTTAATATTGAATATATCATAGAACTTCACAGAACGTTACCTTTGGAAAAAAAAAAAAACTAATCACAGAATTTTTCGCCCAAATTTGATGGAAAAATTCAATAGTACAATGTACCATCAAACACCGAGTTTAAACACCCAACAAAAATGACCAGGGGAACTCCCCCCCCCCCCCCCCCCCCCCCCCCCCGGTGCTCAAAAGTATAGACACATTCAACTGCAATCATATAATTTTTCTCGTGGTGTGGTGAATTTTAACATTATAATGCACCAAAATTCTTCTAATTATAACCAGATTTCCAAAAAGTTCTTACCGTTGGAGGTAGATACCCCCTCCTCCGGATACTCATTATGTGGGAGTTGTAACTGTTTTGGGGGATAGTTGACCTATACATGCCATGGGTGAGAGCATGTTGGTTGTTGTCCGAATGATAATTACCGTAAGTCGTTATTGTCAGGGGGTAGTTATTTGGGTGGTAGTTACCTTAGGTGGAAGTTGTCAAGGAGATGTCCTAGAGGGTGGTTGCCCTAGGGGGTAGTTGTCTGAGGGGTAGTTGTCCGGGGGGGGGGGTAGTTGACCTAGAGAGTGGTTGTCCTAGGGGGTAGTTGTCCGGGGGTAATTGTCCTAGAGGGTGGTTGCCCTAGAGGGTAGTAGTCCTAGGGGGTAGTTGTCCTATATATAGAGGGTGGTTATCCTAGGGGTGGTTATCCGGGGGGTGGTTGTCCAAGGGGTAGGTATCCGGATACGAAAAATTGTATGTGGTATAGAGATCGATGGCTCAGTGGTTGAATTTTAAAAAAAAAGTTGCCGGGAGATGTCTTCACCAGGGAAATGTAACTAGATCTAGATACATTTCCCTGCCTTCAATAAGTAGAACCGCTCAGCTTCAATCCACCTATTTTGATTTTCCGAATTGGTTTTCTAACTTTTCTTGGTGTTCCAAATATTTACTCAATCAACTGTGCAGTTCGTGCTCACGGTCATATCGGGGCCTTTGACTTTGGGAATCTCGGGCACTGGACACTAGGCCATATAGGCCCACTGTTGGCCACTTCATTGTATTCTTTCTGCCTTTTTTTTTTTTTACTGCTTTCATTAATAGTCTGGGAGCCTGAGCTCCCGGGGGGGGGGGCACTCGGTATATAGTGTGCAGTGGGTACTAGCCGCGGAGAATACCAACATTTTCAGGGGCCGCGGCGGAGAGTTTTTGAAAGTGGGAGCCGGGGCTGATTGGATTTCAATTCAATTCAAATTAACATTTATTTTCTTCCATTGATTTTGCAACATTCAACATTTGTTCAAAATTTCACTTGAATAATAACAATTTTCGATTTATTTTCCCGAGATTTAATACGTGTCAACTCAAAAAAAGTGGGGGCTGCAGCCCCCCGGCCCCCCGGTTCCACGGTCCATGATTTTTACACTCAAATTCAATACCAAAGCATACCATTTTTTCCTTGTTGAGAAAAAGAAGAGAGAAAACCGTTCCAAAGAACCGCATTTTTTTCATTCCGTTATTCCCGCCATTCCATTTTCCCCTTGAAAATTACATGTTCCACTATAGAGACATGCAGTTTTCACCACCCCCCCCAAAAAAAAAAAAACAAAACAAAACAAAACAAAGAAAAATAGTGTTCCGATGATCTTTATATAATAACAACCAATTACGTAGCATCATATTTCTATTGTAATCCAGTTCCAAAGACCCCCCCCCCCTTTTTCCAAGTTCCGAAGACCATCCTTTTCATGATACGCTAGTTCAGAAGCCCACAATTTTCTCTTGCCAGTGGTGTACCTACCACTTGTGTCCCAAAGTAGCCTCACCCTATTTTACCCATAAGATTTGACCCCTTAGTGAAGTAGACCATCTAAGTCATTGACAAAAAAAAAAAAAAAAAAAAAAAAAAAAAAAAAAAAAAGAGGGAATCAGCCTGACCGTAGCCGTGGGGTTTAATTGGTCCCCAACTAGATCGAGCCACCAAAAGAGACCCCAAAGTCGGGTCGATTTCACTCCCCCAGGCTCCCCCATGCACCAAACTTTGTCAGTACATGTATAGCCAAAGTAGGCCAGGAGCCTGTCCCGAAATAGTCACCTCATTTTACCCATAAGATTTGACCCCGTAAAGTTACTTAGACCATCTAAGTCATTGACAAAGCGGTTGTCAGCCTGACCGTAGCCGCCGGGTTTAGCCCCCAGAGCCCCCCAAAGAGACCCCAAAGTCGGGTCGATTTCACCCCATCTCCCCCCATGCACCACACTTTGTCTGTAGGAAGCAGTATGACTGGATATTACAAAACACACAAAACTGACATAAATTTCCGTCGGGATGGGGTGTCAGACGGCCCCTAAAAATTGGGGTAAATTTTTCCCCTTGAAGCCCAGTGACCAAATTTTGTCAGAAGGAAGAGCTATGGATGTACATTCCAAAAATATAAAAACTGACAAAATTGTCCACGCGGGAAGGGGATGTCAGACCCCCTGAAATGAAAAACCCAAAGTGCCCTTTGACAACGCTTTGCCCCCCCCCAAAAAGCTCTATATGTAAAAAAACAAACATTTCTTACCTTGTGACTATGATAATTCAAAAGTGTTTTATGCAATTCACATTAAATTTTCATAACATAATTTTGAGTATAATAATCTTCTTGAGGTGCAATTTCGTGTTAATTGGTCTTTTGATTAATAAGTTATTAAATTGTGAAAATTTTATTGCTTTCTCAAAAGTAGCCAAAAAATATTGTCAGGATTGTGTAAACACACCCACTGACCATCTGACAAGGCATAATAGGGGAGCTTGCTTGGTATCTGTGCAATTAACATATGAATAGTACATTTCAGCCTGGCAGTCACATACACGAGGCTAACAATGTCGGTCTAATAACCCTCCGAGAAAACTTTTTAAAAGGCCCATCCCGATAGACTGACGTGACAGTCTCATGGACCAGTGGCGGGTTTAGGGGGGGGGGGGCAATCCCGTCCCGTGCCCCCACCTTTGAAAGAAAATTTACATTATTGTGCCCCTTTTTGTATTGTGCCCCCTTTTATAGAACTGATAACTTTTTGTTGTTGTTGTTGCTTGTCAGAGAATTGTGGAGGAAAACTGGACCCCATAAAATCTGATCTCCCCCCCCCCCCCCCACTGAGCAACTTTTGGAGGGCTGGCAAAAAAAAAAAAAATTCTCGCTACAAACCACCTCCCCCCCCCCCCCCCCTCCCCCACTGAGGGAATTTTGAAGGGCTGGCGAGAAGAAAAAGTACGAATGTCCCTCCCTTTTATATCCTGCATCCGCCCCTGTCATTGACTGTCAGTGTCTGCTCGGAGTGCCTGACTCATATATCCATATAATAGGGTTCAGAAGCCCCCTCCCACTACATTGTCGGTCTCGTTGGCTAAAGCCAAACTAAACGACCATCAGCAAGCAAAAGACTTTGATGAGCCAACGCCACCACCTCGATCGGGATCGCAGAGGGGTAGACCCTATGATTCAGCTCAGCTATTCTGCTTGCATGATCTAACATCAGTCATTTGGCTATACCTATATAGGGGCAAAGCAGGTTTATGAGACTCGGGCTGTTGCAAAAGGTTGTTGGGTATCAACTTGTTTGGGGGACCACACTGCACAACTTCCAGGTGGACTACCTCGGAAATACGCTGCTGAAAAAAAAAATAGCGCCCATTTTTTCAAAATGGCCGCCTTGTATTACTAGCATTGAGAATTTCGAATATAACTTTTTATTAGAACCTTTAAATACCATGTATGACGCATCAAATTGAAAAAAAAATTAAATTCCCTACAACATGCTACCACTTTTTGATTGTCTTGATGATGATTTGCACAACAATTTTGGCCAAATATGTGAATTTTTATCATTTTCCCCCAAAATATGAATTGCACTAAATAACATTTTTCTCCATATTTAAAAAGCCCTTATGATTGATGACTTAAAACTTTTTTAAAAACTGCCCAAATATGCGTTTAAAACCCTGTGAAAATTACAAGTTCGCTGCTTTTCTGGCAAAGAAGTTACAGCGCTCTAAAGTGAACACTGATATTGGATGAAGAGTGAAAACTGGTTGCTAAGGGCTGCCTTCTCCCTAGCAACGGTGACATTGTGAGGTGTAGAATCAAATATTTCACTATTAATGTATCGGCGTGCAGATGAATATTTCAGTACTTTGTGTGATGTCAGATAATGCAGTTTGATCATATTTTATTGATAAATAGCTCTTTTTTACTGCTATGATAATGATGATGTAAATGTGTCTATCAACGGATGATAATGTGTACAGAAATCAATAAAGACTGTAGGTCCAAGAATACATGATATGAGACCTGGTTTCAACTCTCAAGTGATCATGGTGATAGTCATGAAATGTACATACTACTGGATGATGGGGTTCAGAACGTGCACCCACACCCCCTCGTGCCATATCTGTGCACCCCCTCCCCCCGTTGCTGTTGCCAAGATAAGCCTTCAGAAACCATTTCAAGACTACATGTACAATGATACGTAAAGTGATTTGATAGTCATGATAACTCCAACAACTGAAGATACTGGATAGTGGAGTTTGTAACTTGAACCAAACGCCCCTCCCCCCTTCCCATGACATGTTCATGAACCTCTCCCCCCCCCCCCCCCCCCTCCGGCGGTTAAAGCGAGAGTTTTTAGTGCAAAGCAATATTCATTAAGTATATAGTAATGGAAAATAGATCAATAGATCGAAGAGTCTTGACAACTCATTTAAAATCTTATTGTAAAGGGGGAAAAATCAGTCACTGCCTTATACCTTCCTTGCCCCCTTCCCCTTCTCTTAAATTTGACTTATATCAATATCTGCACGAATCGTTTTATACAACAAACCAATTTAGGCCATCAATGAAATAAGTGAGACCTGGATTGAAGTGATAGACATTATTTTAAACTCCAAAACATGTAGATACTTGGTAGTAGAAATCCCGCACCCTGCCCCTACCCCTCAATTACATTTCCTTGCTCCCCCTCCCATCCCTTCCTCCGTTTGGCAGTCAAAAACAGGGGAAAAAAAGAAGTACGATATGAGTCTTTATTTATTATTTTGGGTATATGTCTGCCTATATATCATACACATCTTGCCCACTAGCTCTCCTCCCCTCTAAAGTTGTACCCAAATCATTATCCACAAGAAAAAATGCTTTATACCCCCCCCCCAAAAAAAAAATACAACAACAACAACAACCCCAAAAAACAAATTTTGGTATTAGTGAAATAATGGGAGATTCAAAAGACACAACAGATTTAAAACTCCCAGACGTGTAGATACTGGACGGCTTTGGGCAGGGGCATCCAAGTCCATTCTGAATGAGGGGGGGGGGGGGGAGGAGAGGATGTGCGGCCAAATTTGCTGATAAGGTAGCTGAATTTTTTTATTTAAAACAAGCCAAAATAAAAAAGGTCATCAAATCTTACGATTTTCCGACAAAAACTAATTGTCAGATTTCCAAATTTGCCAGCAGATGTTCACATTTTTTAAAGATTTGCCTGACAACCTGTAAAAATGTCGACTTTGCCCAAATAAGAATTTCGATTGGTGGGGTGTGACTCATCAAGTCTTCCTCTAGGCTCTAGCGACGCTTCTGTTTCGGGATCAGAACTGTTACCCCACAAGTTATGGCCCTATATCCCACTTTCTTCTCATTATTTTTTTCTTCTTCAAATTGAGACATTGGTTGAAATCATAAACTTTATCCATCAAAGTGTAATTGATGCAAACTGAAGAGTATTTTTAAAAAAATCAGCAGAGTGGTTAAGGAGGCAACTTTTCACAAATTTACTACCCCTCCTGCCCCACTCGGGCTGAAATTAACCCAAATAGACTTTCTTAAGTAGAATTGGATTGAGCTTAATCTAATATCATTTAACAAATATTGTAACTGGTCAAGATTCATCCCCCAATTACAATGTATTTCACAATAATGCCCTTGTCATGAACTTCTTCTTTTGAACTGTGGTGGGTCTAGGGGTATGGGCATGGACATTTCGGGGGGGGGGGGGGGGTGCGGGGATTCGAGCCCAAGTTCGGAACCTATACCACAAAGTACTTCTACAAGTTTTGGAGTGTAAATCCTGTTTATCATTTGAACCCAACTCTCACGCTATTTTACTTATGGTCTAAATTGGTTTCTTGTATTTAATTGGTTAAACTTTAAAGGGGAAGGGGTGGCAAGAAGGGTAAGGCATTAGATTTTAAATGAGTTGTCAAGGCTTTCCTATTTATTGCTCTACCCCAAAGTCTCTGGGTTTTAACGCACGGGGGGGGGGGGGGGGGGGGTGGCATGGAAATTTCACGCAGTGACGTATCCAGGGACTTTGGGGCCCGGGCCGAACAATCAAATTTCACTCCCCCAACAAATTTTTGTAAAGAAAACAAAGAAGAAATAATAAAAATAAATAAATATTTAGATATAAAGTAAGGATTTCTTTTGAATGTTGATGCTGTTTCCTTGTATGTACTCTCTCATATATTTGGGGCAAAACATTCAACAAAAACCTGATATAACTTATGCAAGGGAGCAAAGCAACCACAGAATCTTTTGAATTTTGAACCCCTTAAAACACTAATAACTATTCCTATAATGAGCGGCACGTAATTACGACATGCATGCATAAGGAATATATGCGAGAGCTTTAAAAAGTTTTTGCATTTTAAGCCATTTAAAAACTCTATTTCTTATTCACTTTCCCACATCACCTTTAAGGACCATGTTTTTTCTTCCTTTTCTCCCCTTTCGCTTTCTCTCTTTTGCATTTATGCGCATCTTAATGTGCAGCCCAAGGCACCCCTACCCCTTGGATATCGGAAAGTCACTGGAGGGGGGGGGGGGGGGGGGGGTGGGGGTGAACGTGCATGTTCTAAACGCCACTATCCCGGTGTTTGAGTATATCATGACTATCACTTTACACCATTAATTGTTTTAATCCCGGCTAGTCTTAAAATGGTTTCTGAACGCTTATCATCGATTACCAGGCACATTATCATAGCTGGGGGGGGGGGGGGGGGGGGGGCATGGACATGGTACAGGAGGGGTGTGGGTGCAAGTTCTTAACTTGAGTGTATATCATGACTATCCATTGAAACCAGGTCTCATTACTGGACCAATAGTCTGTATTGGTTTCAGTACACACATGCATATCATCCGTTGAAAGGCACTTTTACGTCATCATCTGAACATGATCATAGCAATAATAAAGAGTTATTTATCAATAAAATATGATCAAACTGCATTATCTGACATCACACTTGGTATAAAAATATTCATCTGCACGCCGATAGCAATCAATAGTGAAATATTTGATTCTACACCTCACAATGTCACCGTTGCTAGGGAGAATGCAGCCGTTAGCAACCAATTTTTCACTCTTCAGCCAATATCAAAGTGTTAACTTTAGAGCACTGTAACTTCTTTGCCAGAAAAGCAGCGAACTTGTAATTTTCACAGGGTATATATTGACCATATATTTGGGCAGTTTTTTTTTAAGTTTCAAGTCATTAATCATAAGGGCTTTTGAAATATGGAGAAAAATGTTATTTAGTGCAATTCATATTTTTGGGGAAAATGATTAAAATTCACATATTTGGCCCAAAAATGGTTGTGCTAATCATCATCAAGACCATCGAATGTGGTAGCATATTGTAGGGAATTTAATTTTCTTCAATTTGATGCGTCATACATGGTATTTAAAGGTTCTATTAAAAAGTTATATTCAAAATTGTCAATGCTAGTAATACATTTTTTGTCAGCATTTTTTTTCCGAGGTAGTCCACCTGGAAGTTGTGCAGGGTAGTCCCCCGAACAAGTTGATACCCATCAACCTTTTACAACAGCCCGTGTGTCAAAAACCCCCAAAATGGGGTTTTGCCCCCTAGGTACTAGACATAATTCGGTGATAGAACATTGATTTATATGAATTTATGAATTTTACGCATTGAATTTTGCCTCTGGTCCATTAGAAATATAATAGTGAACTGGAATTTAGTTAGAGTTTCTTCTAACCGGCTGGGCTTGCCTTCGGGCTGACGCACGATCTCATCTCATTGGATGTCGTCGATCTCACGTGATCTATACTACACGCCCAGTACACGCCCATATTACGTCATCAATTACAACAAACGGTTTCACGTGTTATATGACAAATTTTATTTTTTGTTTTTTGTCAAAAGCATGCATATTCCCGTTTATTCATGCGGGGTCTATTGGACTTATCGAGCCTTAATTATACCTTTTCAGAGCTTTAAATTTCATGTAAATCACATTTTTCATAATTTCAAATAAATACTATAGGGGAATTAAAATCATTTCAAAATCCCTGTTTTCATGTGTTAATCTATGGCAGCTGGAAGGCCGAAAGCATGCATATTCCCGTTTATTTATGCGGGGTCTATTGGACTTACTGAGCCTTAATTATACCCTTTAAGAGCTTTAAATTTCATGCAAATCACATTTTTCATAATTTCAAATAATAGGGGAATTAAAATCATTTAAAAATCCCTGTTTTTATGTGTTAATATATGGCAGCTGGAAGACCAAAAGCATGCGTATTCCCGTTTATTTATGCGGGTCTATTAGACTCATCGAGCCTAAATTATACCTTTTCAGAGCTTTGAATTTCATGCAAATCACATTTTTTTATATTTTCAAATAAAAACAAAGGGAATTATTATCCTAAAATTCCTTGTTTTCGTGTGTAAACTTATGGCAGGCGAGACTGTTTTGGTCAAAAGCATGCATATTCCCGTTTATTTATGCGGGGTCTACTGGACTCATCGAGCCTTAATTATACCTTTTCAGAGCTTTAAATTTCATGTAAATCACATTTTTCATAATTTCAATTAAATACTAGGGAAATTAAAATCATTTCAAAAACACTGTTTCCATGTGTTAACCTAGGGCAGCTGCATGAAGGCCAAAAAGCATGCATTTTCCCGTTTATTTATGCGGGGTCTCTTCCTCTTTTTGAGCCTTCATTAAGCTTTTTCAGAGTCTCAAATTACATGTAAGCCACATTTACAATAAATTCAAGGTAATACTAAGGGAACTGTAATCATTCTTAAAATCCCTGTTTTCACGTGTTAACCCTATATAAGGCAGATGACTCGGCCAAAAAGCAGGAATGATCCCAGGGATTCATAGTGGCATTTATTGACAATAAAGGTTCAAGAAATGTTTTTTGAACTATCCATCCTTACTCTCGTGTAAAAAATCAGACTTGAAAAAGACAGAGTAAGATATGAAATATCAAGAAAAAATGAGACATCTTTTCACGTGTATGTATGTATGTATGTATTTATTCATTGAACTTCATTGACATATCCATCAATATTTTGTTCGAATATAACAGCAATAATCAGAACAATAATAATGATAATAATAATAATAATAATAATAATACTAATAATAATAATAACACAGTTATGACAAAAACAGAACAATATATCGTGAGAATAGCATTCGAAACATAAACAAAAACAAAAACAAAATACTCATAATTGATCAACCAGACAAGCTCTTTCATGAAATATAAATTATCAGATTATTTGCAAGTGACGAGAAAAGGAGCCATTAAAAGAATTATATATACATATAGACTATATAATAATAAACAATTTAAATTCTTTTATGAGAGCGTCTTCTTTGAGTGACATTATTATGAATCTCTCCAAACTGTTTATGTTTTCAAAGTAATCATTGAGTGCTTTAAGATTATTAAAAAAACTGTTCTCTTCTTATTCTAAATTATCACATTGCATGACATAATGGAATTCGTCTCTTACTGTTTGCATACTACATTCTTCACAAAAACGTATATTAGCTGGAATTTTGTTAGAGTCATTTTCATACAGTCTCTCTAGTTTATCAATAATCTCATTTCTTTTCTTGTTAATATTTTCTTTTAGTCTTTTTTAAAGTGTTTTTTTCGATAGATAATAAGTTGCTTATCAAAAGGATTTCTACAAACCTCTTTGCAAACACACCCATTAACCATCTGACAAGGCATAGAGCAGCTTGCTTGGTGCAATTAACACAGTCATGAATAGTACATTTCAGCCTGGCAGTCACATACCACAGCACAGATACCTGAAAATTAAGCTCTTCTATTATGCCTTGTCAAACAGGTGAAGATGGACAATGGATGTGTTTACATAATCCTGACAGTATTTTTTGGCTGCTTTTGAAAAGCCATACATTTTTCACAATTTAATAACAGTAATCAAAAGACCAATTAACACCCAATTGTACCTCAAGAGAATATACCCAAAATTATGTTATGAAAATTAAAAGTGAATTGAATAAAACGCTTTTGAATTATCATAGTCAGAAGGTAAGAAAATGTTTTTTTCTTTATATACAGAGCATTTGGGGGGGGGGGGCAAAACGTTGTCAAAGGGCACTTTGGGGTTTTCATTTCAGGGGGCCTGACTGCCCTGACACCCCCTTCCCGCGTGGACAATTTTGTCAGTTTTTATATTTTTGGAATGTACATCCATAGCTCTTCCTTCTGACAAAATTTTGTCCCTGGGCTTCAAGGGGAAAAATTTACCCCAATTTTTAGGGGCCGTCCGACACCCCATCCCGACGGAAAATTTTGTCAGTTTTTTGTGAAAGTAGTATGTCCAGACATACTACTTTCTACTGACAAAGTTTGGTGCATGGGGGAGATGGGGTGAAATCGACTTTGGAATCTCTTTTGGGGGCTCTGGGGGCTAAACCCGGTGCCTACGGTCAGGCTGACAACCTTTTTGTCAATGACTTAGATGGTCTAAGTAAATGGGTAAAATGGGGTGACTACTATTTCGGGACAGGCTCCCAGACTACAGTGCTAGATCCGGACAAATATAGAAGAACTCGTCCTAAATATCATCGCCTATATCGAGCTGAGCGAGAGATTCAAGGACGACATTATAGAGTTCCTATATATGCCGCATGATATGTATTTACCGGTACGCGTATATACTGTACAAGTTTGTTGACACCGCACCCAGTTTGCGATTCGATTCACGTTCACTATCAACGTCAAGATGGTAAGATATTTTTATTCCTAATAGACCCTATAATTTCTTAAGTCTATTATTGTTAGCCGTTGAAAAATTGATAAGATGATTTTAATGATATTTCTTATCTCTTTCGTTCTACAGGCCCAGTTATTTACACAGAAGCAGATCGACGGTAAGTTATCAAATTGTAGTATTCAGTTGCAGCTTTTGCAGACATTGCCATTGGTAGTGCAGCGCAGTGGTATTGTAGAATGGGAATCGCATTGCCACCTCCGGGAGGCGTCGGCGTGGGTTTAATCGTCGTTCAGTAATGCCCACACTGATCAGGGTGTTTTGCCTTTTGGGCGTTGTCACTATTTAAAAATTTACTCTTGAATTAGTTCCTCCGAAAAAGAGAAAATATTATATAGATCTAGAGGGAAGGGTATATGCTTTGTAAAATGCATTTATGGTAAGGGGTCCTAAAGCTACGCAGGTCCCACTCACCAATGCTCACACTTATGCAAGGTTATTGGAGATAAAAGCTATTGTGGAGTACAAGCTTACAGCTACAGCGCAGGTCCTAAAACTACAAACTCCGCAAATACGCGCAATGTGACGCGATCAATGCGCCAAACCTTTGGTGTGACTGAGCAACGAGATTATCATTTATGTTCGCCAAAAAGAATGAGTGATTTTCCTTTATTTTTGTGTGAAATTATCACTATTTGAAAATCGGGGTGAAATTCATATCAGTCAGCTTTAAAATCAAGATTTGCATTCATTTATTATGTGTGTGTAGCTTTAGGACCCTTTCATTTTGTCCAACAAAATTTGGCACGGGCATCAAATTGATCGAAATCGACTTGAAAATGAATGTTATTGACATTCTTCTGTCATAATTTTCTCAGTGATTTAACTTTGGAATATGTAGAACCAAGATATTTAAAGAAATTTGCATAAACCCCTAAATAAATGACTTTTAAGGGGCTGGAAATAAAGTGCGTAGCTTTAGGTCCCCCCATCATAGAATGAATTATTCTATGGTGTTATCGTGAAATATGTTCTGGTCATTATAGTTCTAAGTTAGAGCAACTTCAGTCTACAAATCACCGTTGAACTTCACTTATACATCATACATGTACGAGCTTATCTGAAGATTTACTGTAAGCTTGTACTCCACAATAGCTTTTACGGGTGAATAGGATTCAATAGCTTTTGTGTACCTACACATGTACCCCTACGCCTAACGTCCTAACCCCACTCACGGGACCATCACTATATGGGGCTGTGTCAATTTTGGCCTGTCACGACCTCTAAGTTAAAGAGGTAAAAACACCAATATATGCAAAATTTTGAGAAAATACTTCCTTTTACATTTTAGAATGATAGAATATCAAATTTCATGCCAGATCCTTCGATAGGATCTTTATCATCTTGATCAAGTGAAATTTTCAGGCTGTTTTTGGTCGGTGATCTTGCTCCTCTCCTGCACATACATATGGGCAAGATATCACACACTTGCCTATGGGAGGCAATTGCTCATGGTATGAAGGTACAGAGTGCGAGGTTATCTCCAATAACCTCGCATAAGTGTGAGTGTCGACATGTCGACATGTCGCAACAAAAACATTCACGACATAAGTCAAACACACACAGTGCCAGTTTGTATGGAGTTGACCCCCCTTTGACCTCGCCAATTCTTGCATTTTCACACGATCTACGTAAAGTTGTTTACAAAAGCAATCTGAAAAATAACGTATTTAACACCACTATTTATAAATATAATGTTCGAAAAATGATTGAATATGGATGTATCTTTCACAGCAATACTGCAAAATCAAAGTTTGACAACCGGAAAATATGAAATTTTAGCAATATTTCTTTGGTAACAAACAGAAAATTTTACCTGCTAAACTTTCCCTAAAATTCCTCATTTTGGTTGGATTCGCAAGAAAATCACTGTAATGAATCCGTAAATTGTTCATTTTTCTACAACCGTACGGTATTTACTTGAGCTGAATTTTCTGCCTAGAGTTGTGTCAGAAAAAAAGGATCTCTGTCAAATCGCCAAGATTACAACTGTGTCCCATGCATTGAAATCTGTGTATGGCTGAGCAAGCTCTGTGCGCGAGTTGTCCATATGAGCATGAGCAGTCCATGAATGAGCTGACTACGCATGCATCTAGCACTGCAGAGCCCTCAACTTGAGAGCCCTAAATATGTAGCACTGCATGCCGCGATCGATTGTCGTTGAATTTGCGCTGATGAATTGCCTTCTAAACGCATTTATTTTTGTTGATGATTGTATCTATAACTTTTCAGGTAAGCTTCACTTTTCTAGTGTGTGACCGTGATGTATGAATAAGACCCCTTTTATGTCGACATCAGAGCAGGCATGTCGACATGTCGGCAACGTTAAAAACCCTATGTATGTCGACAGCAGTGTCGACATCAAGCATGTCGATACCAGCTCTAGTCCGAACCCCAACCTAGGCCCTAGGGTCTAGGCCTAGGGTTAGGGGTTGGGGTAGGGTACCCAATGCGCATGGATACGAAAGTGCATTTAGCGCCGATCATTCATACATGAGAGGAAAATAATTATTTAAGATTTCACCTGCAACTCTGAAACCTCAAATTTGTAGCATAGTAAGAGTTGAGGAGTTTCTGAATCAGGTAATCTAGCAATTTCTAAAAAATTCAATCTTGCTTAGAGCAATTTTGTTGTCTGTTTTTGACTACTGCAACAGTGAATGTTTGACACAGTCCCACATAGGCAAGGGCCTATGAGTGGTTGAACTTATGTAACCCTTTCGAGACAATCGACGATCGGTGTTCCTGAGTATGCTTTCCCAAGTTGTGAGGAAACGACTGATTAAAATTGCATTTTTCCTTCCAGTCAGCTTTCTGTTCTTTGTGTTCCTGTGACCTAGACTCTACAGTGCATCCCAGAAAAAACGAAACCCTAAAACAAAGGGTTATTGTGATTTATGACCACACTATGTGCTGCTCTTTGACAATAATTATCTATTTTCCATGAACTAGAAATAGACTTATTATGCTTTTAAATGATATCTTGATGGCATCCATCCGTACTTGCTTTACAAAGCTGCAGCATTTTGAAAATGACATGCAAAAACTCAGTTGTGCCAGATTTGGGTAAAACCGTGAAAACACTATGTGCTGCTCTTTGACAATAATTATCTATTTTCCATGAACTAGAAATAGACTTATTATGCTTTTAAATGATATCTTGATGGCATCCATCCGTACTTGCTTTACAAAGCTGCAGCATTTTGAAAATGACATGCAAAAACTCAGTTGTGCCAGATTTGGGTAAAACCGTGAAAACGTTAGGATCACATCGAACATGATCCAAATGTAACATGACTTCTAAAACCCTATGAGAAGACTGTTTTCATATGTTTCTTTCAATAATTAGGGTAAGGATAACACCCTCTTCATGAAATAAAGGATGGTCAATGTTTTGTTGATGTTTGGGGTAAAGAAAGGGCATGTTTTGTATTGAAATGGTACCAGCATTTGAAGCAAATTTTTTGCATTTTCTGAACTGAAGTTTCTTTTAAGAACAAAGCGGACAGAAATATATTTTTCATAAAAATATAGGCACTTTCCATTGCCAGTTGGAAATAAAAGATAGAAAGGGCACATACAAATATCAAGATTATGGCAATTTTCCACCTCTTGAGGGGCACCTTTTCAATCACACGAAGGGCACTTTTTCATCTTTTAAGGGATGTATATTGATTGTGGCAACGTATGCCCCTGCGGCCTGCCACCACTGGAAATTTGGATTGACCCGTGTTTTATGGATTTCTAATTGCATGCTATCACACAAGGGAATTTCATGTACCATATCTCTTAAAGGGATTCAGGGAAGCTTGAGTTCTGGGAAAAGAATGAAATAATTTGTAAGCTTTCTCATTCTTATTCTGTTGGTTTGGAAGATTAATGTAGTAGAAATGTCCCCTGAAAAGGATTGCTTTTCAAATGCCCTCACATTCAAAATATGACAAGAAACAGCTGAAATGTTCGGGCCAAACATTTGTGTGTAGTCTCACATACACATTTCTGTGTGCAGTGTATGTGACTCTCAGCAGGATTGAGTCAATTTCTTATCATTTTGGTGATTCCAAAACCTTACAGCATACACCAATTCTTATGTGCTATATAATCAACCTTTCCCAATTGCTTTGAGACAGTTTCTTTCAAAATTCAATCTCAATACCAGAACTCAACTTTATCTTTAAATCTGGTATTTCTATTTAGTCATTTTCGCTTGTGATATTAACGTCTTGAAAAAGAAGAAGAAGAAGAAGAAGAAGAAGAAGAAGAAGAAGAAGAAGAAGAAGAAGAAGAAGAAGAAGAAGAAGAAGAAGAAGAAGAAGAAGAAGAAGAAGAAGAAGAAGAAGAAGAAGAAGAGGAGGAGGAGGAGGAGGAGGAGGAGGAGGAGGAGGAGGAGGAGGAGGAGGAGGAGGAGGAGGAGGAGGAGGAGGAGGAGGAGGAGGAGGAGGAGGAGGAGGAGGAGGAGGAGGAGGAGGAGGAGGAGGAGGAAGAGGAAGAGGAAGAAGAAGAAGAAGAAGAAGAAGAAGAAGAAGAGGAAGAAGAAGAGGAGGAGGAAGAGGAAGGAGGAGGGGGGGGGGGGGGGGGGAGGAGGAGGAGAAGAAGGAGAAGAAGAAATAATGAATGAATTGATTATATTACTTGAATAACATTTAGATTAGGGCAGATGTACAATACATGACATTTCAAGAATAATTCTAACTTTTATAGAGTACACTGAGATCTGAGGCTCTGAGCCTACATGTATATAATGAAGGAAATCCACCCTGAAAAAAGCAGGAAAATGAGGGAAGCATATCAAAGAAAGTTTGGTCAAAATCTGATAAACTCATTGGAGAAGTTAGGAATTTTTAAATTTGAAAGTGATAAAATGGACAACTCTATTATGTATCTTTCAAGCACCTCTCCCATTTGATAATTTGTACAGAAACTTTCATAAATTTACATTTTCTGGGTTGTTGACGAGGGAATTGAACCGTTTCATAAAGGGGTCATGTAAAAAGAAAAGTGCAATATCTAGAGTGCATGTATAATAATAATTCAATACTTTCTTTACAGGAAATAATACATATTTACATGTACATGTAACACCGGTGTTAATGTTTTTCATATGATCAAATGATTTCTTAATTACTAAACCACATTGCTGCTGTCACACTTGCTCAGTATTCTCTCCATGAACAAGTCTATTTCAAATTACACATATTACATCACCATGTGTATTAGCTTTTTGTAATTAAAAAAAACCACCCAAAATTATAAATATTAAAAAAATAACCCGTTTCTTACCTGAAATAAGCGAATGGATGGTCGTTGTGTTGGTCAAGGTCATGGATATGATTTACCTATTGTCTACATGTATATATCAGGGTTTGCCCCCCCCCCCCCCCAACAAACATGTTCTCCTTTGTGAACTCCCATTTTTAAAAACTCATTTGTTATTTTTCTTCATGAATACAGTCTAATTTGTGAGTTCAAAAACTATTTTACTTGTGAGATATCCATGATTGAATATATTAGTCATATCAAAAGATCTTACCATACATGTATGATCTGCCAAGGCTTGGACTGAAATTAGACCAGTTGATCCATAGTCCAATAACATGTACATTCAGTAGAATATATGAGTGCACTTGTTTTGTAACAATGGGATTGGGATAATCTGTATAGGAGAGGGGAATTAAGTCCTGCTCCTATAGACTAAGTGCCATTTACCAGTGGCGGATTAAGAGGGGGGGGGGGGGGCACATACGACCTATGCCTCCCTTTTGAAACCCAAGTGGCATACCTCAATTACACAACTCCAAGTTGTGTACTTTTTGAGCTGATGACCTTTTTTTTTTTGTCATTGTGCCCCTCTTCTACAAGATCCTGGATGCGCTGTTGCATTTACAAATATTTTTGTTTTCTTACAGAATATAAAGAATGTTTTGCTCTTTATGACAAGACTAGGAAAGGGCTGATTTTTGCAGATGAACTGACAAAGGTTATGAGATCACTTGGGACAAACCCTTCTATAGAGGAAATCAAAGCTTACAGAAAGCAATATGAAGCAAGTGAGTACTACATGTACATACATTGTAGGATTTTCCTTGCATTTTCTAACTTGCAACTGAAGTCCAGATCTTTTTCATTGAAAGAGGTTCACTGGGAATGTTCAAACGGTATATCAAAATATTGACACATTTTTTGTTTGATATGAAAGCACATTAAAAATTATGTTTCAAGGTGCCTTTTGCACCATGATATGAATATCTTGTTAAGTACTTTTCATGTTTTGAAGTAAAGGAAACTTTGTAGGCACAACATACAGCTCCATATGTTACATCTAGACTAGTTTATTGAGATAAATTTTGTGCATACACATGCACTTCTTAAGCAAAAGTCAATCTCTTGTGAGCAAAACTCTTACCTTGTCAATTGGCATGCCTGAAATTGTATCAAATGATGTAAGGTATACATGTATTCATTCTATGGAGATACCATGATATAACAGCAGATTTGATATTTCCTCACCAATGGTTTGGAAAGAAACTACCTTAGAAATTTCATTACTTTAGTCTATAGTAAAGTGATTGCTGTAGGTCAGTGCTGACATTATACAGATGTATAATATGCATGAATATATCTAGAAACTTATTATTTGAAAAGTTGTCTGATATGTTTTCTTACCTCTTTAGATGACAAGATCTCATTTAGTGATTTTCTAGAGATCATGTATGAACAGCATAAGAATGAGAACCCTTTCAAGGAGATCATGGATGCATTCCGATTGACAGATACCCAAAACAGAGGTTTCATCTTAGCTTCAGAATTCCGCAACATTATGACTAAGTTTGGAGAGAAAATCTCTGATAGGGAAGGTATGTACAGGTATCCCTATTCCAAAGAAGTAAAAGAATTGCATCTAAGATATTTCATTATCAAGTACTAATGTTCTTTACTGTGGGCATGCAAAGTGTTTCACAAATTTACAAAGTTGATTGGTAACAAATCAAAGTTTAGGTACAAAGTGACTTTCATTATTTCTAGATCTCCATGTAAAATTTACTTTTAAAAAATTACGAAATTGCTCAAAAGTAAATTTTTTTAAGTGTTCCGTTTAAGCTAATAGTATCTTATGGGAATAGCTTTCTTTTGGAAAAAAAAAAAAATGATGCTGGATCAGCAAGATATCAGCTATCACCCCAAACAGGAGAAGTTGTCCTTGATTTGCATCTAAGATGTCATCATTGTAAAGCAATTAAACACTTTTTTTTTTTTAATGCTTCAGAAATCCTCTGGGATATATACATTTTGAAATGTAAGGTGTGTAATTTGAGGTTTGTGTTTGAACCAAATAAATTACTTGCTATGAAAGAAATTTGGGATTGCCATCAGTGTTTTGGTGATACTGAATGTTTTTGGAAATACAAAGGCGATGGGGGTCCAATCCTATTTGTCCTATCTATCCATCTCTGAATTTTCATCTAAAAATGTGAATATGTCTACAGTGACACAGTCTAGCACGTGGTTACATTGCTGATGAGTAAACTTTCCTGATTAGCTGATTTGCAATATTTAGTGTTTTTCCCCTTTCCTTCTATTGTGAGTCTGTTGCACATAGTGACAGGGCCATGTTTTCATGTGTAATTCCTTGAAATTATGTTTAATCCTTCTCATTTGTCTTGTTGCTTTTTATTCCCAGTTGATGACATGATGAGAGAGTTTGGAATACAGAAGAATGGATTTGTCAAGTACTATGATATTGTGCCAAAACTTCTTGAACCGATCCCAGATCATTATAAATGAGGACTAACTTCACAGTCATTCATAGGTATAGTAGTTTTTGATACACCCTAACCCCCCTCCCTCCTTTGATATAAAATTGTGATGGACACTTCTGTTAATGAAATACAGCTACATGTATTTGTAAAATTCCAGTAATGTAAATGTACATCTCAAGCAGGCTGTGCAGATTATCTGCTGTGTAGACTACTAGCTTAGAAATTCTGTCAATGCCTTGTGAACTGATTCATTTTTCAGTTGACTGCCTAGGTATATTTGTACTAGGTGTTAAAAAAAACTGTGGACAATTTTTATTGTTAATAACTAAAAAAATCACACCTCGTATCAGATTGAGGTTTTTACATCATTAAGTTGAAGGATGTAAAATTTATCGAGAGCAATTTATATGACATATCTCTGAATACTTTTCTTTAAATGTTGCTCTGAATATTAATTACATGTTTCACTTTTTGAAAAATTAAGGCCACAAAATCTGTGGGTATCAGTAATTAAGTCAGAAAACAACAATTGCTATTGTGCGACTGTGTGTTGCAGCTGAAATTCCAGAACACCTTTTTAACCCAGAGTCATGAATCATGAATGACACTGGACAGCAAAAGGTTGGCAGAAATGACATGTGCAGCACACAATGGCAGTTGTTGCCTTCTGAATTCATTACTGATACACACAGATTTTGTGGTCTTGGTTTTTCAAAAAGTGAAAAATGTAATAAAATATTCAGAGCAATATTTAAAGAAAAGTATGCAGAGAAAGGACATAAAAATTGCACCCGATAAATTTTACACCCTTCAATATTGCAATGTGAAAACCTCAATTTGATACAAGTTATAATCTTTGAGTTATTAACAATCAAAATTGACAACAGTTTTTTTTTACACCTAGTATAAAGTATTAGTACTGAACTGATTCATCTGAAGAAATGCAACTCTCAAAGAGAATTATTAATATGTGAGATGTGTACAATTTCTTAAATGTTTTTAATGTAAGGCAAGTCAGGTATTTTCTGTTTAATCAGATATGCTGGGTTATCCTTTAGCAAAACTTTTAGGCCTATTACTTGTTGACTTTACGATATATACAGCCTGTATGTAGTGTCATACACCTATAGATACTCTACTATTGAAAGGACCTTTTCTGTGGCATGAAAAGGTATTAGTGTTACAATAACATGCTCTGTAAAGGTCAGAGGTATGCTAATCTTTCCATTGTTTTCATTAACAATAGCTTAAAGGTTCCCTTTTATGAAATTCTAATTCTTGGTATTTTGTACATGATACTCATCTAAATTGAAAAATGACATCCGTTTGCAATAAATATGTATCAAAATATTTTTAAAATAATATTTTCCCCAGGTATTCATGTCCAAAACAGTCTGCTAAGCTCCGCCCCCTTTACATTATAACCCCGAATTCTCGTTCCGCGAGCATGATTGACGTGTGACGTCACAAACCGACATTGCCGATGCTTATTTACAATATTGCATATATATATCACATGTGCAAACTAACTTACTGTTGTATATACCACCTCGAAAACCACCTCTAAAGCGAAGTATGCCGCAACGCTGCGTTGTTGCAGGTTGCAGCAACACCACAAAGGAGGGTGTCAGTCTACATTTATTCCCTAAAGACCCAAATATAAGAAGGAAATGGACCGCAAAAGTAAAATTACAAGCTTATTGAGGTCTTTTTGTTTTTGTAGATACTGACTCCATCTTTTATCCTGTTTCTCTATCTGAAAAACAGTGACTGTTTAAAATAGCCAAGGGGATTACATTTAAAAGTCAAAGGCAATATGTGTATTGGAAATACTTCAGCTGTATAGTTTCTGTATTCTAGACTTGTGTTAAACTTCATGTAGTTGCATTTGAATCCTTTATTGTATCTAAAGATCCTAAGTTACTTGAATCAGGTAAATATTGTTAGGGAAAAGACCCACAGCAAAGTCTGTAGGTGTGATAAGTAGTTTTGTTATCAGTCACTGGAGCAAATCATATTGTACACCATGAACAGATATTGATGATTTACACATGTAGGCCTTAACTCCATGTACATGTATTTATTCCTTTAATACATCATAATTTTATCAAATACATAGTAAGGGCTGTATTATTAATTATCTGTAATGACCATGAAGACAATTAAATGACATTTTATTTTGCTGGGTTTCTTAAAAATCTGCAATGCTGTATTATTTGTGGTGTACGGTGATTGATCTAGACATCAATCGAGTTTATGTGTTTCATATTTAAGGGATTGTGTATTGATATTTAGTGAATAACGAGATGTTGATGAATCTAATCTAATGTTACAGTTTACTAGTGTATATTTGGCTGAATAGGTAAATAATGTTTATATAAATTGTTGTTTAGATATAATTTAGCTTATTAATATTG
Organism: Heliocidaris tuberculata; assembly: GCA_025618425.1. NCBI lineage: Eukaryota > Metazoa > Echinodermata > Echinoidea > Camarodonta > Echinometridae > Heliocidaris > Heliocidaris tuberculata. The sequence continues at coordinate 7,852,557 of CM046832.1, forward strand.
TAGAAAATAAGACCATTGCTTTCTACATGTATAAAGAAGGAGCTATACAAACAGAATAATGAAATTTAAATGTTAGTTTAACCGAATAACAGTAATATCCAAGCATATTCATGTTTCATGTCAACTGGTTTTGCACCATGTCTAGATATTCTTCTGAACAGTATGGCAGTCTGTTTATAAGCTGATTAATGTATAGTTGTGATATGTTCTGAGGTGAGCCTCTAAAATTCTATTATATTATTATCTGAAATGAAGGGTGCCCCCTTTCTATTTATTATAAGTGATTTTAATCCTAAGATATCATAAATCTATAGTCAAGATTTCATCACAAATATTCTTCCTCCAGTGTTGAAAAAATATGTGTGTCTTATAAGTGTGACATGTTACCTAATTATTTGGATGGTATTTTACTATTTTTACCACTTGTTTGTACATCATTTCATAACAAAAATAAACACACTCTCTCTCTCTATAATGTGTGTATATGTAATGGCTTTAGGATTAAAATGATACATGTATGTAGAATTTCTCAAAACGTTTATCTCAAGTGCGTTTTGGATTATTTCATTACCAATATTCAAATCAGGGATTGTTATAACTAATGGTCAGATTCTTTGTTGCCTTGTCTGTCACTTTCCATACTTTTGTATGTTTATATGTCTATATTAATTTTACTGAATGTGAATATTCCACTTACAAGACCAGTTACTTTTTAAAATTGTATTCCTCAATATGATTCTGCAAGCAGATTGTTGAAATGTTTAATACTAAGGCTTCTGAAAACTTTCAATCATTGCAACTAAATTGAGGACTATGTTTGTTATGCACCATTATCTGCTTTAATCTGTATATGGTGGTGGATCCAGTGTCCGAACACTTTTCAGAAAATCAACGATAGCAAATAAAATATCAAACGACTATCTGTCAAACTTACGTAATGAATGCTCAAAGTCCTACAGAAAAAGAAGTTGATGGAATTTTAAAAAGACCACGTAGATTTAATACGATATTCCCTTCCAAGGGAACCCTTTCCCAACGACGCGGCGTTTTTGGTCCCTTGAAAAAGGTACTGTATTTCCGAACGTGTGAAACCTATGGGAAAAGGACAACCTTTGTTTCAATAGTGTGGTTTTCATATGCGTAATCCCACGCGTATGAAAACCCATTTTAGGCGCCTAACTGTACACGTTCGGTAATACAATCTGTTCGGAAATACAATCCTTGACTATACTGGGTAATAAGATATATGCATCATGCTATTTAATATACATGTACTGGTATGTAATAATTCATGACCATGTTTTGAGAAATGATTTTAATCCTTCCAGAAAAGAAGGGAATATCAAATTTAAAATGTATTTCTGTAAAATGTTCCAGTACTTGTGTGAGAAAGGTATTCCCTTGTATGCATGTATTCAAATCATGTGACTGCTGCCTTTAAGAAAAATGGAGAACCGTAAAAACTAATTGTTGAGATAAATTGCATTGTCTTTCATAAAGTTACCTTGACTACATTTATGTGACCAGTATGATTCCATTTCCATGATAAAAAGCCATGTATGTATTCAGTTGTCTTCATGAATAATATTTTAAATATTAGTACCAAAATCTTCACTTGCAGTGTTTCCTTTGTAGCAGATACATGTGCATGTAGTAGAGTGATGTGAGCTGGCTGTTACATAACAGTGTAATGCTCTTTTAGTTATGTGCATTGTATATGAGGGATGTTATAGTGCATGTTTTTTGTTGTTTTTTTTAAATTGCAGTTTCCTTACACTTGTATGTTACAAGTCACAGATGACATTCTTATTCATCAAAAATAGTCTTGTTGGTCCATATGGATCATAAGAAAATATAGGCCACATAAAAGCTTATGGCATGTGATTTGGATTGTGATGTGACATTTAAAATGTTTAACTTAATACTAAAATATTGGAATCCAAACATCCTGGGGTGGTATTCTGAGCACTATTTTATCTCTAATTTTTAAAAATTTTATCTTTAAAAAAAAAAATTTGTATTTTGAGAGCACTGTTTATCTTGGATTTTATCTCATATTTTATCTCAGTCTCCCACCTCTTGCATGCCTGTTGTATGCATGATATGCGCAGCTTTAAATGCTTACACCAATCATATTTGTGGGAAAGATAAATTAAAACTTAAAACAGGATAGGGGCTATTTTATCTCAAGGATGCACAGTGAGTGCGATATTTTTGGACAAGTATGTGCTAGTCGTGCGATCCAAATAAAAAGATACAGAGGACCGACAATATTTCTCAAGCAACAATTTCAGATGACTATCGAATTCTATTTCAAGATTTTTGCCAACTAATATCACACTTGCAATAATGCTTGTGATGGTCTTCTAATACCTTGGAAAGTACCCCAGTCATTTTCAAGGAAATCCTGGCAAAAAACGGGTTTGCGCTTTGAGGCACGCGTATTGAAAATGGTAAAAATAGTGCATTCACGCTCTCTTGCCCCAGAGATTGGCAGAGAACAATTCTGTTGGCTGAGCATGATGAAAGTGAAATCTAACATTTCTTATTGGTCAAGGCATCATAAATGGGCGTGTCTTAGATGAGATAAAATCTCGCTAAAATGGTTCTCAGAAAACCAATTTAAAAAGAGTTTAAGGGTATTTCATTTCACTGACTTATAATCTCAGATTTTATCTGAGATAAAATGAATCTCAGAGCACTGCCCCTGGTCTTCATTCTTCAAAATAGTGAAGTAAAACTGCTTTTTTAAAAATCCGGTGCCTTTTCTTACTATGATATGCTGAATTTGATGACAGTATACATAGAAAATACTGTAGGCTTCTAAAAAGAATTCAATGGATTTGAACTACATGTATTGTACCAAACATGCAAATAAAATGAGGCAAAACACTTGTGCATTTTAATAGAACTACGATAAATTTATTCATGAAAAGACACATATTAACATGCAAATATATAAATTATGAAATAAGAATCACACACTCGAAATATAAATTTTAATTTTTACAGTTGTCTATATTTCAAGGTTTCTTCAAAGGTAACAAGTATAATACATGTTTGTGTTGTTAGAATGTACTACACATGAAAGACAAGGTTAGTAATATATAACAATTTGAGTGATTTGATTACACAAATGAAGCTATCAAGGTTATACACAAGAATCATGTAAAATTTTCCTCAGCTATATACAAAAGAAAAGGATTATTTTTCAATTTAGGATTAACAATGCACTTTTCCAAATCTTCACAGAATAATAAAATGCATTATTAAAAATGCAAAAATTATTCAGGCATTCAGTAAAGATGTGATACAGTGTACTGTAAAAGTGAAAATTTCCACGCGGTTAAATTTTTCGCGCTTGGCTGAGTAAGGTGAATTTCATGTGTTTTTGATTTTGCCAACGCGCTAGGCTCATGGGCCAAAAAATACATGAACAAAAATATTTTTTCCACACTGCAAAATATTCCACGTTTACAGTATATGATTCAAGGAGATATTCATATTCAGCCTCCTTATCACATCTAATAAGTGATACAAATTTGGATTTTAAAAAAAATGTTTGTTCAGAAGTAGATTATGAGTAATTAACCCCTGCTATGCAGAAGGCTGTGTGCAAAATTTAATTCAGATTCACACTCGCTCAGCATTTACTTAGACATAGTTTCTAGATAGATGATTATTATGAATTTAACAAGTAGCCTACTAAGTCGGAGCAGAGAGGTAGATATGGAAACATTTATTTCATCCTTATTCATGGGTTAATGCTTTGAACTGCTTTCCCATAAACCTGAAAGCATGTCAGAAAACAATGAGAAAGTCCATTTTCAAGAGAAGGCAACAGCTGGTGTTCTCTTTGTAGAAAAAAAAAGTATCTTGGCACCATTTGACAATTTGGTTTAGCATGCTGATAGAAATAGTTGGTAATAGTATGAAAGATCACCATTCTAATAATATATTACACTATGATTGTCACACAAATAATATCTATCTCACATAAATATTACTGCTACATTGAATAACTTGTAATAGGCAAACTGTATTATGAAGCTTTCTTGGGTAAAAATAGCACATGACCCTTTCGTATTGGATTATTTATCTATAGTATTCATCAAGTCTCACAGTATCATCATGAAAAAACAGTTATCCCTCATTATAATAATTACAGTCTTAGAGACATTTTTAAAAAGGGAATAAAAACCACATTCTAAAGGAACAAACTAATGTTATTTTGTTGTTTTGTTCAACATTCCTAAGTGTGCCTCCCCCCCCCCCCCTTTGTGCTTGTTCTTTTTGAGGGGGATACTCATTACAGCCTAAAAAATAGTATGTAAATAAATTCAGTTTCAATTTAAAACAAGATGTATATTGTATTGATATACAGAGTACACTAAAAGATAATTTTCCTAGTTTAGAATTCAAGTATTCTCAGCTCTCAATACAATCTACAATACAAAGTGAGTAAAACTGAAATGATAAATTATGATACAAGTGCAAAAAATCCTGATTAGTTTACATTACATAGAATTATCTAACACTAATCCTTCAAACAGTATTTAAAACCCTGGGGCTTCTCTTCACTAAGAGAATAATATCCATACTTGTTTACTTCAAATTTAATTCAACAGAAACTTTCCAAAATATGTGTACATGTGTACCAGTACTTCATATATTCCAAAATATTTTTCTTTTTTTTTGCATAGCAAAATCATTTTTCTTTAACAGGTAAAGTGAGAGATTGTATCAATCAATCTGTAAAATGTTGTAAATGAATAAACTATATATATATATATATATATATATATATATATATATATATATATATACGAGTATACTTTCATCAACTACTGTGTAGGTGATAAAGCATGGAATATATTTAGGGCATATACATATAATACATTGTATTAATATTTTTCTCTTGATTCTATAATTTTACAATCAATATAATTGAATGGAATGCTTTCAAATTTACAATCAATCGTAATACTGAAATTGTTTGGACGGTAATATATCATATATACATTTTGTACTTCTTTAAAAGAAATATTTACACAATTCTCGGAAATAAATTGTCCATTCATTCTTCTCAGATTTTATACATGTACATGTAATTTTGCATTTAGAATCGTTTAATGTACATGTATTATACAATATTAGTGTGTAATGCCTCAATGAAATAAATGCCTCAAAATCAATATTTATCATCACTGAATACAACTATAAATGTCATGTATTGTTCTGTGATTAAGTATATACAGAAGATAAGTGTTTCTTTTAACAGATGCCAAAATTTCCTTTCAGCAGAGTATGATTACATAGAATTGCACCAATTATATACAGTTAAGTAAAAGCATTGTGGAAAATCTCAAATTTTCAAAGAAACACAGATTGTGAATACATAATTCAGATCCTGTTAAAAGACATGTGTACCCCTTGACAGATGCTGCATGCACAAAAGACAAAATACTGTATCTGAATCTGCAAGCTGAAGAAAAAGTCTTTTTCATCACTATTTGACAATTTTTACGACAGTCTAGTTTTACTCATTCTCAATCTGAATCATTCTGGCAGTACCTTCACTGGTATTTGAGGGTTCATACTTTTTTTTTTTATACAAATTAGTTTTAGAATCCTCATACAAAGTGTGTACAGACCAAAATATTGTTCAATTGACACACCACTAATGATGGTTACAACTACAAGCAGTACATGTGCATGCATATATGCCTGAAGCCCTGAAGGCAGCATCAAGAAAAGGAAGTGAAAGACAATTAGAAAATGAATGACTTCTTAAGAAGCATCCACACCCTGAAAGGATAAGTGCAGATGATGATCACCAGCCTGGATACTGGCCAGTGCCTCTGGTCAATACTGGACACCTGGTACCTTAGTAGGGTGCAGATCCCTGCAGTGCAGCCATCTCCGCCTCCTGAGCTGCTTGCCGTTGGCGCCTGGACCGACGAGCAGCAAGCTTACTCTGTAGATCCTGGTCTGCTCTGGTCTTATTCACCTCCTGCTGACGTTCATACTCCTTCACCTGTTCCTCATGTTGCTTCTTCAATTCCTCAATGTTACCTAAAGGGTAAAATCATAAAAGAAAGTTACAGGTCTGGGGATCATGATAAAAATAGTGTTGAATTGCAATATTAAAAGGAAATCCTACCTTAAAGGCAAGTGTATGACAAACAGGAGAGTTCTTTCGCGAGGGCTACTTCGAAGTCCACCTATTATGTTCAGAGATTTTAACGCACTACGACCCATGGGCAGAAATATTATTTGACGGTGGCTCTTTTTTCATTTACAGTGGCTTTTTCAAGAGTTCGGGGGCTAATCGCCCTTAGCCCCCGCTTATTTTTTTAATTGATCCACAAGTATTTCATAATCGACTCGCCAAATTGCCAATTTGAGATTCACATACCGGTAGATTTAATGATCTCATTTTTCAAACATCCATAACTTTCTTATTTCTTGTCCAATTTCTTTCAAACTTTCATATCCTGTTTTTATGTTTCTGCGTTCAGACAATCATCTTATTACCAATGTTGGATTGCACTTTAATACCTTGCAGTAGTAGTACAGTCAAACCTGTTCTAGTAGCCACCTCTTTAGAGATAAAGGCCACCTGTCCATAGTGTTGGACTGCAGAACAGAAATTATTTAAAGGCTTATTTGATCACATTTTCTTCTTCAAATTGGCAACAATAATATTTTTCTTTCAGTGCTACATGGTTCAAATAAGGTGTAATGTCTTTGAAAACAATACACATGGTTAGAAATTTTGAAAGAAATTGCCAATTTTAATGAAAAACAATGATTTTAAAACCTCTCAATGTGTTGCCAATTTAAGGATCTCAAGGCTTATTCTTGTTTTTAAAATTCCTGGCATCAAACGCAATATGGTCATGCAATAAAAATGGACATAGTGTGCGCAGAAAATTTTTGCTCTTTCTACTCGTGCATCTGGTATATTTTTTAGAGCTCTGGATCAAAAGTTATTGAGCCAAACCACAAAATGTGGTCAATTGTCTTGAAGGGGTTAAAAACAATAAGTCTGTAATGTCTGGTGACTCAACTCTCATCCATCCCTACCCCCCCCCCCCAAAAAAAAAAACAATGGAAGAAAAAAAATCAAGTGTCCATACACATCCAGGCGCTAAAAACAACAGTGGACACTTTTGATCGTTAATAACTCAAAACTTATACCTCGTATCAGACTGAAGTTTTTACATTGTGAAGTTGAAGGATGTAAAATTTACTAGGAGCAAGTTTCATGACATTTCTCTGAATACTTTTCTTTGAATATTTCTCTGAATATTTAATTAGATTTTTCACTTTTTGAAAAATAAAAGCCACAAAATCTGTGTAATTAGTTCAGAATACACCAATTGCCATTGTGCATTGCAGGTGAAATTTCAGAACAGCGTTTAACCCACAGTCATGAATCATTAATGACACTGGACAGCAAAAGGTTGGCAGAAATGACATATGCAACACACATTGGCAATTGTTGTGTTCTGAATTAATTACTGATACAAACAGATTTTGTGGCCTTGATTTTTCAACAAGCGCATAAGCGATATTGTGTCTCGCCCACTCGCGAAAATAACATGAATGTACCCCAAGTTTGGTTGCCATTGGAGCAACATGTGCAGAGTTGTGTGTCATAAGAGAGTCTTGCAGGTAAACTTTAAATGACCTTTGACCTTATCACGTGACCTCTGATGGTACCATAACATGCAGGTCCCCTTAATGCATCTACAACCCAAGTTAGGTTGAAATGTGAGTGACGGTTCCAAAGTTATCTGTCATAAGAAAGTCTTCAACAACACCATAACATGAAGATACCCCTAGTGTTTCTATCACCCAAGTTTGGTTGCCATTGCAGCAACAGTTGCCAAGTTATGCATCCTAAGAGAGTCTTGCAGGTAAACTTTAACATTTGTGATGGACGACGGACGGACGTCATTTGGATCCCTTAGTCTCGCCTTCACCTCCGGTGGGCGAGACAAAAAGTGAAAAATCTAATTAAATATTTAGAGCAATATTTAAAGAAAAGTATTCAGAAAAATGTAATGAAACTTGCTCCCAATAAATGTTACATCCTTCAACTTTACAATGTAAAAACCTCAGTCTGATACAAGGTATAATTTTTGAGTTATTAACAATCAAGTGTCCACTTTTTTTTTAACACCTAGAACATAGTAATTCATTATTAATTAGATTCCATAATAATGAAGTGTAATACTTTCTTATCGATATGTAATTTTGTATACATGAAAAAGTTGTTCATGTGCAAATACATACATATACATATGGGGTCGGGCTAACTCGGCACTAGAGCAAACTCCGCACAGCGCGGTGACTATGTTTCAAGAGTTGAAGTCCCCGCTACGCACCGTACCGTTTTTCAGCCTTAAATTTCATGTTTTGCAGCCTTAAATTTCATGTTTTGCATAATTTTACTCCTTGAAATTTTCACCATTACTTCTTTGATGATCATTTTACACATTGATGTCAAATAATTTTGTATTTCAATGTTTTGAAATGTGTAATCAATGCAAAATTTAACACAAGTATTTGCGATCAATTCAACTCTCTGGGCTCACTCCGCCGCGATTTTCCGGCAAGGCCGAGTTCGCCCTAGTTAGTCTGGATCCATACATACATATATGTAGGTACATGCACAGTAAAATACCTGTACTCATAATACACACATCCCATAGAAATCAATCCATTCCAGTGAAACTTCCCTATTGTACAATACTCATTGTATCCCTCAATCAATTACCCATTGTGTAGCAAACAAAAGGGGTGATTTTGAACGTCTGTTGCTCAACTCTTTTCACTATATCAATAATAACAGGTGTACACAAGGATATCAAAACATTGTGGGTGTACAACTAAGTACAAGCATTGTTTTCAGCTCAGCTGGATGTGAACTCACAAGAATACTGGTAAGCTAAGTTCATTTGGTGACATATTGGTAATGAGGTTCATGCTCATAAAAATCAGTACAGTACCACAATGAAATGTTCAACATTATCACAAGAGAAGACTTGACAGAATCTGGCCCTTTTTCTACTTGAAAAAAAACAACCCAACATTGGATTTAAACTCGGTCAATGTCCAGTTTGAATACAAACAACTTGGATTCTGGTCATAGTTTCTATGTAAAACTCAACTTTGACATTGGTTAACCCATGTGCTGGGTTTAAAATGTTCAGGAGAGCATGGGCCTTTGTGTTCTAGGTGGGTAATAATCTTAATTTAAAAGGTAAATAATGACCAAATCACACAAACCCTATCGTTTTCAATGACATGTTTGTCTATCATAATTGATCACTACACTACGAAGGCAAAACCTGCATGACAAAGCACTTAATGTAAGGGTTCAGACTATAAAACTGAAACTGGATACCGGTAGTTGTATTTATTATGTGTTATTGTCTGGATATCTTGACTGGACTTTAATACAAGGTTGTACGTACCAAAGATATCATCCATGGCTGGTGTAGGAGCAAGATCTTCAAGCCCAAGAGGAGTTGGTGCTTTCATTTCAGCACTTCCCTCCTAGATGAAACAAATAAATAAAAGAGAAACAAATAAGAAGTATATTAGAGTAGATAGAGAAGGTGATGAACAACTGAATTTTAACCAAATCCACACCAAGTTGGTTATTCTGTAACATAATATGAAAAGTCATTTAAAAATCTCTGTCTGACCTGCATCCTGAATAGTAGAATACATTATTTTCATTCTTTTTTTCTTGCCTGTTTTACAAACTCTGGTATATGAAGATTGAGACATGAATTGCTTCTTATCCACTATACCATTATTTTGTGACACAGTATTATGATTTTACTTTCAACTGATTTTTGCATCATTTCATATCAAAAGTGAAATACAAAACATTTAGGAGAAACTTGTGAAAATAAACTTTCAGTTTTTTTTTAAAAGTTTATAGGTAAATCAAGGTACCTACATGTAATACCTACAAAATATATGTGCTTTTGGTATGAATAAATTTTTTCTATATAAATTATGATATCATTATTTAAGTCATTCTGTAACAAAATATGTTACAGAATGACATTAAATTCAGTTTTGTATAAATCCATCTAACCCTGAACCAATATATTATTTCAGATTAATATATCAGACATTTATTGACTGAAGTAGAGATGATGAGCTCACTTTCCAGTATGAAAATGGTATCAATTTTAATACTTTTGATGTTTTTAAATTTTAAGTACAAAACAAATGGGAAAATGGTGTGTTTTATTCCATTTGTTGATGAGATGTATTTTTCCTCTATAGCTTTGATAGTTCTGTATTTTAGACCTAAATATTGATCTAGATGATAGTATTAAATAGAACAATTTGTATGAGAAGGAAAGAAAGAAATTCATTAAACTATGAATTACATGCACTATAAAAAAAGAATATAAAGATTAAATCTATCTGAATGTTTGATAAGCTTGCCAGAAGCATTTTAAACAAATGAACTCTCTTCAGAATCTTTCAAAAATCTCATTATTAACAGAAATATGAATCTATATTTAACACAGATATCTTAAGTCATCAAAAATATCAAATCGTCTGCTCAATCTTTGTTTCAAACTATATTTTAACTACAGTTAACTTTGCATAAGTCGCATCTGTTTCGACCACAAAAAATAGTTTGACTTATGCAAAATTTGACTGATGAAATATAAATAACACATGTTTTTGCATAGTTTGGTAAAAAAAATGATTCGACTTAAGGAAAGTTTGACTTATGCGACTTCAAGTTATGCAAGGTTAACTGTACTTAATATTTACTTTATGTGAATTTTATACACTATTTCCCATTGACTTTCAGAAGTCATTCCGTAATGCTGTTTCATTTCATATTTTGGATATTTCAAATATTTTCAAACAAATTTCCGGGAACATGGTGACATATCAAAGCTAACATACTACAGAATGTCACAGCAATACTGAAAACCTGATACATATTTTCACTTCACAGAGTTTGGGCAATGTTTATTCTGGTTGAAAAGTCATGTCCTTTTTGTGTCATTACGTAACAAAGCAATAAAATATTTTACATTTCATAAATTTGATGAATGGTCGACATGAAACTCAACAGCTGAGAAAGTACCTCACATTAGTTTATGAATTATACTATTAATTTGTAGATATTCATTACGAGGTTCATAATATTCTTCTTTCAAAGTTGAAAATTCTTTGTGAATGTCATTATGCAATGCTTGGAATTGCACAAAACCAAACAAAGACAAATTAAGAGTGAACTTACAGGAGCAAGAGTATCATCACCAGCCTGTGAGACTGAGTCTGCATCTACCAACATGGCTAACTCAGGTTCATCCTTGTCTTCTGTTAGCTCTGCATCTATGAGGGAGAACACAAATGAGTAATTTTTACACCTGAACACACTTTATTTTGCAAAAAGAATGGTTGTTCAAATTTTTGGGTTACTAGCAAGCGTAGGCTTACATTAGTACTAACACTATATATATATATATATGTTGTTTTAAATTTAATTCTATTTATTTTTTGCTAATTCCTCTAGATTACAAGTTTTTTCAACATTTTAATTGTTATATCCGATATGGGAATTTATTTGTACGATTTCAATAACTCTAGAGCTGATTCTCATAATTAGAGAAAGATTGTGACAAAGCGTGACCATGAACTTTTCCTTGTTCAATCGTAAAAACCTCACTTTATATTTGTCAACATAGTTCAAACTGCATAGAATGTGTTGCCATTTTTTATTTAACCCTTCCATTTTATATTCTCTCCACAATTTTCCACTGTTATCAGGGGGGATTTGGGGCTTGTGGATGGTTCCTTCTGGCTTTGCCAGAGCATATCTGTCTTTCAATCAAATGAAAGGCAAAAACAAAAACAAAACAAAACAAAAAAACAAAAAAAACAAAACAAAAAAACTTAAGGACATACAACATATACAAGAAAGAGATTAGCATACCATGAGCCAGGATTTGGGAAGGGAGAGGGGCAGTATGGGGATGGTTATTTCTGACTACACCAGGGCACATTTTTTTCACATTACAAATCAAATCATACAAAATGATAGCACAACTCTAGAACATACAATGAATACAAGAGATTAGCATACCATTAGCTTGGGACCTTTCCTGCAAGCGAGAAGCAACCTCTGCACCCAATTTTTCCTTGACCTTCTCCTGAACAAGCTTCATCCTTTCCATCTTGAGTTCTTTCTGCTTGGCAGCACAGTTCTGTGTCGTCTTCTCCAAGTCTTTATTGATCGTCTTGTTGATCACCTGTTTCAAAACGGATACAAATATGTTTGATTGCATAATGTGGAGAAGGGTGTGGGTGTAGTTTCATTTTTTGTTCCCTGAAGCAGGTAAGAAAATTTGCATCCTACACAAAAAAAATCAATGAAAGTAATTTTGTCTGTAGTTGTTTCTCTAAACCCAGGTGTATCACAATAAGAAGGATGGAAAAATATAAATTCCTTAAATTACATTTCAAGTACATCCTTACATCCAGATTCTCATTAGAAACAGAGAAGACAGTCTTTCACTCAGGTAAACAGAAAAAAAAGAGTAAAATATACAAATTATAATTCATAATTATCCAAAAGAATATAATTTGTACATTACCAAAATATGTAGGATTTCCCTTAGTCCATTTAGTCCAGTTGAATTTACACTCTCAAACATAAAATAAAATGTAGATACACCTGTATCTACAGCAAGTATATTCATAATAAACATAAGTCCCAAATTTTACTGTAGCGGGAGATAAACAGTGATATATTCAATGTCTCACATGCTCAAACCACTGTATGAGTGCAGCTGATCGCTTGTATACTGTTACATAGCACTCCATGGCATGCTTATGTCTGTCAGGATGCATCATATCAGTGAAGATGTTCGCAATGGCCTTGTTCAATGTCTCAATCTCATCCGGTGTGCAGTAAGGAAACTTGATTGTGTTCAAGTATTGCTGGGCTGTCGTGATGTTCTGGGCAGAAGCTACAAGGTTGTTACGAGCTTCAGCAGCAAACTGATACCTAATCTGGCTGTTCCTATGAGGAAAAACGATTGAAATGTGGGAATGAATTCTACATTTTTTATTGAGTAGGTACTTATAATGATACTTATACATGTATTTTTAATTTCATTTGATTGTAGTATCCTACAAATATATGCAGGTACACTGTATGCACAAAGACTACTACTAATAATAATAAGAAAGAAAAAACAAACAAACAAACAACAGATTGGTCACTATTTGATTCTTAATTGCAAGTCATACTTTCAATAGATGTTGACCCTGATGTACATTTTACGCATGAATGCTGACAACTGCAAAACTAATTAATTTCCAAAAGAAGAGAGAGGTTTACAAGAAGTGTTGTCCAACAACATAGCAAAATAAATCCATTTCATCAGAGAAATTTCAACACCAAGCATTTATGTGCTTTCAGTTACGTTGTAACTGGTAAGGAGCTATATTCGAAACAGTTATAATGATGAAACACTGATTTCCTTATCAAATGTAGAGGTAGGCTATTACACTTACTGGACTGGTATTTGCAAAACATCTGCCCATCGTCTGATACCAAAGCTAAGCTGACCACATGCATGCTTGACCAGGGTGTGTGAGTTGTTCCATTTATAACGTGCTACAGCTACCCGCTGCTTACGCTCCAACAGCATGTCTAGCTCAGATTCAAGTCTGTATTCAGCCTCACTGCCATACTTGCCATCAAAAATACTTGCTGTACAGGTAAAGAATATGAACAGAAATAAACATTAGTCTGCAAATTATAACCAACGTAAAAGCTCAAAAATAAATCATCACTAATCAGTATTCTTTGGTAAGAAAACAAGTACAACATCAGAAAAACAATTTGATGGAAACATTAAATATAAAATGAAACAAAGATGGCTTTCCCGCATATGACGATAGCATAGCATATCTTCCAAGGCATTATTACATATATTTGACTAACTTGATGTCTTCTAGGACAATTTTTCACTGATTTTGTATGCTAGCCATCCACAGCATATTTCCTCTGTTATTATTATGATAAGAAAGACAAATACTACTCAGAGGACAATATGAGAGACTATACTAATACTACTCAGAAGATATCTTGAAAAGAGATGACAGCATACTAGTAATCAGATGGAATCAAGTATTTGATTTCATATTGTTTGGGCCTCACATTTCATGATCTTTTCCCTTCATTTTACATAAAATCAACAAAAACTCTAAATAAATTGGGTGAATTTATTGTTTCACTCAAGGTAACTTTGCTGTATTTCCCTTTTACATGATTATAGATGTAGCCACTCACCAAGGGTTACATCTTGTTTGTCATATAATCCTTGCAGCTTATCCTTGTCTGTCTTGAATGATGTTACTTCATTATTGAGCATTGTGAGCTGCTGGCTTAGAGCTGTTAACTGCTTCTGGTGAATCTCCTGCTTATTGAGAGCATCCATGTATTCCTAAAATATGAAAAGGAATATTGATTCCATTACAAAAATATATGCTGAAACACAAAATACAAGGATTAGAATCATTATTTATTCATAATTATCACCCACATATTTTTTTCCTAATATCTCTGTATCACTGAATCAATCATCTTCTTGTCATTACTATTACAAAGAGTTACAGTAGCTTTACAACAACTGATTAGCTATAAATATCTTTATTTTGCGCAGATTTTCACACCAGAACAAGCGGTGATGTACATGTAATAATAATCATGATTGACATTGTCAATTAATTTAATTTTTTTTAGAAAGCGGGTTTAAGCTTACTTAGTGACCCAATTCACATAAAAAATATACTTTTATTGTGTAAAAAAATATGATAGATAACTACATGTCTGTATTTTAAAACAGCCCTAGGGCAAAAAGGTATAAGATACAGAGGGCATGTCCTCTGGAATGGGTTAAGCAATGACAAATTCTGCATCACTCCAAAGTTTTAAGAGGAATTTAAAAAAACATTTATTGTTAAAAATACAACTCTCTTCGTAATGCTAACATTAATATTCTAAATGACCCACCCCCCCCCTCCCTTTACAGTTTTATATTATGATTATTTGGTGGATAACCCAGACAAACAAAATTGCTTTTGTTATCCCCCTCCACGTACTAGATTATTAATTACCCTTTCTGCTATATCAATACCTGTATGTTTGTTTCTCTTTGTATTTTTTTCTTCTGTTTTTTATACTATCAAATGTAAATTGTGATTTGTATTTGTATATTTTGTATGTCTTTTACTAGTACTGGAAAATAAATGAATTGAATTGAAATTGTATAAAGCTCACTGCATTAAAATGATTGAGCCCATAAATATGCCATATTAAATGCTAATTCATTAAATAAAGTCACAACAAGGCAAACTACAGGAGGAAGTAACAAGCACTAGCTATGAAGTAATGGTTTTGTACAGAAAATTGAATCACTAAATATGGCAGAAACTTGAAGAAAAAAAAAGGAACAGAAAAGGCAAGGACGTGTATAACACTTTCGATGTAAGAGTTGGGAAATAAAATGAAAAGTAAAGTAACTGACATAACTTAATTGTAACAAAATTGAAAATGAAATTCATGAATAGTATGTTTATGAAAGAAAAAAAAAATGAATGCAAAATGGTTCTATTAAATGTGTTAAGTTCATCAAATAGGGAAGAGATTCTATGACAACAGAATGCTAAATAGAGCAGTGATGAAATATTGGGTTATGGAAGTGCTTGAAAACAGTTACATACATGTAAATGTAGCAATAATTTGATAATACATTGCAGAATAAGGATGACAACATGTACATGAATTCAAGCAAAAGTTCTGGGCTAAAAAATTTTCATGCACAATACTCGACACTTCATCTAAGTCAAGATAAACAATGGGCTTTTTTACATGCATATCAAACCTCTGAAAATGAATAGCTTAAATAGGGGTGATAATGATGAACATGCACACTAAATACAAGAACAGCTACATGTAAATGTACTGTATTTATGAAGTGGTATAGTCATATATATTCTTGAACATAGGACAGAATATTAATTTTGTATGATAGGTAACAGCATTGGTGGCTGCATTGTTCTAAACTGGTATAAATTGTGTAAAAGCATTATATGTGAAAAAAATGCATTAAAAATGTGTAGTCCTGTAAAATAGATAAAGGGGAATGATCCATGCTATGCATTATGTCTATGTTCAATAGAGGATGATGTAGAGTAGTTGTATGGCTAATAGAATATCTCACTCGATATACCTGTTGTTCTTTGCCGAACTATATGTATCAAGAAGAGATCAAGAAAGATACACAAAACTATATCAACTGGCAAACAAAAACATCACATGACTATAGTATTCAACAGAGATGATCGACATTGGGTGCATACGATGCCTGTCAGAGCTGATAAATTGCAAAAGACCAGCATGTTAGTAAGTACATCTCATGTTACAAGGGACCAGCAGTTACCATGTGGTTGTATAATAGTACAATTTCATGTAGCAGAATAATCCTTCAAGGACATTTTAAAAGCATGCAACCATCTCAATAACACTCTACTTCTACAGTTACAGCACATTGTACTTGCACAGTAGGAGTAAAAATACTGAATAATGCATATTACTCTCACATATAAACATATAACAAAGGAAAATGAGGAATGTACATTTGCAAAGATAGTTATTGTTTTGATTTTGACTTTCTGTTCATTCTTGCA
The DNA here is from genome assembly GCA_025618425.1 of Heliocidaris tuberculata. Taxonomy (NCBI): domain Eukaryota; kingdom Metazoa; phylum Echinodermata; class Echinoidea; order Camarodonta; family Echinometridae; genus Heliocidaris; species Heliocidaris tuberculata. The sequence goes on from CM046832.1 coordinate 7,869,318, forward strand.
TTTTACTCTGATTAATTTTGAGACAAGAAGCTTCAGTATGTCTTTGTTCAAAGCAATTCTTAAGGAATGACAATAGACTCAATATCTCTTTAAAGGAAACCAAAACCCAAGGAGAGAATCAATGTTATTGGAAAGTAAAAATTCAGAGAAGCACTTTACAAAAAGTTTCATTAAAATTGGATAAAAAATGAGAGAGTTATGGAAGTTTGAAAAGTCTCGTTTTACTTTCTATGGGGATCCTCAAATTGGCAAAATTGCTTCAAAATGGCTGATTTTGTGAACAACTCTCCATTTGTTTTGTACACAGATTTTCAGATTTTCCCCATTATCTCTCAGGGTGCTCCTTGTCTCCTCCTGAACTCGACATATGTGGTGTAATATACATTTTCCCATTATATATGTTGAGCTCAGAAGGAGATTAACTGCACATTGAAAGATAATGGGGAAAATCTGAAAATCTGTGTACAAAACAAATGGAGAGTTGTTCACAAAATCAGCCATTTCGAAGCAATTTTGCCAATTTGAGGATCCCCATAGAAAGTAAAACGAGACTTTTCAAACTTCCATAACTCTCTCATTTTTTATCCAATTTTAATGAAACTTTTTGTAAAGTGCTTCTCTGAATTTTTACTTTCCAATAACATTGATTCTCTCCTTGGGTTTTGGTTTCCTTTAATGAAAGTATTTCAGCATTTTTGGAATTTGAAACTTTGAAAAAAATATGAATATATTTAGATCCCAAGATAATTTTCATCAAGATTGAAGAATATAAAAGTAAAATTTAAACAAAGATTTGTTAAACAATAAAGAACCAAACACAATTACTGTAAATAGTTAATGACAATCCTTTTGCCTTATCAAACATGTGTGTTTTCTAATATTTTCCATTCAAAGTCTATTATCACAAAGTGTTTGGTCATAATGTCTTTGTATGACAGCTTCACTGTACACTGTACCTGTTGTTCCTTGCTCATCTGTGCATCAAACTGCTGTTGAGACCACATCTGTCGCACTGATGTGTTATGCTGTAAGTCCACTACATCCTGATATTCTTTTTTTCTATGCAAATAATCAAGAGAGAGGATGAGTAATATTTGGTTTCAATATGAAAATAAAATCTCAATTTCACTTTCAAGACCTATCTAAAATTATATTCACAATCAGTTTCAATCTCCATCCATCAATAACATCGCATTAGAAGTGTAAAATATGGAGGAAAATTATACTAAAACACAATTCATGGGGGGGGGGGGTAATGATAAATTTGCCAGCTTACTGTTCATTCCAGTGCTCATCCATATACTGAGCATTGAGGAAATTGTCTAGTTGAACAGTTTGTTTAAAAGGGAACTTTTATACTTCTACATGGAGGTGTATCCAAATAATGGATTGATTATATTGCATTTTTATAAAAGCTGTCACCTTTCAATATCACAATATTTACATTTACATTTGAGCTGTCAGTAACAATGTGACATCACAATTATACTTACGTTTGAGCCTCAAGTTGTTGCTGCATTGCTGACATTGTCTTAACCTTTGTATCCACTTTCTGGTACTGTTCTTTCTTCATCTGATATTGCTTGAAGACATTACGACTTTCAAGCATGGCAATCTCATTATCCAGCTCAAGGAGGGAATTCACCAGTTCTTCAGTGATTTCAGCATGCTCAGGTGCCTAATAAAGGAAGAGTTACAGATAATCATAGAATATATCTTGGGGGAGGAGGGGGGGGGGGGGGGGGGGGGAGGGGGGGGGGGGAGGAGGGGGGGGGGAGGAGGGGGGGGGGAAGAGCCATTTTACTTAATTCATAGGTCTACAAGACAACATAAAGTATGTAATACAATTAAGGCTGTATCAGTGTACAATACTATACCCCTACTTAAAACACATACATACAGATTGCAGGTCATGATTTCCGAAGACCAAAAAACCAACACACTGATCCACACTGCAACAGGTACATAGGTTACATTCTAAATCATATCTTTGAATTTGGTAAAGACTGCTGGCAATAAATCATTTGTGATAAATTATTTTGACAAGAATCCTTGATTGACAGATGATAAGCTTGATTAATCCTTTACAGTGTCAAGCAGGAAAAGAGGTAACAGGTTATGAGGTTAATTATAAAAAAACAAACAAAAACAAAACACACACACACACACACACACACACAAAAGAAAACAAGACAAAAAACCCAGCATAGACCATTAAGTTACAATTCACTGTGCATGATTCTCTACATAAACTCAACTCAACTATCTGAAATAAGTTACTGGTCAGCAAAATGAATGAGGTAGAATACACCTGCAACACTTACTGCTGTCTTTGGTTGTGGTGGAGGTGGTTGTTGCTGTTGTGGCGGTGGTTGAGGTGGTGGTCCTGCTGGTGAACGCATCTGCATTGACTGCTGGTGAACGGTTGTTTGTGGTTGTGGTTGTGGTTGTGGTGGAGGTTGTGGTTGTGGTGGAGGAGGAGGGTTAGCTCTCTGTGGTTGAACTTGTGGTTGAACATCTTGTTGTGGCGGAGGTGCTTTAGGAGGCTGTTTTGGATATTCCTGTAAAAGGTAGAGGGAGAAAGAAAGATAGGGTCAGTGATGTAAAATAAGGTGTTGCTATCGTGCTAACTGTTGTATTTCATTCTTATTGTGTTTTTTACAACACAATATTTCTGCAAAAAATCTGTAAATTTGAAAGATGAGCTTATTTGTCACATTTGTTGTTTTTTTAAAAATGTTTTCATGGATAGCATGGATAAAATAGTCCCACATTCAAACATTGGTACTTAATTTCAGGGTAAACCAACATTTACACCAGGAACCCATATTTCATTGATTCACTTACATGAAGAATGTTGAAAAACCATGATTTTTTGCATGTTTCCTGTATACATGTAGATCTATTCAAAATCATTTGGTTTGAACCTATTATTTTTTATGACCTATATGGATTTCATATCTTTTCAGGCAAGACCTGCTCAAAAATAACAGGTCATGGTTTCTGTATCTAATTATTCTAAATCAGTTTGTTTGAATCTATCGTTTATGACCTAGATGGATATTATATATTTTCCAGCAGTAAGACCTACTAGGTGTACTTCAATTGACATAGATGTACATGTATGAGGTAAAAATAATACAAGTCAACAATATCATCAATGTATAGTGCTTTAATTCAATACTGTAAACTGAGCATCATCACAATCTGTATTTTTAACAGATCTTATAATGAAATACCAGAAAAAAAAAAAGGAAAAAAAAATATGAAGAAAAAACAACTTACACTTGGGCCTGGCTGAGCTGAAGAAGCACAACCCATCTTGACTTTGAAACACTGCTGCTTATCAGTATGAGAGATAATGAGGATAAAATAACAGATAGACTGATAATTATGAAATGATACAAAATTTGCAGCAACATTTTCTCAGGATTAGGTCAGTGTCCATGACAAGGCATCGAGTGGGTGGATTTAGTCTAAATAGTCTAGAATCTATATTTATTGTTTTCATATGCAGCATTAGGGCAATCCTGCACTCTACATGTAGCAAGATATATTACTGCTACCTCAATCAAATGTATTGTACAGTAGTCTAGAAACGTATTTTCCAGTACGAAAGCAAAGGCTGCCGGGAAATTGCCTCCACTGCGTTGATTGCAGTAAAACTAAATCAATTGCACAATAATATACCCGGTCCCGGCTATAGTGTAGGATTGCCCAGCATTAGATAATAACCTCATGATACATATGTATGTACCCAATTGTACTAGTATTCCTTTCCATTTCATTACATGTAACTAAAAATTGAACGTCTGCCCCTCTTTTTTCCCCAACTTTAAATCAAGTGTGCTCAGAGACCTATTTTGAAATTTGAGTCAAAATAAATAATCCCTGATTGCCTGAAATAATTCTGATGCTCTGATTTCAGAACTTATCATAGAGAGTGGCTGCATATATATTTCATAAAGACATACATGTAGACCTATGTGCAAACACAAACGAGGAGGTGCAAATCAAATTTAAATCATGATAACATAATTTTCTGAATACCGATTCAACTTCTCAAGTCAGTTTACACTTATGCATACTGTACAAGCTTATCTGAAGATAAGAATGCTTGTATTCCACAATAACTTTCACTGGTGAATAGGCTTCAATAGGTTTGTGTGTATTAGCGGCCTATGCCTGTGGTTCATTCTAGATCATTCATACACAAGAGGAAAATAATTATTTAAAGTTTCACTTTCAACTCTGAAACCTCAAATTTGTTGCATAGTAAGAGTTGAACAGTCCCTGAATCACGTAATCTAGTACATATATTTAAAGGAGAATGAAACCCTGGGGAAATAGCCATTTTAATGAAAAGAGAGGATAGAGAGAAGCAATTTTAAGAAATTCCATCAAGATCAGTTACGAAATGAAAAATCTATGAATGTTTGAAAAGTCTCAATTTACTTTCTATGGCGATCCTCAAATTGGCAATGTTGCTTCAAAATGGCAGGTTTAGTAGAACTTTGTAGTACAACTCTCAATATGTTTTGTACACAAAATTTCATATTTTCTCCATTATCTCTAAAGATGCTGCTTGTCTTTTTGTGAACTCAACATATGTGGTGATGATGATGATGATGATGATGATGAACAGTATTTATATAGTGCCATTTATCTGCAGAGAAAGTTGTTGTGTCAAATACATTTTCCCATATCTTGAACTAGTCTACTTAGGAGACAAGCTGCACCTTGAGAGATAATGGGGAACATATGAATTTTTGTGTACAAAACATATGGAGAGACAGGAGAGTTGTATTACTAAACCACTTTGAAGCAACACTGCCAATTTGAGGATCGCCATATAAAGTAAACTAAATTGAGACTTTTCAAACTTTCATAACTTTCTCACTTCATAACCGGTTTTGATGGAACTTTTTAAAATTGCTTCTCTATCCTCTCTTTTCATTAAAATTGATTTTTCCCCAGGGTTTCATTCTCCTTTAAAAAATTAAATCTTGCTAAGAGCAATTGTGTTGTCTGTTTTTGACTACTGCAACAGTGAATGTTTGACACAGATCCACATATGAAAAGTATGATTGAGTGGTCAGTTTTATTTGCTTAGATGTTGTTGTTGTTGTTGGTTGGTTTGTTGGCGTTTTCCAGCGGTGATTGATTTTCGCCAGGCAGTATGAGAGGGCGATGTTTTCCTCTCCTCGGTGTCACAGATCATGCCGTATTTTTGTGGGATCGACAATGGCCTTGGGTGGCGTTGTGCACTGAAGATTAATATTAGTTTGAGTGCAGTTACCTTATTATATTTATTATTGAGCATGTTATTATAAAGAAGACTAGTATAGGAAAGGATGAAGAAGAGGTATATTAGATAGATTCGATTTGTTATGTTTAGAGGTTAGTTTGGAGCCCCTTATCGTCAAAAGGAAAGATCGTCGATTTATAGCCAATAATCACTTATGCATGTACAAGCTTATCTGAAGATAACCTTGTACTCCAGACTAGCTTTTACGGGTGAATAGGCTTCAATAGCTTTTGTGTGTATCAGCAGGCCTTTTTCCAGTCTAGATCATTCATACATGAGAGGAAAATCATTATTTAAAATTTCACTTTCAATTCTGAATCCCCAATAAATTTGTGGCACAGTAAACTAGTATTAGTATTAGAGTTGAAGTCCCTGAATCAGGTAATCTAGCAAATTTACGAAATTAAATCTTGCTTAGAGCAATTTTGTTGTCTGTTTTTGACTGCTGCAACAGTGAATGTTGGACACAGTCCCACATAGGCAAGGGCCTATGAGTGGCCAATAATGGATCCGCAAATAATGTATAAATCCGCATCAGTATACTACTAGTCTATAGATCTAGTCAAGGATTGTATTGTAATTCAGAACAGATTGTATTACCGAACGTGTACAGTTAAGCGCCTAAAATGGGTTTTCATACGCGTGGGATTACGCGTATGAAAACCACACTATTGAAACAAAGGTTGTCTTTTTCCCCATAGGTTTCACACGTTCGGAAATACAGTACCTTTTTCAAGGGACCAAAACGCCGCGTCGGTGGGAAGGGGTTCACTCGGAAGGAAATATCGTATTAAATCTACGTTGTCTTTTTAAAATTCCATCAACTTCTTTTTCTGTAGGACTTTGAGCATTCATTATGTAAGGTTGACAGATATTCGTTTGATATTTTATTTGCTATCGTTGATTTTCTGAAAAGTGTTCGGACACTGGATCAACCACCATACAGTAGCAGCATGGTAAATGCTAAATTTATTAACATGAAAATCTACAGGTGGGACCGTTCTGTATAGGTTAACTTACCTCGACTCTTATTAAGTTGAACGAATGGTGCAATAAAATACTTTGATCCTTACTAACTCCTTATATTTCCATCCAAAAGTCCTAGGCAGATATACGCAGAAGTTTAATCTCCCTTGGAATACAAAATTTGTTAATTTCGAAGAATATTCTTGTCCGATTTTGCGGTCTTCGCAACACATCAGTGATGGTGGCTGGCAGATTATTTGCATAACAAACTATGACGTCACTTCACTATAGAGATGCCTAAACAGACAACAGTTCTTTTGTCAGCATCCACGAGACGAGGCAAACAGCATTAAACACTGACGAAGCATTTGCATTATACTCAAGATAATCCAAAAGCCTGGGACCGGACTTGGATCGATATGTTGACAATGAAGAAAGGATGGCAGTTCCACCGGAGCTTCATATCGTCTAGAAGCACTTAGCATGTTTTATATGTGCAGTATCCAATTACGTAATTATTATTAAAGTGCTGCGCCTGGCTAAACTGAAAGACAACTTTGATAAATAATTGCAATATGGTTATATGCTATCCACATTGCAAAAACGAGTGTGTCTCGTATCAATACATATATAGGGCTACACCAGATAAGTGTTAAAACAACAACAGGGCGATATTGTTAAAACAGTTTTGATTCGAAACCGGTGTTGTTTTAACACTTATCTGGTGTAGCCAGAGGCGGTGCGCCCGGGGGGGGGGGGGCACAGTGCCCCCCACTTTTTCAAGTACCCCAAAAGTGCCCTTTTTATTTCTCAAAAAAGCCCCCTTTCCCTCTGATAAGTGCCCTTTTACTACTAAAAGTGTCCCTTTTTTCTTTCTAAGTCCCCTTTCCCCTTCTGATAAGTGCCTTGTTTGCCTCCTGATAAGTGCTCCTTTTCAAATCTGATAATTGCCTTATCTCTCTAATAAGTGCCCTTTTCTCCTCATCTGATAAATGCAATTTTACTTCTGATATAGGTGCCCCTTTTCAGTTTCTAATAAGTTCCCTTCCATCTTCTGATAAGTGCCCCTAATTTCTCTCTAACTTGTGCCCTTTTTCCCTTTGATAAGTACATTTTTACTTCTGATAGGCGACCCTTTTACCTTCTAATTAGTGCCAACATTCCCCTTCTGATAAATGCCCCTTTTCATATCTAATATGTGCCCATTTCCTCTTCTTATGAGTGCCCCTTTTCACTTCTTATAAGTGCCCCATTCCATCTCTGATAAGCACCCTTTCCTCTTCTGATAAATGCCCCCTTTTACATATAATTTCCCACTGTTTCTTACAAAAAGAGCCATCTAACTTCAAAGAATCGATGCGGCTTTATGTAGTACACATAATTATGTGTACATTCAAATGAAGATACTTTTATGCTGTCATATAACCTATTTGTGTCAAGATATTCGGTTCAGCTGTTTCTTTTGTTAAGCAGAATTTGGCATACACAAGTTGTTGCTTGGTCAGACAAAGGTTTGTAAATTCTTCAAAGAAGTGACAAAGACCTACAACTGCTCTTAGATATCACCTGTGCGAGACAATGGGGGTACCAAGATGGTTGCCAGTTTGCATTGGTGGCTTTAGGTGTAGGCCTAGCTATTCATTATGCAACATCATATCCATTGTGTACAGGTAAATTGACATGTATAGGACTATGACATCACAGTTTTTCAAAATGGCAGCCCCCATAGGATAATATTTAGCATGGAATCTGCAAACTTTACAGAGATTGTTCTCCTTACTGGGTAATCAAATAGGAGTATTCACAAGATATTTTGAACAGGCTGACAATTTTTCACATGATTATCAGCTAATGTTTGTTGAGTTTCATTCTACTTTAAAGTTTCGCTTACTTAAAGTTTCGAAACCACAAGTGCCGTATGAACGTAGCTATTGTCTCTCTAAGGACCGCCTTTATATTATCTTTGACACACCCTTTTTTTGACACTTTACCAATCAAGATGGATTTTATATAGGTAGGTCAACCAATAGGAGGACCCTTACGTCAATGTGACGCCAAATACTCAATAATAATAATAATAATAATAATAATAATAATAATAATAATAATAATAATAATAATAATAATAATAATAATAATAATAATAATAATAATAATAATAATAATAATAATAATAATAATAGTAATATCAATTTCAGGCGTAATTATGAAATTACTCGTTTTATATGCGCCATGCAAATGGACTGCAATTATAATAAAATGGCCCAATCTCTTCTGTTCGAATCACATATTGATGTAAAATCATCGAATCCCACCTGTAATTTCTTCAAAATGTCTCCTCTATGAGATCTTTAATCAAACACAGTCTCCATCTTGCTATTCGAGCATGTAATGTCTGATTCTGTGCTCGAAAAATTGCCGACATCATGAGATACAACATCTAAGAAGAAGAAGGTGTTGTAACTTTGTTGTAATTACCATGGAAGATAAGATACAACAAAAGAGAAAACAATTTTCAAAATACTATTTATGTCATTATTATCTTCAGCGCGCATATGTCAATTAGGATCATGCGCAGAGTAAACAAAGATACAACAAAAGTTACAACAAAAGTTACAATTTTCAGAATACCAATTATGTTATAGTGGTGAAGATACAACAATACTAGAGATAAAACAGTTGTCAGCAAACCACCCTTGACCTAACCTGATACAAACATTGTCAGCTGACTTCCCCCAAACACATTGTAAAAAAAAAATTGCCTTTTTTTCACGGGAAATTTCCTGGCAGTCAGGATGCCGGGAATGCCCATTTTTCCACAGTACATGTAAAATAACAGATTTCCGTGTTTTTTTTGTTTTTTGTTTTTTTTTTGTTGTTGCTTAAATAGTAGAAACTTTAATTTCTAACAGGAAAATCTAAATGATCTATGTAAATTAAAACGGAACCATGGAAACGATTTGTAATTTAACAGGGTAACTTGTTAAAATATGAGAATTTTTTTTTAAACAGTGTTTTATGTCGGGCGATTGTAAATATATGCTGATTTCCGGTAAACCAACAAACTTGCTGTTGTTTTACAGGAAAAAGACTGTAAAATAAAAAGATAACGGCAATAACTTGTAGTCCCAAGGGCCAGGTTTACAGTAATTTTTTACAGTGTAACCTGTCCTGCTTTATCTTATCATATATTCTCTATCTTAATCTATCCTAGCCTAGACCTATCCTATCCAGTTAGTTCAATCTAGTGCCATCTTTTATATACCCCCTTTTTATGCCTTTGGTGACAGTTAGTAAATCGGGCAACCCCAAACCATGCATACGTTACTAAAAATTCATGAATATTCATATAAGTGTTTTCCCCAATATTTGGTAATTTAACAGAGTAACTTGTTAACCCTTTCAAGACAATTGACCACATTTTGTGGTTGGCTCAATAACTTTTATTTAGAGCTCTAAAAAATAGATACATGAGTAGAAAGAGCAAAAATTTCTGCGCGCACTATGTCCATTTTTGTTGCATGACCATATTGCGTTTGATGCCAGGAATTTTAAAAACAAGAATAAGCATTGAGATCCTTAAATTGGCAACACATTGTGAGGTTTAAAATCATTCTTTCAAAATTGGCAATTGCTTTCAACTATTCAACGAATTTCTAACCATGGTTATTGTTTTCAAAGACATTACACCTTATTTGAACCATGTAGCACTAAAAGAAAAATATTATTGTTGCCAATTTGAAGATCATAATGTGATCAATTTAGTTAAATAATTCCTGTCCTGAATGGGTTAAAGTATGAGAAAATGTTTTTTAACAGTGTTTTATGTCGGGCGATTGTAAATATATGCTGATTTCCGGTAAACCAACAAACTTGCTGTTGTTTTACAGGAAAAAGACTGTAAAATAAAGATAACGGCAATAACTTGTAGTCCCAAGGGCCAGGTTTACAGTAATTTTTTACAGTGTAACCTGTCCTGCTTTATCTTATCATATATTCTCTATCTTAATCTATCCTAGCCTAGACCTATCCTATCCAGTTAGTTCAATCTAGTGCCATCTTTTATATACCCCCCTTTTATGCCTTTGGTGACAGTTAGTAAATCGGGCAACCCCAAACCATGCATACGCTACTAAAAATTCATGAATATTCATATAAGTGTTTTCCCCATATTTGGTAATTTAACAGAGTAACTTGTTAACCCTTCAAGACAATTGACCACATGTGGTTTGGCTCAATAACTTTTAGAGCTCTAAAAAATATACACATGAGTAGAAAGAGCAAAAATTTCTGCACTATGTCCATTTTTGTTGCATGACCATATTGCGTTTGATGCCAGGAATTTTAAAAACAAGAATAAGCATTGAGATCCTTAAATTGGCAACACATTGTGAGGTTAAAATCATTCTTTTTCATCAAAATTGGCAATTGCTTTCAACTATTCAACGAATTTCTAACCATGTTATTGTTTTCAAAGACATTACACCTTATTTGAACCATGTAGCACTATTATTGTTGCCAATTTGAAGATCATAATGTGATCAATTTAGCCCTTAAATAATTCCTGTCCTGAATGGGTTAAAGTATGAGAAAATGTTTTTTAACAGTGTTTTATGTCGGGCGATTGTAAATATATGCTGATTTCCGGTAAACCAACAAACTTGCTGTTGTTTTACAGGAAAAAGACTGTAAAATTGAAATAAACGGCAATAACTTGTAATTTCAAGGGGCAGAAAACCTGTAGTTTTACAGTTATTTTTTACAGTGCACGTATCTTTATACGATGTTGTAGGCTGTACACTCCTTTCGCTAATCATGCTTCTTTAATCATACATTTCTTTATACGAGTCTTGATAACTTTTCTGTAGTGTGAACAAGATGTGTACAGCCCTCCTACCAGTTCATATGCCACGCCCCTAAACACAGTTGTCTCTATACCACTTGCTGTTCTATCTGTAGCTATATAGGTCATAACAATCATATTATTTTGGTGAGATCACATTTGTCTGTATGACGGTGTATCACGCTTGGTTAGGATACAAAGGGCATCTGTTCAGAGAGAAAGGTGATTTAGAGACCCACTGAATGTTTGTTGTTTACCGACATTCCAGGACTGGAAGGGACTTGTATCGGTAAAAAGTCAAGAGTGGATGAGGAAATAGGCCTGCATAATTTCGGATACCGTATAATATTGTGGAGTTTATCAAAACGGAGTCTAAACCGGAGAGAAACGAAATGGGTGAGTCCATTGTATATAATTCAAAATAGCACAAATCAAATTTCTAAGAAAGAAGAGTTTTGGAAAGTTTGAAACCCGCGAAGAAAATGAAAGAGGAATTTATTCAATTGCTTCCTTCTATAATTATGTATGCATGGATTCAGCCCATGTTTGAAATTATAATAGAAAATAATTCTACGAGCTCTGGACAAGTCAACCGTGAACAGCAAATAGGAAATCTCTGGTAGAATAGACATTGACGTTATACGTCACTTTGTCAATGGATCGACTTCCGAGCATAATTTCAATGGCACAGTGCATGAAAAATATACCATGAGCACGAGCAGACGGTAAAGATGAATAGTTTATACAGGCTGGGGCAACAAGCAATTAACTATAAGGAACATAATAATTGAGTTTCATAAATAAGATCGATCAGTACTGGTTTATATTATTTTTTAAAGATCAAGGAAGGATGGGTGTTAGATTAGAGCTTAGTACAAATATATAACATTTCATTTAAGGAAAATCAAATCAAAAGAAAAACACATATCCACACTTTTCAGGTTGTTGCGAGAGACAATACACACAAAGACTGATATAATAATGACGGCTACCTGGTAAGTAATTAAATTTAATTTAAACTATTAAAATCATGCAGGCTATTTTTTGGGGGGAGACATTTGTAAATGCACATACATAAAACGTACTGTTTGTATGTGACATTTTCTTCAAATGAAAATATCATTACTGTCATTGTTTTATTGTACCCTAAAAGAGGTAGGATTTTTGAAAGTCCAATATAATTATGATAATTATTTCCTTACATAATATTGAGCCTTTCCCAGAACACTGAATGCCCAATGCACGATAAAAAATATAAAAATCCAATGTCTTTATAATTCCTTTATGCTATAAACTTTAGCCAACCCAAAGTCTCGAATCAGACGTCTTTTCAGTCATCCAAGTGAGGCTATGCAGGATGGAGATAGAGAGGAGCTTCTCTATGTAGCATGTTCACCTTCTGATCCTGGAGAGAATAAAGGACATCCTGATGTATTAATAACTCTAGATGTACAGTCAGATTCGGACACATGTGGAAAGGTAACAACATACTTGCCTACTTCTTTATATACCTTGATTTTTTTTAATGGATTTTCAAAGCATGACTTGCTTTTTATGGATTTTTCAAGCATTATTTTCCTGTATTAATTTTTATACGAATCAGTCAGTTAACGCACGAGGGTCATCAATATGCACGTGTTAATTCAAACAGTGGCGTACAGAGGGGTGTGCCATTGACGGGGGTACTCCCATCACGGGGGCACCACATAATGGGGATGCATGGGAGGGGATCCTATCATCTTCTTTTCACGTTCATATTTCCCTCTCCCTCCCCTCCTTTCCACCGATCAATAGGGGTGCCCCTGTGCCCCTGTAGCTACGCTACAGAATCTTATTTCTCTATTTTGTTGCTTATAGAGACATCAAACGACCGTTCACAATCTTTATCTAAATGTGACAAACTTGTTTTTTTAACACGCGTTGTTATAGGCCAACATTTTGTGGGGAATTTCAAACTAAGGAATCAAAATTAATGTACCGTACCAGCCCTGTACCGTACCCATTTAATGAAATTAATGTACAATAAATCACTACCATCGTCTTTATCAACAAGATATATTTATTTACATTGGTGCACAAGCAATTCTACTCTGTAATTGTTTCACGACAAGCCGATTTTTTCAATTAACTAAGTTTTTGTTTGTTTGTTTGTTTTGTTTTGGGTTTGTATGTATGTTTACTTGTTGTTTTTTCGTTAGGTGACACAGCGTAAGTAAATGTAAGAGAAGACTATATAGTGAAAGGAAAAAACAAAAGCTTGCAGGCCGATAATCATGGGTTATTATTGTTGTCCATGGTACGGATATGACCTGATGGTCACCTACAGGTTTCTATTTCAAGCAGACTTTGTAACTTAATCACGGTTATTTATATGCACTTTAACTTCCTTGACTTTATGAAATGGGAATGATACTGAAAGAAGGTTTGATAATGAACTATGACCAATGGGTGGGAGCAAGCATGATAGGCTATATAGTCTAGTGGTTCTAAACAGTATACAATTACATTTTCTTTTGGTCCTTTTACTATAATTTATGGTACCATTCATCTACCACTTCCTTCAGTTTATGTTTCGATATTGTTCTGGTGATATTGTGAAATATCATATCAATTAACTTCCTTTGAATAGCTTTCCTCTATAATAAGTCCCCTGTTCAATTGAGCATCGATAGACCTGCGCTCACATCAGAATACGGCCCCTGTTTGCTTCCTTTATGTTTTCATAAATGAATTTCATGTTGTTTCTCTTCCCGTGCATTTCATATACATTTTCTTATATATATATATATATATATATATATATATATATATATATATATATATATATATATATATATATATATATATATATATATATGTGTGTAATATCAGGTGATCCATCAGCTGAAAATGCCTCACGTGGGTGATGAGATATCTCGTATTGGATGGAATACGTGCATGAGTTGCTATGGTGAAGATGAAAATGCAAGTCATGGGATGTTAGTTATCACTTGCCTGAGATCATCTAGGGTATACATCATCGATGTCACTAGTAATCCAAGGGCCCCTGCTATCAAGAAGGTATTTTGTTTAATGATTTGTTATTGGGTGAGGATTAATCATTTTATGACAGGCTGATTAGGACTTCCCTCCTAGGGCCCTCCGAGGCACACCCTTGGACCCTCTTAGTACGACCCTGCTCATAATTCCTTTACTAGAACCATTCGGTAATACGTCCAGGAGACAGTGCCTGTGTCATCGCAATGCACCGATAAATCACAGACATGAGGACACTATGGGAGACAAACGAAATGTATGAGATTAGAAATGACATTTCATACGAATGACCATTTTAGTTTTTAGCACTATGTAAATAAAAATACATTATAATATTTACAGCAAATACGTTCTATTTCTCTGATATCTCTTTACCACGATAGGTAATAGAAGATGAATCAATCCGAGAGAGATCAGGACTGACCAGTCCGACAACAAGCCATTGCTTAGGGTTTGGTCAAGTCATGGTCAGTGCATTCGACAAAGGAGAAGACCAATGTGATAAAGGTATTTTATGATAAAGAGTACGTTTTATAACTGGGCATAACCCAATAATTTAATAAACTTGTATGTACCTAATAAGGAGGGCTATGTATTCGTTACATAATAATTTCAAAATAATTTTTACAATGGATAGCATTATGATTGGGATTGAATAAAAGAATGGCAATTATTTTGTATGCCGAATGCCCGTGTCCAATAGAAACACACCCCTTCTACATATCGTTTTTAATATCCTTTTTTTAGAATGAACATTATAACATGAAAGATATCCAATAATGATTTGATTTTTTAACCCGCAGTTTAATTATCATAAACGAAGGTAACTTTCTAAAGATTTAAATATTCCGCAGCCATCTTTGGGATATTCAAATCGAGGTTTCCTACGCCCAGTGTCTTTTAAGATTGTCACACTTAACCGTGGTTAGACTGACAGAGTATACTATTATAAAGCACACAAATAGCGTTTCTGTTTGATATCATCATCAGGTGGATTCTTTGTACTGGATGGTGAGAGCCTAGATGTGAAGGAGAGATGGGATAGTGGTCATGAATCCAATGTCTTCTGTCATGATTTCTGGTATCAACTCCTGACGCATAACGTTATCATCAGCAGTACTGGATGGGGACGTCGTGATATCTTCAATGGTCAAACAGCCATCAAGGATGCCATTGCTCAGGGTAAAACATCTGAAGCTACTATTGATGATAAAACGATACAACAAATGTATAACGACAATAATTATTTTGTTATGATCATAGTCACTATTGTTTCAGTTACGATTATAAGACATTCCTAGTCCCTCGTCTAATTCCCTTGTATACATCCTTATCCTCCACTCCTCTTTTCAGTAACATCAAAAGAGGACACCCAACTAAAGCTTAAATGTATAGGTGTACGATTTGGGAGCTGCAGCCCCCTCCTGATTCAGACAGCTACCACCTCACTTTCGGCACATGCCGCCATTATATAGAGCACCCACCACCTCATACTTGGACAGTGAGGCGGCCTATATGTAGTTGCTTTCTTTTGTTTTGAATTTCTATCTTATCTAGAAATTTTGATTTAAAAACTAAATTTCCATTGTAATACATATATATATATATTCATGCTCGTTCTCTTCGCTCGCTCCGAAAATTAATGGGAAAGTTGATATTCGAGTGAACAACTTCATTCCCCTGCATTGTGCGCATGTTTTCTTTATGGTTGAATTTATATGACTGAATTTCAGTTAGTCTCGAAATAAACAAAAATAATACCATTTAAATATATCATAATTCCTTAGCCTCTGACAGTCGGAATCTGCACGTTTGGGATTTCGAGAAGCGAACTGTCATTCAGGCTATTGACCTTGGCGAAGATGGCGCTGTTCCACTGGCGGTACGGTTTCTTCATGATGCCGATCAGAGTGTTGGTTTTGTGTCGTCTGCTTCTGGAAGTGCTATCTACAAGTTTTTCAAAACGAGTGTAAGATATATTCATTTCTTTTCTATATATCACTCTCTTTAAAAGGAATTTACTTTCATGTTACATTTCAAGGAAGATCAATCAAGCTATTCCAAAATTAAATTAATGTCCAAGTGAACAAATTAAAAAAGTGGAAAGCTATCATAATACAAAATGTTGCGCAGAATGGAATCAATCTTAGCTGATTAGTTTAATAAAGTATCTTTAAAGCAAGGGCGACGATAATAAACACATCTTAACTTAAAAACTCTAAATGCTTGATTACAATATCAGTTGCGAGTTTGTTTTTCTTCTAAATGTCCCTTCACTTCTAAACGTAATACGTAGAATCATATTATTTGATTTGGAAATGTAGATCTGAAAATGATACAGTGGGAAAAGCACTATCACGACCAAATCCCTCAACCAATGCCTATATTAACGGATTATTGTTTTCCTATAGGATAATAAGTGGGATGCCAAGAAAGTTATCTGCTTAACTCCTGGAGAGGTCTCACGGGATGGATGTAACTCCCTACCAGGTAAAGTATAAAGTAGCACCCCCATTACGCAACCTTGATTTGAACATTGACCCTAGCTTGTGTGATAATTATGCACTTCATTTTCTCCCTTAAAATAACAAAGAACCTGCTGTTTTGCTTGAAAGATGATAGCGAAATTTAACACTGCTTGTTAAATCATTGGGGAAGGAGATACCCAATTTCACAGACTGCGATAAACTGTTAAACAATCATAAATCAATAAGTACATAAGTTCATGAGTGTATGTGTATGTGTATGAGCAGGGGCGGATCCATGATTTTGTATAAGGGAGAGGGGGGGGGGGCACACAAATGCAGGATTGTCAACTTGGAGGGAGATCCGTCGGGTTTTTTTTTTTCGCCAGCCCTTCAAATATCGCTCAGGGAGGGGGGGGGGGGCATAATGCATACTTTTCTTTCAAGGGGGGGGGGGGGGGCACGGGCCGGGATTCCCCCCCCCCCCTAAATCCGCCACTGTGTATGAGCATAATGTTGCCAGGGGATATTTTCAGTCGTACAGTGTTTTTTATCTAGTCTACAAACTTTTCTCTTTCAGCTGTGACTTCAGACCTAGTGTTATCATTAGATGACCGGTTCTTGTATTGTTGTAACTGGATGTATGGAGAAGTTCGACAGTATGACGTCACAGATACGGACAATCCAAAACTCGTAGGACAGGTCAGTAAAAACAGTCGTGAACCAAATTTCATGTATCTCGCAGCTGATTTAACTGATGATTACGAATTATCAGGGCTTTGCTGAATCATTGATTCATTATGGGATCGATGCCGCTTTAAGCAATCATGAAAACAGAAGATGATATTTCAAAAAAAAATATCTACTTTGACCAAGTATCTCTTTCCCCCAACTTTCCATGTGCATCTCAAGCTCAGTAATACACCTGCTCATTGTTATTCTCAACCATAGGTCCAGATCAGTGGGGTTTATGACAAGAATGCGAATCCAGGCGAAAATGATGTCAAAGGTCGAAGGATCAACGGCGGTCCTAGCAACATGACACTTAGTTTGGATGGGAGACGTCTCTATGTGACGACATCGTTGTTCAGCCAATGGGATTCAGAGATATATCCTGACACCGTCAAGTAGGTTTATATCAGCATAGTTGTGCTTATATCGAATAATTGAATGTATAACTGTAACCTTTCCCCGCACGCTTTCGTCTTCCATGACCATAAACACACTTAAGATTATAACCATGATAACACGATGTACAAAAGAGTGGTAGTTTTTAGGAATTATGAAAATAACTTGATTATATGCGAGAAGTTTTACCTACACTTTGTTCTTAAAAAGAAACAACGAGAAGATTTGTATCAAAATGGTTTACGACTGAATACAAGGACAGAGTCATCAAATGACTGGGATTACACATTTCATAAACGTATCATTTTTGTGTGTGATAAGATGCTGATATAAGCAGAAAGAAAGAAAGTTGATATGGCAAAGGCGTCATCAGCGTCTACTACGTCATGATTTTTTAGCAATAGATTATACCTCATAATTATTACTGTATGATCTCGTTTGTTAGGAATGGTTCCTCTCTCGTCATGATTAATATCAACACTGAAGAAGGTGGACTGTCCCTCAACTATGACTTCATAGCCGACTTCACCCAGGGAGATGGAACATCGGTTCCCCTGCTCACAAAGGAGATGCGATACCCAGGAGGTGATTGCACGAGTGATATCTTTCTATCCTTGTGTTCAGTTACCCCCAAGAAGGTTGTAAAAGACTAAACTATATATTCATTTTTATTTTGTCATATTCGTATCATGATCGAAAATTGTTGAGGATCTAAAAATTAAAAAAAAAAGGATTAGAAATATGTATTTTATTTTCATTGTTTTAATATAGATAACGACTAGAGAGAGTATCATGTGATTGATTTTCATGATGAATTTATAATAAGATTCTTTTGTTAGGTAGATTGTTTTTTGTGAGAATGATTTAGCGATTATAAGATGTGTGGTTTTAACCAATCCCGTCTCGGCATTGGTTTTGAAATCTTGAATGAGTCACAAAGTCCATACAGGTGACTTCTCGAAATTTTTAAAAGAATTATGCATACACCAAGGCTAATTCATAATTGTAAATTTGAGAGCGATTTCCAATTTCTTCCTTTCGAGACACGTTTTTTATTTTACAACATACTAGTAATCTATGTTTTTTTAATACGAACCATCATGAAAAGTGACGCCCAAAACGTGTTAAGTTATGGCGATCGTGCCTTCTCCTCTCTTGCCCCAAAACTCTGGAACAATCTTCCTATTTATATTCGACAGGCTTCCACCCTAGATTCAATCAAGTCGCTCCTTAAAACTTATCTCTTTAGGCTAAGCAATCGTATCAGTAGTAGTAGTAGTAGGAGTAGTAGAGTAGTAGTAGTAGTAGTAGTAGTAGTAGTAGTAGTAGTAGTAGTAGTAGTAGTATATCAATAGTAGTAATAGTTGTAAAACATTTTTTGTATGGACTTGTTCATTTATGTTCTTTTCTCTTCTCTCTCTTCTTGCCATTCTTTTACCTTTCCATGCTCTTCGAAACGTGGTATTAGGTGCTTTATAAACGCATTGTTATTATTATTATTACTATTATTATTATTATTATTATTAAGAGTTTGAATAATGAAGCATAAAATCTAACGGGTATTTGAATTGTGGATGCTAAATGACATAGGTATTGTAGATACGAATTCATACACATCTAAGGAAAAGAGGTAAATCACTAATGATAAATCATAATGGCAATTTTGCATATGTTAAATGATCGTGTATGTTAAATTGTTTGATATTCTTTGCAGAATATATTAAGAAATAATGAACAATCACCATATAAATTGCTGATTCTATATATTGAAATAAACTTTATACAATAATCAAAATTCCGCCCCATGCATATACCTGCTGAATGTATATCCTACCTCTTCTTTTTTACATTAATTCGTAGCAGAAATAACTCTGTCATGTTTTTTTTTTAACAATATGTTTTCCCATGGATACCTTGAGCATTATTAAACATTTTTAATGCGTACAGTTATATTGAGACCGAGTATGTATACCGGTATTTATATGTGTATATTTTTGTAGTTGTCTTGCTTAATAAATCCACTATAAAAGGGGGTTTCCGCTGGTGAAAAGCATAATGATAATTATTTTATACTGGTTTTATTGTACTGCAGCACACTGTTCATTGTAATCTATATATCCTAACAAACTTATCTAAGGTAAGTGTATAAAAGTAGACCATTATTTAGCTAGGCATACAACCAAACCAACGAACTCTGTGATAAGTGCGTGGAAATCTCTTTGCTATCGCATTAAGCATATATGTCTTTGTCAAAAATAGAAATATAAACCACTGTCAGATTTTCTTCATTTTCATGTTGACCTGTGTTTACCACGTTTACAGTATAATAGAAGGGCAATGTGGAGGCTCGCCCTAATACCGTCGGATAATTGTCGTGTTCTATTGTATGAATACTTAACAAATAAAGACAGTGATGAATTATCTTTTTTGAAAGGACTATGTAAGACTTACGATAAGGAATCTTTGCGTGTGTGTTTTTTTTTTAAATGTTAGAGAAACTATTTGATTAAATCACGAGATGTTTTATCAGTTTTCTATGTATATTATTCATTTATGCTTCGAAGAATCTTTGCTGTCGCTTTCTGTAGTTTATCACTGCAACTGGTCCACTAGTGGTTAGGCCTACATACTTCATATACAGTGTACGTCATTTATATTTGATTTAAATGTAAAATTCACAAATTACTGCAAGTTTTAATAGTTACTCATGTATGAGGCATCAAACGAAAATTATCTCTTTACAAAACCACTTTAATACAATTCAGTCTATATAAGTCCACTTTTCTCAATGTCTGATAAAATTATATTGCATCGTTACGCACTAAACATTTTTATGGTACGCCGTAAACTAATCATGGGCTGCGGAACTGGGGGGGGGGGGGGGGGGGGGGGGGGCTTGGTAGGTGGGCTGCAGCCCCCACTTTTTTTAGTAGACACGTTTCATAAAACCTAGGGAAAAAAGGTTCACAATTTGTCATTAATGAGTGAAATCAAATCAGCCCCCCCCCACTTTAAAAAACGGTTCGCTGCCCCTGCTAATAGTTCATATATAGAAACATGGAAATATTTACATGGTTTTTAGATACTCCATGTAGTAGGAGAAGTAAGATGGAACAATAACAGTGTTCACAACACCTAGATGACAATCACAGTCGAGTATGCCGGGAGCATTCACTAATTCAGTTGAAACCATCTTGATCATAGTAAGGAGTTATAACTCCTTGATCATATAGTTCACGGAGTATCGCAGTTATCATTATTCACATAGTCATCAAAGGCTTCTTTCCATTGTACCATGTCAACATCTCTCCATCGTTCGTAATCTTGCTGCCAATCCTGGTATAGATCATCGGATTTATTATCTGAGAAGAGGAACAAAACAACCCAACATTATACTTTCGCACCCAGAAGGTTTGAATGTAAAGACAGTTCACAAAAATAACCTCTATTTCAATGAAGCATACTGAAAGTCCTGAGAAACATAATCATATTTTCACCCCAATCAAGTTATTTCAATGCCCACCATTTCAGAAGGAACAATCCAGAAATGAAGACAATTTATGTTTGATTCAAATAAAAATTCCCATGAAATATCTTGCCCTTACCCAAGATCACCGTTCACATGGTTAAGGAGCCTTGTCGACTTGTTTGGTTTAGAACATAAGGTGCAAAATAAGAGTCGCGCGTAACATTTTAATGAATGAAATTTGCATTTAAAATGCATGGTCAAAAATGAAATACATAAACATGACAACGTATTTGATAAACATATTTTACCATATTCATACAAGGAAGGTGCGTAGTTCATCCAGAATGCACAGGTATCCATCCTCATAGCTCGTCCGTTCTCCATTGTCTGTGATAACTTCTTGTATTCCTGATCAGGTAGTGTGTATCTTGGCCAGACAGGAAGATCATTGGTTGGAACAGGATCATTTGGGTCCCTGTAAGTACATATAAAACTTCCTTTCAACGATTTGTTCACAACCCTGATCTAGCATGATATTCAATTCAGTTTTATTTATTTACCACACTTGTCAAGATTTAAATTCAGTGATCTAGATGTTCAAGAGCACTTCCACTTCCTTGAATATTTCACAATTTACGTTACATGTAGTTCGTATTGATTCCTATCGATAACAATATTTCAAGAGCAACTACATCATTACATTTAGCAGAAACGTTTTACACCACGGCATTGCACTGAAATAACATGCTTGTTCGCATGCCAGTTCCCTTAAAAAAACAAAAACAAAAACAAAAAACAAACAAAAAAAAAAAAACCAAAAAAAAAAAACGCTCCGCGGCCCTGATTTAATGAATGAAACGTGATCATCTAAGAAAAATAATGCGAACAGTAGTCTTGTGCTTGATATAATGGAAATCATAAGCCTAAAGAAAGATGCCAGCAATTTCTTACCCATGTTGAATAAAATTGGTCCAATACCTCACAACTTGTATAGACATCAGTTTTTCCTCATGAGTCTGATCCTGATTACGTCTGCTCTTGATACCCCAAGCGAAGACATACTGCAGCTCTTCTCCGTGCCCTGCTTCCATCCAGCCAGGTGTTTCACCCCAGATTGATCGAGATGGCTCGTGAGTCATCTCATAGCGATATACAGTGGCTTTAGATCCTTCCAGAGCACGAGCCAGTATTTCAGTTGGACAGGAAAATACCTGTCGAACAGAAGAAAATTCATTATCAGGATTTAAATGTAAACATTGACTGAGCCAGTTTGAGGATATCGATGGTACGCAATACAATAGTGTAGACGAACGAGGAATATCAAACAGATGATGCCTTAAATACCGAAAACTATTGATTAATAGATTTTTTTAATATTTCGATGAGTGTTTCACACATTATCATTTTCTTGTAGCAGAAAATAATGTGATTATTATACATGCATTACCAGATAAGGACTAATTTGAAATGACATGCTCTAGGGAGCATGACTAATCACAGTATATGTCAGTTAATACAGTCCTCTTTCATTAAACTGCCAAACATTTATTCTGTCAGCATACCTGATCTGTGTTTAAACGAACGAAAGCTTCAAGCTGGTCTGCTGATGGGTTATCAGCAAGTTTCCAATCAATATACCACTGCTCAACAGCTGATGCAAGTAAAGGTGTATAGTAGTAGAGATAATCTGGTAGAGAATCTGTGAATTCCTGAAGTGTCATAGTCGGAGGGTCCCTTCTTCTCAAATATCCCGGGTAAGCACGAAGGGCTATAAGGGTCCCCTCATCTTCGTTCGTTCCAAGAAGAGTTGGCACTCTGTGGAACTCCTCTCGTTTGATCATTTCAATCGGGATGTCAGGGAGGAAAGCGCCGTCTACCACGGGCACGAATAAAAGTTCGTTGAACAGATATTTTCCAACCAGCTGTAATGGTGAAAAACAACAACATTTGGTTTATAATTATTTTTCAAGCTATTAAGTTCACCATACAAACATCTTTCTCTTTTTTTAACAATACCATAAACCAGCGGAAGGAGGTTTAAACATACATTCTCGAAACAAATTATTTCCTAATAAAGCGTACAATGAAATCGGTAAAACTTCATTTCTATAGACGAAAATTAAAAGCGCAGCCACCTTTCACTTGAAATCTGGTTATTCATGGTTTACATTGTTCGGCAATCACTGGTGAAAATCCGGGGGGGGGGGGGGGATTTGATCTATCTAATACGTCTTCTACAAGTTTATGACGGTCTTCTCGCATCAACTCTTTTAGGATTATTTAAAATAAGGCGCTGTGGGGGGGGGGGGGGGGGTACAGTGTCCCCAGTATTTCAGGAATTTGGGTATCCTAAAAGTTCCCCCTTTTACATAGGAAGGTGTTCCTTTTACTTCACGGGAATTTCCTGGCAGTCAGGATGCCGGGAATGCCCGTTTTTCCACAGTTTTCGTTTTACCGGAAATCAGCATATATTTACAATAAAACTATGTAAATTTACAATAAAATTATGTAAATATTTGCTGATTTCAGGTAAACCAACAAACTTGCTGTTTTTTTTTACAGGAAAAGACTGTAAAATTGAAATAACGACAATAACTTGTAATTTCAAGGGCTAAAAACCTGTAGTTTTAGTTATTTTTTACTGTGTAATTGCTCTTTTTAATATGACACATTCCTGTTCCTTTTCTTTTCTGATAAGTGCCATTTTCATTCTTGATAAGGGCCCCTTTTTTCTTCCTCCATAATTCGACCCTTAATTTACAGCGATTTAGAGCAACTTTACTTTGATTTCGTCAAGGCTCGCTCGCTGCGCTCGCTCACATTTATATTTGATATACATGTAGTTATGTTATTTATTAGAGGTCTTTTCAGTCTCTCATGCCAAGACTGTGTTTAAAAACCTGGGTTTTTCCTCTTTAGAAGATGTTATTGATCACCATGAAGCCTCACAGATCTTAAAAATTTGCTCGCTCGCTTCGCTCACTCGCACATTAATATGTAGGTCATCAAACCCAATAGCAAACTTTGATGCTTATAAGTAAATTATATTAGAGCATGTAAGAGAGAAACATAATTGAAATCCCTATAAATGTAATCACAATTTAGGGTATATATGCCAGTTTTTAGAGATAGTATATTTTTCCCGTTGTAGGTGCCCTTTTTTCCCCCCAAATAGCCCTTGATTGTCGGTACCCCCAGACGCGATCATACCCCCCCCCCCCCACTCCTTGAACCGGATTTACGCCGGTGTCGGCAATGATCTTACATATTATTTTTACTTACAAGAGCCTGTGACCTTAGCAGCACAATAACATCAATATTTCTCAAGCAATCGACCAGGGCTTGGTTGTCGGTAGTCGTACAGTTGACCCTGTCGGCGATCTCCTTCGTGAATCCAATCTGTCTCTCAACATTGGTATCAACGGCCCATGGACAAAGGGCGTTTCCACTCTGTCGTAATGATATATGTAAATCACAATCAAATAGAAAACTTGGGGGTATATATTATAGCAAAATGTTTTAATAAATGCTCTTATTTATTCAGAATGAAAAGAATATACCGAGCCTGCTCCATTCTTCTAAAGCTTTGTAAGTAGTATGATTTATAGGATTGCTTCTATTTTTAAGTTTAAATTCATATATTTCATTCATTTCAATAAAACAAAATCAGGTACATACATCTGTAAAATATCCGCCGGATGACTGTTTTCTCCATGATAGAATAATATGGATTTAAATTGCATTGAATGTTTGACTTTTAAAAATAATAAGGTGCAATCCCCTACCCCCTTCTAGTTACCTCCATAATGGCTTGATGAAAGAGTCCATGAGAAAGAGGGGATAACAGATGAAGACCAACGCTGGCGGCTCCGGCGCTTTCCCCATAATCGTCACCCTGGTAGGATCACCACCGAATGCTGTAAATAAAAGATAATTTCAAGGTAAATTAGTCTCATTAACCCTGAGAAGGGTAGATCTGGTTGATATGAGATTGAATGTATTTGCAAGAAGGGGCGTCGATCAGTTTTTGGAAGGAGGGGAGCTCAGTTCTATGATAAGATATTTGTTAGTTTTTGATAGAAAATTCAGTACGTAAAATGAATACAATTTCTTCCAGATTATATTATTTGATAAAAGAGGATAAGTCAAAACTTACATCTGATTAGAATGTGTAACTGCCAATATTACTGATGCTGCTCATGTTGTTCGTACTACTACCAGTCATGAACTGTGTACACCGTAAAATACCATCCAAATTAGCGTCATGATAATTCATTATTCGTTTTGCTTAATCAATACTCCCACAGCCCTTTTTTACTCCGCGCTCTGTAGCCACTGATGAGATCGATTTTACAGATATTTCACTTGAATTCAACTCATCATAAAACAAAGTTGCTAATCCGATATACCATTTAGCTAATATTGCAAATCACAATCAATGTATTTATAAACAGCACAATGTCAAGTTCTCTTTGAAACAGGTAAATGCCAAAATCATGCATTCAGTTTCTTTCACTATCATGAGAATCATGGTAAAAAAAAAAAAAAAAAAAAAGATTAAATGCAGAAGAGGTTAAAAAAAAATCAATTTCCTCTTCATCCAACTAAAATCTGCATATATTTTTTTCATTACAGTTTGCTTCTGTTTTTAAGTTCATTTGTTTACACAATGAATAATAAACAAATAATCAATAAATCAACCTTACCTGCAATGTTTTCTTGCACCCATTGGAGAGCCATCACCTGATCATGCATTCCGAAATTACCAACAGATGCACTGTCACCTGGTGCATTAATGAGAGTTTTGATAAGAATTAACAATGTACTCAGTAGGAGGTTGAGAACAATGCAATGAAACAGTAAATGATACCAAGGCGCTGTCCTATAAAGAGACCCAGATTGATCGCAAGTCCTCCAGTCAAACTCCCATCTCTTTGGTACAAAGTTGCTATTTATATCAAGTTTCGATTCGTATGAATCAATGTAAGACGAATCCCCAAAATAAAAAAAAATTAAAAAACAACAACATTTAAATCTTTCAAATTTGCTATAAAATGGGTCTTTATTAACTGATCTCTGTATACCAAATGACGATGTTCAATGTCTTCTTCTGCTATGAGCATTACCTGTTTATGTTGCAGGGTGACGGTGTGCGCTATACAAACTATACTATCTCTTTCAACAAAGAATATCAACACATTATTGATGATTTAATACTTAAACGATACAGAAGACAAAAAAGGTTAATCGATTGTTTTTTAATGACTTGCATTGAAGGGACAATACCTGTTGTCAGGAAACCTAGTACTCCGAGACGGTAATTGACATTGACGACGACGAGTTCAGGTGAGATGGCGATAAGAGGATAGGGATCATACGCTGTCCATGAACCTCCTCCTAATGTGAACGCACCTCCATGCAACCAAACCATTACAGGAGCATTGATAGGCTGAATATGAAGATGGATAATAAGGAGTTTTCGAATGTGTCAACGTGAACGCTGTCCCAGATCCTCCCAGCTACAATGGACTGCTTTGTGTTAACTGCATACAAAGTAGGTGAAGCGAGGCGCCGCGCTTTGTGAAAGAACGGCTCACCCGTCCTCAAGCCAGGATGGGTGAGCCGTTCTTATTGTAATTTATTGTAATTTGAGATACATGACAGAGCGATTAATTCCAAGAAATAAACGTTCTGGAAACATGCCCAAGCTTATAAAAATAGGAGTTCTTTTTAGTGTATTGTAAACCTCCCTTTAAATTGTACAAATTAAAAGAGGTGCTTCCTAACATCCCCAAAGGAACCGCTATTGTCAGTTTTGTCACAACCTTTGATGATTTTGAAGAGCAGCATTATTTTGAGAGTGAAGTTCATGGTGTTTCTACTCCCATTAAAGGATATATCATTATTACCTATAGCCTTCAAAATTTTCGCAAGCCACTTAAAAAAAATTACAGTATAGCAAATCCTGTTGGGGAAAAAACCTTACCAAGTTAGATCGAAAGCATCAGTGAATCAAAAAGTCCATTAAAATAACGCAGCTATAAACATTTTAGACATTGAATTAGGTCCATAAATTTGAATTTAAGACAGACATTATTTTAAAATCAGGTATACTTTTTGACGGTTAGAAAATGAGTAAGTGAAGAAATCATATACATTGTAGGTACAATACAATATAATATGTGCATGAATGAGTACATACCCGAGGAGATGAAGTATGAACACCAAGATAGAGGCAATCTTCATCTTCACTTCCATTCGGTTGAGGACACGTTGATCTATCCCTGTCAGCTAGATAAAACCTTCCTAGATCACCCTTCTTTACTGGGTTCTTGAACCTTAAATCTCCAACGGGTGGTTCAGCGAATGGTATCCCCAAGAAGGCTTCGATGGTCATATCAACCTTAAGATACTCGGACTCATTGAAAGGAATGTAGATGCCTCGGATGACAGTACTTGAGGTCCCGGGAAGGGTTATCTGTGGCGCTTGTGCTCTTGTGTGTCCTACGAACAGAAACATCGCCACAGCACTCACTGAAAAATGAAGCAGACTTATTTTTTCCATCTTGTAGGAATTAAACTGCTTTTACGTCTTTCAAATCAGGCCACCGATTTCAAATAAATGGTTCTTTCCCCCAAGTCTCAATTAAGAATGCATAACTTCCTAAAATGTTAAGCACTTTTTAAATTCTAAGATAGCTTTTCGATGGTATGTTTAACAGAATGTTTCTATTAAACAAAAACACACAGTATGTGGCTAGATGTTATCTCGAAATGTCAGAAGCAGTAAGGAGTAGGTTTGCTTACATAGACAAGAAAGCTACTGGCCTTCTTCCTATATTTGAATATAGTTACACGTGATGTCAAGGCACACGCCTCCTCTAAATCGTATCACCGCTGATCACTGTGATTTGTTAGTATAAATTCTTATTGTGATTAACTTTAATCTAGAGACTAAAACACAAAACTATCACAGCTGTAAATTAGGACACAAAGTACAAAAGTGAGAAACTAAAATTCTTTGAAACAAAGGGAGGCGCGTGGATGCATTTTCATTAGAAACTTGAGGTATATATGACTAATTGTGGAAACAGAATGAACAACACCTTTTTATACGTAGATTCATTATCTAAGTTTATCATGTACAATAATTAGATTTTAACGGGTGTTACACAACGTAACTATTGATCCATGGTGTTTTATGATGGGTCAGCATTAGCCAAAAATAGTTACGCCCTGGAATCTGGTACATGTTATCTAGTGCATGTAAAGTAATACTTTACAACGTTGTTTAAACAGGATCACATAAAAGAAGTAAACAGTTTGTTATCTATTGTTGAATTCACTGCAAGTCTCCCTGCTCTAGCATTTTAATACGCCGTCGGTATTCTCGTCGGCAGCTATAATAGTATACTTCAAAGTGATTTGCATTGCTAACATCTAGGCTTCTTTTACAGTGAAATGACTGAAATTCACAGAATTCTGTTCTAAAGTATTTTACGTCTAAAAGCAGCAGACCTAGAAATCTGGAAGAGATAAGCGAGTTGAAAACAAGACAATGGATGGTATATGGATTATATGTGTCGTGTTGGTGCTAACCGGTCTCCTGTCGGAGCGTGTTAACACCCAAAGACCTCAAACCACACTTCCAGGAACTACCACAAGAGTAACAGGTATCTACCTGCCCTACAATGAATCTCGATACCTCAACGTCGAGACGACCATGGAGGCTTTCCTGGGTATCCCATTCGCTGAACCACCAGTCGGAGATCTGAGGTTCAAGAACCCTGTCAAAAAAGGGGACCTAGGTAGGAACTACCTCGCCTTTACCGACAAACCGCAATGTCCACAAACATCTCCATTGGATGATTTGCCAGGTGCACCAGGTATTGGGAGAGAAGTGGACGAGGATTGTTTGTATCTTTCAGTGCATGCTAGTTCACCTCCGGTAAGAAAATGCTTCTTTTCTATTCTAAAGTTACCAGTAATGACACATATTCGAGATGATAATTAAGACATATCGTATTCATTATGATTGATGATATGATTAGTTTTTTATATGTATCTAGTCTATGAATCATAATGTAAGACATCTGACATCATATATGTCATGATTTGATATATATAAAAACATACAACGTTGTTATCAAATCCATATTTCTATATGAGATTTGCCCAAAATGATGACACATATCAATATACAGAAAGAAAGTTATTTTTGTAGTATAAGGATTATTTTATCCGAGGTTTAAAGTAATGTAAATCGGGGAAATAAAGTTCATGATGTACCATATACTGTATTAACCATGTTAACTGTTTGTTTTAAAACCACTTTAGCCCAGCAATGCACCTGTTGTGGTATGGTTTCATGGAGGTGGTTATACAATAGGTTCTGGTTCTGCCACCTTCTACGAACCCCCCCTCTCATCGCGCTCGCTCCCGACATCGTCTTCGTTACCGTCAACTACAGGCTCGGCGTTTATGGTTTTCTCACAACCGGTATGTTAATCATAGTGTGAAAGGCGATAGAAGGGGGGGGGGGGGGGAGGGGAGGGAGAGAGAGAGAGAGAGAGAGAAAAGAGGGAGAAATATAGATGGATAAAGAGATTTCGTAGTCGAGTGTTAAGAAGTCTTTGACTAGAAATGCGAAGGTGGTGAGTTCGAGAGATCAAGGAAAATATTATAATATATACATATATATATATATATATTATATATAAATATATATATATATAAATATATATATATAATATTAAAATATTAATACTAATTGATTAGAATCACGATAAAAATAATATTTTAGTGAAAAATTTTGTGTATCATATACCATGCAGGTGACAGCGTTTCTCCGGGGAACTATGGAATGTTTGATCAGGTGATGGCTCTCAGTGGGTACAGGCCAATATTGTTGGTAGGTGAATATATTTATGTTTTGATAGTATTATATCGATGTTCAATATATTAATCATAAAGAAAAATAATCCATTATATTGTAAATTTCCCTTAATTAATGGAAGTATATGACAAGGCTAATCCGCAAAGATTTGATTATTCTTCTCGGATAAAGACAATGAGTTTGATGCATTACGTCCACTCTTATTGAGAAGTTAAGATGATAACTGTGTGTT
>CM046832.1:7900160-8066180 GCA_025618425.1 Heliocidaris tuberculata
AACAAATTTCAATGAGAAGGTATGTTCTTCTCCAATTTCTTTTCAATAATTTGATCATGTGTTTTGTATTGCAATAACTGATAATATATATATATATATTCATAAGTAGTTAGGACAGTGACTCAGTGAGGTAGAAAAAAATTATAGGGAGCTTTAAAACATTTCACGATTTTATACTATCACATCTGTAATTAAAGCCCATGTGTAGTTTGGTGACCCCCCCCCCCCCCCCCCCCAAAAAAAAAGGAAAGAAAGAAAGAAAAAGTGATATTTCTTTCTTCAGTAATTGTAATATCAAATGCACAACAGGCATGGGTAAAACCATCAGACTGCTGTGTCAATTGATTTCAAGACTACAGTGGGGCCAGTTACGTATAGCTTGTTGAGCAATACATCCTCAAATTTTGAGTTCCTTGCAGAAGTTTACCGCAAACTTCAGCAGAAATCATAAATGGAACATAATATCTGAGCAATCTGACACACTGATTAATGTGGAACAATATGAGAACATATCCAACAAAACTCATTGATGGTTGTTAGAGTTTACAATTTTACATTTCCTTCTTAATGCACAAATATCATTCAGTAACTTCAAAAAAGATCATCACTCTAGACGACAGCATGTGGGTTGGTTAAAGAGACAAATCTGATGCAAGTACACTGTGATGCAAATCAAGAACATCACATTATACCTCATCTTTAGACCCTGAATTCTACTATGCCTCTCTATAAGAACTAGTATTCATATCAAAGATAAAGTTTGTGTGTAGCGGACTTTATCTGAAAGGCTGATTTTGTGAAATTGATTGTCATTTAATAAACTATATAGGATAATTGTTAACAAAAATAACATTAGTACTATTGACTAATAGCTCTGATAAAATAATGATCACACATGCCAAAATTCCATAATTCATGTAAATCTGTCATTAACAGCTTCTAAACAGAGAAATAGCAAAAATCTGTTATATTTGTTGCCATATCCATGTAATCCTTCCAACAGTTAAAAAAAATGAAAACATGTAAGAGTCATTATAGCTAATTTCTTTCATACAAATAATCACTATTTACATAACAAAGTTGCATAGAATAGCTCATTAGTCATAACATGAGTTAGTAACAGGCATCAAAACAAGATTTAAAGATATTTTGTATTTTAACACAGTTGGCTCCAGCTGTTTTAAACAAACAATACAGCCAACACCAATTACTTACCAGAGTCTACACTTAGCTCCAGAAAAACAGGAAACAGCATCACCATTGAACTCAATTGATTTCACCTTTAAACTTTCAAATGCAAACATGAATGTAACATAACCAATACCAGTAAACATATTATTTTCGTAACAACAGCATGGACTTCTGCTGCAAAAGTTCTGTTGGACTTTATTTCTATAAAATCAATGACTTGAATGTGGCATTTAGGGGTCCTCATTTTCAATTCACTGACTGATCATGCTGGCAGGTTCCTTGTAAATATATCTTGAGAGATCAGGTAAGCTGAAAACATGTATGGCACCACTCACAAAAGAAAGAAAACTGGCAATATAGATTGATTGACTGATGGATGGATGAAGAGTAAACACACTGATTATCATTGGTAGACAGGACATAATCAAGAATCGTCCCTGAAGAAGTGTGTCTGAGACAACCACTTTAAGGTCAGGTCAAAGACTGTGAAACTGATCCCTACAGCAACAGGCCCTTTGATCCAGTTCATACTGAGCCCCTTATAGAGACCACCAATGACACCACCTTCTTTGACAATGTTCCTGCCTGTATTAAGGATAGAGTCATAGCTGTACTTCGTAATTCCTGCTGTTTGCATACGTCGTCGTATCACATCCAAGGGATAGGAAGCTGATTGACCAAATAGACCAGCTACTGCTCCAAATGCTAGCCGTTCAGTCGGATTTGGTTCCATTCGGTTTGTGTATTCTACAGAAGAATGACAACAAAGAAAGGAAATACTTTTTTGGCTCACTTTTATGTCTGCTTGATGATCTATTTTACCCAACTGCAAAGAAAGCAAGTATATGCTTTCAGATCAGATATATTCATGTTTTAAAACCCATTCTCTTACTCTTCTCATCTCACTCTGTCTGTATAACTATCAATCTCTGTTGCCATCCCTCTAGCATAATTTGTAAAAACACAATGCAACTACTATCCAATGATCTACCCTTTTCTAAGCAGGAAAACATTAGGAGATATTCTGCAAATGGTGTTACCTATTCACTCAGTGATTTAACAAATATAGGACACAAATCCAGGTGTCTACAAGCTCTTCCTTTTCTTGACAGATATCTAAAGATACCTACTATTTACCAACATTATAAACCATAGTCTACTCTGACTTCATACCACTAGAGCTCTATGTGAGACATCACAACTCATGGGATGTAATGATTACTTTACTTTATATACTTGTAGACTTTTAGTTTGCATCGAAGGTGGATAGGGTATATCCAAGCAACACTATCCTTCAGGGGCCAGTTTCTCGAAACCGTCATAAGTCTAAGTTCATGAATGTCCCATAGAAATGCGTGTTGAAGAATTAACACGCGTTTCAATGGGATGTCCACGAACTTAGACTTATGACGGTTTTGAGAAACTGGCCTCTGACTAGTACATCATCTGGATTTGACAGGGAATAAGATAAGATCAAACAGAAACATTCCCTATAGTGGGAGATATAAAGTAGTTATGCTATTTCATTTCATATATAATACTGAACGTCTACAATTGACTACTGTTAGTATTCAGAGGAGCAAAACTAATTCCATTAATTATCTCAGGGATATCATTTGGCTAATTGGCTTTACCCAATCAGTCTCAAGAGAGACCCAGACATATGTTCATCTCTTGAAGCTGAACAAGTTTTCCATAATATAAAGCCTTAAAAAGCCAATGACAGATAAAAGCCTGACATCTGGCATCCATATAAAACCTACCTCTGTGCTGTTTCTTGAGGGTTTCATAAGTGAAGAAGCTGATGCCACCATATGGAATAACACCAAGTACTGTAGGTAGAAAACCTCTGTAGAAACTAGCTGCACCATCTATTCTGAAGGTCATTAGGAACATCGACATGATCCCTTTGTAACTGTAATTACACAAAAGAGGAGGAAGAGAATGTGAGATGTCTAATTATATTCATGATAATGACTTCATATAAGAAATGGTTGTCAGCTACTTTCCCCCTTTGTACAGTCAACCTCGCTTAAGTCGACGTCGCATGTGTCGAATAGTCGCTTAAGTCGATGAAAAAAAAAGTCCCAATTTATCCTCATAGACTTACGTGTGTTAATTCTATGTATAAGTCGATGTTTGTAAGTCGATTAATCGCCTATGTCGATCAAATTCTCAGAACAGTTCCAAAGAAAAACATTAAATTTACACTGCACAAGTCGAATGTTGTAACCAAGCACTGTCAAAAGCATCACAAACACGGTACACCGATCGATTTTATTTATCGACTCCAGACTTGCTGGCGCGGGGCGCGACGTGTGCTCCTCCATTCATAATCTCCACGCTCGCTCTCTCTCTCTCTTTCTCCCCTTATCCCTGGCCCTCGATAAAATCTCCCCTCAAATCTTTTCTATCGTGGCTTGATATATAAGATTTGCAACAACTCTCGATTTCAGAATGAGACTTCATATATTATTTTATAAGAAATTGCAGGTTAAAAATCCAGTCATTACAGCACACCGGTGTTCTAGCAAGCTGGGTCAGATTATTGGCCGCAATATACCAGGGTATAGCCTGAGTTGGGAAGGGTTTCCATCACTGACACGAATTACTTCTTTCGGCAAATTATCTCATAAGCAAACTCAGGCACAGAAATTATTGAACGTGCCGAAAGTGCCGAAAGGACAAATATGGGCAAACCCCATAAATAAAAGCGCTGTGATTGGTTAAAAATCGGCAAGTTCATTCAGCTTCGCATTGCAACCACTGATCTGTTCGGGAAAACCGTAGAGATCAGTGAATGTAACTGAATGAGTAAACATTTGGCGCGAAAATTAGCGTATGTTCTGCGCATGTGCAGGTCAATCGCTGGAACACTACAACGCCATGATTGGTTCAATATCGGCAAATTTGGTTTAACTTTGCAAAGCAACTGAATATCATTAAGTCCCGTGTCGTGTAAGGGGCTCATGTTCGTGATGTTATTGGTGTTACTAAGTTAGGTTCGGAATTACAAATTAGAGGCAACATTGTTCTTTGGCTAGCTTGACATAAATCGTACGGCGTGGAGTGAGAAGGGAGGCTTCCCATGGGTATGAAATATATTTTTTTGAATCAGAATACGCGTTACCTGAAATCACTACATTTCGTGCAATATTTGAAACGTTTAAAATACATTTACATATTGACATTTGTTGTATTTGTTTAAATCAATTTGTTTAAATGTTGACAGCTAACAAACATCATTGTGTCATTAGAAAATCGAGACATCATTGTCATAGAAATCAGATTTTTTTTTTTACTTATTCTGGAGCATCGTAAAATGCCTTCTTCTCCTTGACAAAAAATGTGATTCGCGATTTCAGAGGATAACAAGATTAGAGAGCAGAGTTATCCAGCCGAATGTCATAGAAATCAGATTTTTAAAAAACTTATTCTGGAGCATCGTAAAATGCCTTCTTCTCCTTGACAAAAAATGTGATTCGCGATTTCAGAGGATAACAAGATTAGAGAGCAGAGTTATCCAGCCGAATGTCATAGAAATCAGATTTTTAAAAAACTTATTCTGGAGCATCGTAAAATGCCTTCTTCTCCTTGACAAAAAATGTGATTCGCGATTTCAGAGGATAACAAGATAAGAGAGCAGAGTTATCCAGCCAAATGTCATTAGTTTTCCCCGATAGTAATTGTCAGCCTCATTAGAGAATGATATGGATCATCATGACAAAACAAAATGAATACTGTTTATAAAGCACGTCGTATGTTTTCCATATTCAAAGAAAATGACTTTGATTCATTATTTCAATGAATATCGTTAGCGGGAGATTTTGAATACCAGAATTACCGAGTTAATTATTCATGCAACAGGTAACAATACTTTTATCAGCGACGTTAGAGAATGATATGCTTCGTCGTGAGAAGCTATAAAAATTGTGCTTTAGCAGAGACACATCACAATACGTTTTCAGTCCTTTATTATGAACACTGATTTTCAAACATCATTTAATATATAAAGGCATGCATCTGATGAATTATTTTACTAGCGTCAAGATGATATGCATCGTCGTTAGAGTGGAAAGACTCGATGTACTAATTTAAAATTCATGTCGCTCACGACGACCCGAAAATAGGCCGTTGGAAAGTACACCATTTGATGACAGATAAGAAACCATACTTCCTCTTTTTAA
Source organism: Heliocidaris tuberculata (assembly GCA_025618425.1). Taxonomy (NCBI): domain Eukaryota; kingdom Metazoa; phylum Echinodermata; class Echinoidea; order Camarodonta; family Echinometridae; genus Heliocidaris; species Heliocidaris tuberculata. Next base: position 7,905,539 of record CM046832.1, read on the forward strand.
AAGAAAATGTAGTTTTAACGCATTTTGTTTTATCTTCTTTATATTGGATATCGGCATCAGCATCATCTGAAGTGAAAAAAGAAAAGTGCTCATGCCTCGGATGTTCTCATTTTCTGGATGTCTGCACAACAAAACCACGGCATGCATGGGATAAGAATTGTAGTGTAATGACAGTGAAGCCACTAGCCGCGCCGGGGACAGCGGCGTGCGTGGTGGGTGGCGCGGGGACAACGTGTAAGTTGAATTTTCTTCGACTTTCGCACAAGTCGAAAATCACCTAAGTCGACTCATTTTACTCAGTCCCGTCAAGATCGACTTATGCGAAGTTGACTGTATTTTGCAACAACTTTCTTTCCTTCTGCGGTTCCTGCATATTTACTATATCTATATGTTTATAACATTCTTTATAACATTCTTTGAAAACAAGCAAATTTTTTCTCGATTCATTTCTAAAAGACACAGACAATATTAAAAGCGATGAATAAAATAAGGGCATTTTCATCACCTCTCTGCAAAGGTTCAGTTTTCATAGACAATGGTACGCATATGGTAATTCCATTACCACATTAATCTTACCATTCTAGAACGAAATGATAAAGTATTGCCTATATACTGTCACTAATCATAATGAGAAGTAAGTAATGCAAAAGGTCCTTTCTTACCTCTAATTTATAATTAACATTAAAAATATAGTAAATAAGTGTTTGTTTTGTTATTGTTGAATAATAAATCAATACTGTGCTTGATATACCGAAACAAAGGAGCATACAACACAAGAAGTTTGTTATCTCTTTGCCCTCTAGATCTATGATGCAATCAGCTTTTTTAAAAAGGCAATACCTTGTTCTATGAGTTACTGCCATTCTAGCCCTGAGTACATCTAATGGATAGGTTAAAGAAGCTGCTGTCACACCTGCTAGAGACCCTGCCAGAAACCGACGAGCTGGGTTCAGGTTCCTACAACCAGAGATATTGGGATTGCAAAGAAGTTTTTGTTGAAAGTTCACATATATTTCCAATAGGAAACAAAGCAAGCAATGTATACTGAAAAAAATTATATGACAATATATCAAGTGATGGCTTAGTGGTAGAGCAGTGGTCTCTTCACTGGGAGGACCTGGGTTTAAAATCAAGTGGTTGCGCTAGTGCCCTAGGGTAAGGCATTAATACTTATTACCAAGTCCCTCAGAGAGGACTTAAAGCCATCGGTCCCCTGGTTGCTTAATTACAAGCATACACAGGCTTTCTTAGCAATCAGGTAAAATAAACCAATTTTTGTGGAAAACTAAAAAATCAATCCCAAAGCATATTTCAACCAGTTCTCATTTGAGGAGCAGAGGAATATAATTATATCATACAATCATTATATAGTTATGAATAATTACACAGGGAGTGTTTTTAAATTTATTTTCACTACATACACTCATATTTGATATGGAGGTTTCCTTCTTTCATGAATACATTAGATTTATTATACCAAATTTCTGTGTAACTTGCAGTAAGAAACAATGATATATCAGTACTTGATGACAAATCACATACTGTGTATTGTGAGTGTTGAGGAGTTTTTTGTACTGTTCATGTGCTGCATACTGGATGGCAGCATAGGGAATGATTCGAACCATTGTAGCTGAATTGCCCCTCCACAGTGCAACCACTCCTTCCTTGTTGTATACATCTCTCAGGACTCCTACTGCATTCCTTGCAGAAAACTTCATGTCAGATGCTAAACAAAAACAAACATAAACAAAACTAAAACTCAAAAGTGTATTTTTGAGCAGACCTACAACTATATGTAAAAAAAATTAAATAAATATAAATGATGGCCAGATTTTGTACATAAACGTGTAGATAAAATCTGATATTTTATTTCAACAAAAAACCCCAGAAGAATTATACATTTTAAGTTTGAAAGACACCTAGGGCAATTAAAGGGGAAGTCCACCCTGAAATCAAGTTGATTTTAAAAGGAGATAAATTAAAGAAACAGATTACTGAAAGTTTGAGCAAAATCCGATAAGAAATAAGAAAATTATGAATTTTTGAAGTTGCAATCAATCAAACACAAATTGGTAACTCCGTGACGTATCTTTGCGAGCATCTCTTCCATTTGCCTTGTACTAAAAACAATCATACATGTAAATTTCCACTTTATTTGAAGAAAATATTTAATCATACATGCAACCTAGATATAATCATTGCTCATATGTTTTACCCCAAACCTGTATGAAACAAATGTATTCCTTTATCAACTAAGATAATGAAAATTTATGAAAATTTCTGTATAGACCAAATGGGAGAGGAGCTCGCAAGATACATCAACAAGTTGCCAATTTGCGTTTGATTGATTACAACTTCAAAAATTCATAACTTTCTTATTTCTCATCGGATTTTGCTCAAATTTCACAAATCTGGGGTTTTTTCTCATTTTTTCTGTTGGACTTTCTCTTTAAGGGCCATGGCATCTGCCACTTGCATAAATGTAAACTTGAGCTACATGTACATGTATCCTTAATTTGAAAATTGCATAAGCTGAATACATGCTACATACATGTATACACTTACAAGCAGTTGATATACATCTTTTCATACATTATTCATAAAAAGCAAAAGAGATCTTGTGATAAAGATCCTTGGCAAAATGAAGAATGAGATAAGGATTCACTGTCTAGTTTACAAAGTGAATATATGTATCTGTCAATTCTCTCTTCAGTCAGAGACAGGATAAGGACTTAAAGGGTACTAATCACCAAAACATATTTTGCTCTGTATGATAGAGGTTCCATGTCGTTGTACTACGTGTATATTCAAAATTTGGGCTTCATATATTACTTCTATAAAGAGATATTCCAATTTTAATTACATTCTCTACAGGCATAAAAACGGTAAAAGTGACTTGTGAATACACTACTTGACGCACCTGTACGTACTTGCCAAGATAAGGGCTCGCGCCGAACCAAACTCGGAGTTTGGTTCCGCAAGCACACCTTCATGTTATACTTTATTTCCTTCATTATCCGTAACTGTTGACCTATAGAATGCCAGATAAAGTTCTTTGAGGTTGATTTTATACTTTTTAGCTGTACACAAATTATTTTTTCAGGTGATTGGTACACTTTAACCATGATGTAATTGAATTTCATGAGTTATCGTTTAAGACATAAAAAGAAATCCATTGTACTTCTTCACTCATAGCACAAGGATTCCATGATAAAGATCTTACCTACATGTAGAAAGACACAAAGCCTCATCACTTGTCATTTGCCATGAACAAACAGAGAAAAAAAGAGCAGAATATCATCCCAAACACAGCTACATGTATACATAACTTGAAGTCAATGACTGACTGAACTTTCCCTGACAAGATGATGAAACTCTACTCAACCCACACGACAAAACTAAACTAGAATATCACTGAAGGTGATTAATACCCCCGCCCAAATTGTGTGCCAAATTTCCTGAGCATTGCTCCAAAATTGAGGAAGTGATCTGCAATATTTTCCCATTTTATTGCCGTATGTCGTTACCATGGCAACGCATTTCTGATACATTCCAAAAATATGTCTTGTACATCTTCATCCCAAGACAAATATGTGTGCTAAATTTCATGACCATTTCTTGAAAAATGAGGAAGTAGTTCGATCCGCAAGATTTCCCACCGATTTATTGCCATAATATGCCGTTACCATGGCAACGCAGTTTCCGACACATTAAAAAAATATGTCTTGCACATCTTCATCCCAAGACCAATGTGTGTGGTGAATTTCATGAACATTGCTAGAAAAATAAGGAAGTAGTTCGATGTGCAAGATTTGCAACGGACTGACCGACCGCCCGCCCGACCTCCCGCCCGATGGACCGACCGTACGCTGATTCCTATACCCCCTTCAAACTTCGTCTGGCGGGGGTATAATGACCTACATGTACTACTACTTACTCTGAAAGAATTTTTACTCTGTTCCAGCAAGCAAAGAATCATGGACTTTGCCACAGTTCTAACCTACTATGTAGCCACAACAACTACAATTACCCTGAAAGAGAATATTCAGATGGTCCAAGGGATCACTGACAGACATGATGACCTTACCTAACCCAAACCTTAGTATGTGAGCTACTTGACTTACTCTGGAAGAGAATCTTTGTTCGGTCCAAGGGAGCAATGACAGACTTGGCCACTGCTCCTGCGGCTGCCCCAGCCAGCAGGGAAGACACAATTTTACGCCAAACATTTCCCTGAAGATCAAAATATAATTCAAACAATAGAGCCTAATGATTGATCGGTTAGTCACGGACGGACATATGACAAATTTTGAAAGTTTGAAGGCCTGTAAAAAAATAAGTTATGAGATGTGTTGAGCTGTTTAATGTTTCATTGTGAAGGGTACCACTGAAGGTGCTAAATGATGATTTGGTTACTTACTAAAAATAGAATCCATTAAATATTCAATGTCACGGATGGACAAGATAGAAATGGGTTTCTTGACTTATCGGTAATCTTTTGTCTTTTAGATATCTAAACAAACTGTCACTGACAAATTTTTTTGACTGCAAATGTTAGTCAAGTAAATTGACTTCCCTATCACATACATAGAATTTTAAAGCAAGCTGTAACTTTTGCTAGAGGTCCGAAAACTTTTTGTCATGGACGGATATTTGGGCATCACGGACAGACATTTTGAGCATCACGGACGGACATTAACTTAAAAACTGCATGTGTTCCTATCTAAAATTGCGCATACGTACTTCTTGCTTTCTACTTTTTGTTTGAAATTGATTTTAGTCTACTATTAAGCAAAACTTAGCTTGAAAAACCTAGTTTTTAAGTGGAATCTTTGTCAAAGGGTGGATGCCTGTATTGTAGTGTATGTACAAGGGCATGTACTCATGTAGTGTACATGTGCTATATATGCTACAGATCAAAAATGAACATGTTATGAAGAATGTGATGTAAGCTTTCAAAATATAACCCTTTACATTACAGTCATGTAGGTGGACCGAAATCAAACATCAATATTTAGTATTTTAATTTACTTTACAGCTCAAATCATATATTTTGTTTCAAACACAGAGGTAATATAGAAATAGGATTATGTGTGATTGATCATTATCATATATAGGAAGTAAAATATCTCATTTGGTTTACAACATCACATACCAGTACTCTTTATAACATCTCATATTCTTCAATAGTTCTGTTTATTAGCTTGAAAAAGAAAAAAATTGGGGTGGAGTGGGGGGCAATTTTTGCATTCATATGGGGGATCACAATACCATATACAGTTGCAACCTGCTTTAGCGACCACCTGTATAGAAAGACTACCAGTCTATAAAGACCACAATTTTTGTTTCCCTTTAAAACTGTTTCTCATTAAATCATGTATTAAAGGAACCTGTACGTAAAGACCACCTGCTCGTAAAGACAGCTTTTCTTGTCTGTCTTAAGCGGTCTTTATAGACAGGTTTCACTGTACATGATATTTTGGATGAAATATGTTCCATGAACCAATAAAACAATTCATTGAATTTGAAATCTCACAGCATTTACCATTTCAGTATATTGCATTGTCTGTCTGTGACAAAATTAGTGTCCGTCCGTGACAATTTTCAAATTCATTTTTAGCATATGTATATTTCATTGATCAAGGTTTTATTCATACATGGTATAGGTCTCTAGCTAGTGAGATAGCTCAGCATGGTTTTTGTTTTCACTTTTGCCCCACCAATGGAAAAAAAAAAACTTTTACAAAATTTTTCTGTCATGGATGGACAAATTTGCATCAAGATGTGAATGACCATGCGGCACAACCATTTCTGTACAAATATTTTCAAATATTTTTTGGTTTTCAATGGAATGGTGTTTGATCTATAATTATTTGCTAACAAAACTTCAGAAAGTTTAGAGAGTGTTAAACTAGGACCAAATCAATCTTTCTAGAAAATGTCCGTCCGTGACATTAGTGTTCATCACTCCTGTTGAAAAATGGGCCAATCCAATGACTTTCCCAACTTTGTCAATTAAACAAACGTGAATTTTAGTAACTTTAGATATTAATGAAAAACCTGACAGTGATTTCATCATAAAAATCTAAAAATTAAACTTTCACCCAAATGCTCACTCTTAACCGATCAGGCTCAATATTGTTCTGCATCCATAGGAATAATGAATGTATACATGTAATGCTGAATCTTAATGGCCCGTATTCTCGAAAGATGCCTAACTTAAGCCCCTGCCTAAGTGTGTAGATTTAGGCCCCCAAATTATTTAGAGCCAAATGTCACCCTCTTTTATTCCTACAACAACAAAATAGTTCTGGGACTAAATGCAAATACAAAAACTGACAGGATAGAATTGCTTTCTGATGCTCATTTCATAAATTGTTTCTTTAAATGTTACATAAATATAGTTATTTATACGGAACTTAAGGGTTGATGAATGGCCTTCCATAAATCAGCGGCCTAAGTTAAGCCAGGCTTAACTTAGGCCACTTTCAAGAATATGGGCCAATAACATTAGGAGTTCTGGTACTAATGATTCTATACAAAATAACAAAATTCTACATTGGAATGAATAAAACCAGTAATACATAGAAAACAAAGATAATCGTGTAAAAACATTCAAACAAGATGGCAAATTACATCTATCTGTAAAATGAGAATATTCTAGAACAGCAGACATACATGTACATGTAATCCTTGCTTTACTGGAACATGGCAAATAAAATAACAATATATTGCTTGATTTGAAAGACATGTGATTATCATAGGACATGTAGCATAATGTAACTGAAGACGATAAGTAGTTGATACACTTGAAAAGGTAGAGGCTGCCAGGGCCAAGTCCAAGGTGAAATTTCCAAAGTGATTTCGAATAGTACGGAGACAGGGTTTTGTAAGAACATTGTAGAGCAGATCACCAAACCAAAAAAGGTAAACTTACATGAGATGATGAGATCTGGCTGGCTGGCCTGCCATCACTCTTGAGAGTAACAGACACCTCCACCATGTGAGGATCTTCTATGAGCGGTACTCGATGATGATTCCTCTTACTGTCCTGAGCTCCTATGCTCACCTCACCACCTTGCATACTAAACCCCTTTACATGAAGGCAGTCTGGTGGTGATGACAGCTGGCTCGCCTTTGCAGCTTCCAAGTTCACTTTCAATCTATTGTGTCACAATTGATGAGAATAACAGCCATTAGTTGTTATCATAATCTACATGTATCTGATGACTTTCACATGTTCTTCATTGTCTGTACACTACACAATAGCCACAAAAAGTTCACTTCCAGTCTATAGCACATCAGTATACAAAGGAGATACATGTAGGAACTGCCTTTAAAAGTACAAAGAATACATGTTGTTTCCACCTCCCTGGAAGAGTACCCAAAACTATTCATAACCAAAACAATTTAAACAAACACAAGTAAAGGAGTCAATGAAGTATGATTATAATCAACTGATCATAAATAACCAGAAAATAAAAAATGATAGATCCAACTTATAAATGAATGCAAAAATCCCACTGGTTGCATTGGTCTACTAAAATTGCAATATATTTTGAGACAATAGGATTAAACTGAGGAGGAAATGCATGCTTTAGTAATATGAGTACGTACAGCAATGAATATAAATGAAATGGGGTCACTGAGAGTTTTGTGGACTTGAACTTTATCACTTTTCAGAGTATTAAGTTAGTAAAAGCAAATTTAAAAGATTACCAATAGAATTTGGTTGTTTTTTGTCAAAAATTTACATAAAGTCCATTCTCCTATTGTGATTCTGAACTGAATGTACTTTGTAGAGCAGTACATACACTTGACAAACATGCCAATATTTAATATGATGGGTTCCTGGGATTATGTTGCAATAGTCAAGGGCACAATCAGCGGAGTGAGTGACAATAAGGGAGAATTAACCCCAGAATATAAACGTACTTATGTTCAAAGGTGTAATACATTCTTAATCATTGGCCTGTATCACTTTAGAAATAAAATATCATGTAAGGGTTTAAATCAAGACATTCTAGCACATGGAATCATCTGCTAACACTTAACATAGGGGATGTCATGTTCTTGATGATATGGATTTGTACATGAACCATTGGAAACCGTTCCAGTCAGGAAGATATCTTTAATCCTAGAGCTAAATTGCTTCTCTTCATTACAAAAAAAAATCCCCATATATGATGGAAAATATATAACAGGTGTATACATATATTCTAAAATTTGAAATTTATTGATTTCTTTTTAAATTCTCTGGTTTGGTGAATAGAAATCGATTTCTTAGGCTTGCCTGGCAGAGCAGGACATAATTTATACAACACGCATTCTGACTATTAAAGTCATTATTTAAAAGCAGGTGAATGCATAGTTTGTTACTATTGACGCTCTGGAAGTTATCATCCATAAATTTGAATTAATTTGCTCCGTCAAATATGTCATAATATCAAGAAAATATATTTCTAATTTTAGTAAAATAGTCATTTTCAAAGAAAACACATTTTCGTTTTTAGAATATATGTACATGTATATATCTGTTAAATATTTTAAATCTCAATGGGATTTTGCATCAGGTAGGAAGACAATTTTGCATTCGGATTAAATATATCTTTATGTACACATCAAGAAAATGGCAGCCCCCAGGTATCGCTAGCAGATGATAAATTTTGCAGAGAAAATCTCGATTTATATCCATCTCATATATTTTAACGCAAAACTACACATGTACATACATGTAGGACAACAAGAAGGAAAAGATTACATCTTTGAATATAAGCACACATATATTTTGAGGTTGATTCCCCTTTAAGTTAACAGGTCCTGAGAAGTCAGATATATTTTAGACAATAATCTGTCTCACAATGTGTGTTAAATGTGCTGATTCACTCCAAAAACTTGCCTCTGCCAAAAAGGAAGTGCTTTGGACCCTGGACTCACCTAGGAGATACACTTACATGTAGATCTTTGTAATGTAAACAATGGATTGATTTGCAATGAATTTCTCACATTCGGACTTCATTCTGAACGTGCACGGTACCACGAAGCTTGATTTTTTTTTTTAGCCCTCAATTTTAGGTAACAAAGAGACCTTTGGCTGTATTTCTTAATGTTTTATTTTTATTCGGAAATGTTATTTCTCTCGGGAAAAGCATTGTTTTATCGATTTGGATTCAGTAACTGTCCTCTATGCTGCATTTTAGTTTAGCAATTTTACCTTGACTGTTGACTCCCGTCACTACGTACAGTATTTTCTGTTGTAGGGAATTCCAGTTCGGGTACTCGGTCCCCGCCTGAAATTTTCGAGTCAAACCCGGGTTTGGAAAAACCCGTGATGACTCAGGCCTAATATAAATATTATGTTCTTTTAAGATCTCTCATGTTTTCCCTCTTCAACAATAAAAAACATGCTACTTTCCCGATGCGGGTGGCGCGTTATATGCAGCTTTTTTGCACCGTATATTTTTTCATGAAATTTCATCGGTCCGCCGGTCTCCGCCGAAAAAATCACCGGCGGGTCAAAAAATAAACCGTTATGACTCAGGCCTGATGGACAATATTATAAATGACAAATATTCATGGTCGCTGAGGCCATGTGATAAATATTTTTCGTGAAATCCAACGGCAAACATGACAGCTTTGAATTTGCAAAGACACCCCCCAATCATACCTGCTGTTGGTCCATTCCGACAAGTGTACAATGCAGGTCCCTGGGAACGATTTTTTCACTGGGGGTGCTGTGAACAGATTTTTTTCATTCAGTTGCTTATCTAGGAATTATGGCAGCCGGGACAAAAAATGAAGTTGCACCCCTAGCCCCCACCCCCCCCCCAACCCACTTATCCACGTCATTGTACAAGCGAGGGTGCAAAGCGACCGAGCAGTATATTTCTTCTTGTTGCACTTTTAACCCCCAAAACGCAATTTCTTATGCAATTTACCCAAGAAAATTTGCAATAGAGCACTGTGATCGAAGGGTACAGTGTGTACGTAGAGATCCAAATTTTGAACATTGATAAACGGTTTTCTATTCATTTCATTATAAAATGGGGAGCAACATTAATGGAAACCATTAAGAAATAGTCGAGGAATTTAGGAAGACAACCGAAAGTTGACATTTCTTTGAAATGTTGAACCTTTGCAAAAGCTATTTTATACACTTAATCCTACATTGGGGCATAATATTTAGCAAGAGGATGATGAAACTTACACGATGGTGAGCCAAGCAACGAGAATTATTTATCAATCTTCAGCCTTTCAAAATCACTATATATATCCTATGCTGGGGAGCGAAATTACGAGATCCTGGAGCAACATTATGCGAGGAAGCAAAGCGACCGAGCTTCAGAAACTTTTGCATTTCACACCCTTCAAAAAAGGTATTTCTAATGGGAATGGAAGCGTACAATCCAGAATGATCGCTATTTTCTCCACTTTCTCCTCTTTTTCTATCTCTCTTTTGTGTTTTAAGCCCCCTTCAAGTGTCGCCCGTGGCACGTGCGCACCTTTCCCCTGTAGTGGGGAGGGGGGGGGGGGGGGGGGAGGGGGAGTGGTACAGACCCTGAAATCAACGTTGCCTGCAAAGATAACATTTATTGTTGTAGGTCATTCTGCAAACCAATGCACGAGGGTTGGCATCAACGATTGAAATCTGTATCAACTTTAAATCGCCATGACTTTTAAAAAGAAAATCACCAATTTGAGTAACAAACAGAGATACATAAAAAAAAAAATTGTTGATTTTGTTGATGCGACATAAAAAGAATCACTCCAAAATCATTGTTTAATTTTTCTTATTTTTCGCTGAAAAATTCATCCAAGTGAGAGTTGGTGTATTTATTTTGTTCAGTAACAACATTAAGGGCTATAAATCGATTTAAATCGATTGTACCAGGCCAGGGGCCTGATACAATGACCATACAGTCATGCAGCCTCATTTGTCTCAATGAAATTCCAACATATCACCTCAGACATGATTATTACTCATCTTTAATATTTATATAATATTGACTGGCCTTGAGGATAATCAAAATATATTGTCCGCAACAGAATCATATTGCCCCGAGTCGAAGACAAAAACTATATGTTTTTTTTAAGGGCAATATATTCACCGAAGGCACAGCCAGGCAATATCATTATTATTATTATCTATCTCATGTATATGCCTATTTTGCAGCAATTACAAACAAGTCTGTTTGGTCTGTTTGCCTGTCAGTTCCTCTGATTTCAGGATATTCATACAGGTGTGTAATCTGGGCCAAGCAATTGTGATGTAAATTGTTACCAGGCGTATCCACTGTTTAAACCTTTGTACACTCAAACGCGTACAGAATTAATACTCCGCGTATGCACTTTGGTATAAATAATAGGGTGGAATGGGTGGAATATGGCAAAATGTTGCCCTCTTTTTTAGTACAGTGGTCTATGGGGAAAACCCAGAAGAGGGCAATATGGAAAATATTGCCCCCTCCAGTAACGGATTCGGAGTGGCATGCAGAATATGGCTTTTTAATTTTGCAGCTAAAATTCCTTGTATAGGTAATAATTGTCTTTAATATTTGTCTATAAATTTAACCTTACAGAAGTTGTGCTAAGACTCTGACATCTTTTCTAATTTATAAAAAATCCATAACATCATCTATCAATGTCATGATGAAACAAATTCAGAGTAGGGTCTACAATCCAAAGACTAAATTGCTTGCCTTTAGAAAATGGCAGTGCTGTAGTCGAGTCCATCCCATCCGAGTCCGAGTCCGAGTCCGAGTCCCTGGAGTCCGAGGCCAAGTCCGAGTCCAAGTCCGAGTCCTGGCATCCGAGTCCCGAGTCCGAGTCCGAGTCCCATGGGAATATCTTAAATTGCAATTTTCTTTTACGTCACATTATTTATATTATGATAAATGCCTTACCGTGAACTCTCTATAACATAAATAGTTGTCTGGTTCACTGAAAACTTCCATTTGTCAGAGAATTTAGTTTATTGTAACTTTTCTTAGTAACTTTTAGGCATACAAATTCGGACAACTATAAGGCTTCCTCACAAATGAGTGATTTGTTGCGTGACATGTTGCTTGTTGCTAAGCTCAGTAAGATTTCCAGCTATTAATAATAAAAATTCTGACAGAAGGTAAGAAAATTGAATTGGAAATGTTGAGATAAATGTCTATGGTTAGATTTTCGGTGATGGTTTGGTGTACTGGTGGAATTTCAGAAGTTTTATTGACCAAAATACTAAGCAAGTGAACATGCACTCCTTTTGTACCAAAGTACATGTCTCGTTGACAAAATTGGCTCATAATTACGTGAACAAGCATTATCATGCCAAGTATTTTGCTTGTATCCACAGCTATTATAGAGAGTTGACTGTATTGTTTCTGTGATACCTCAATGAAGAAAAGATACACAAATTAATATTTGTTCATTTCAAAGGCCTGTAATTTCATTTTTTTTTAAACAAAATTATATCAACATATCAATTATAGGTAAACAGAACACAAAAATAATAGGTTGAATGCCATTAAAGCCAGATTTATATAGAAAAGAAAGTTTCCAACTGAAATGGAAAACAAGAGGGAAAAACGATAATTCAACAAGAACACCAATCATGCCAATAGTTCAATCTGATCAAATAGCCGATTAAAGTATTTTTTAAAAAGTGAATTGTCAAACCCTAATAAAACCATGAAAACCCTTGTACATGATTATATTGATCAGCTAGTTCATTAAACGGGCTTAATGGCTTGTAATACAAGTGCACCATTAACATTCCTTTTGGAAAATGAGTACATGTACATGACTAAGTGACTCAAGTAAAACGAAAGTAATTGTTAAAGTAGATATTCATTGATTTTTAAAACTGACTTAATTTTCATTTTTGCGTAGGTGAAGCTTAGACCGGACAAGTTTGTCAAAATTCGACGCTTGCAAACATTCGAAGTAATGATTATTATCAATTACAAATTGCTAAAATACAGCCCCGACATAGCACCTGAACAGCTCTCCGAAAGCCGCTGAAATGTGTGACGTCAAAGGGAGGACGTTAATTGCACAAGCAGACGATGTCCCATAACATCTCACATATTTTCAGTGCCTGTTTTGTCATCTTCTCCTCAGTTATTTCACTTCACTAGCATTAGTCTATTATGTTTAATCCATATATTGCCTCACTCTAAACCCCGTGCATGGGTTTATTTGGATGGAAAATGAAGCGTTACAAGAATAAAGGAATCAGTTGCTTGTAAACAAAATAGACGCCATTTCATTCACAGCTGCATACACCGCTGGACGTTCGGCGTTGAATGAGGGATAAATACCGTCCTTGCAATCATTCAGCGGGCTTTTCAATTTGAAAGTGTGGTTTCTTTGATTGTTCATTAACTCTCATCCTATATATTTACAAACAGAAGATTTCAGTAATCAGAATCTGTTTCATTCCCATTTTAGAATCGTGTGAAATATGGGCACGTTTGAATACACTAAATTCTTTATAATTTGAGAAATATCTGCACTGCACTTATGTTCATTCTTTATGGGACGTCGTCTGCTTGGACAGGATTGTTCCCTTTATTGACGTCATTGAAACATTGTTATTTTTTTGCCGAAGCGCTTGTATATTGCAGATGCTGGGAGGTAGTTTTATTTGTATTATTGTTTAATTACCTGATATGTAGTTGACTTTAAACTGATACGATTGCCATCTGTTAACTTGCCAGTTTCTAGTGATACATTATTTATCATATTTGTGATTTTCTTTGAATGTGTACTTTAAACCCTAACAAAACCGTTTGACACAGCCCAAAATTATAAATTGCTAACTTTGACTTTTTGCCACAGGAACATTGGTAGCAAGTAAAAGGATAGTAGATTAAAACTGTAGTTCATAATACTGGCTTGATATACAAGTGGAATAGTAATCTGTTTGAGACTGCCCATATTGCAAGATATCCCAGGCTGCAGTCTATGGGGAAACTTGTGTTATATAGATTAATCCATCTCCAAATGGTCAATATCAATTTCAATACCTGTCTGTGTCACAGGTGTATAACGAGGGTATACGAGCACAAAACAACTAATCTTAATGTCTATTTGGGCACATTCTCGTACGGTTACGGCAATCGATGTTAAGTTCATGTTCAAAATATCGCTCAATCGAGCAAGGTGCGCGAAAATAGCGGGTTTTTTGCGTGCCCTGGGGTAATTTTTTTAGCTAAAATTAAAAGCGGAAAACGGGAAAAATTACCGGTCTCGTTGCCGGTCTTGGCTCGATTTTCGCCCGAGTCACGAGTCACGATTGGTTGAGTCCGAGTCCGAGACCGAGTCCGAGACCGAGTCCTTGTGGCTCGAGTCCGAGTCCGAGTCCCGAGAAATAGGGACTCGAGACCGGTCTCTCCGGACTCGAGTCCTACAGCACTAGAAAATGGCAATCACTGAAAATCGCAATCTACAGTCAATCAATTCAAGGCACAATAATAATTATCAATAAATATAATTCATTATGACAAATGAACTGCAGTCAGAGCTGTGTGTGTGAAAAAAACCACACTTCAAATGTTAACTTAGATCATGTTTGGCTTGGATTCCTCCAGTATGGACTGGTATGGAGAACTGCGATAGGTGCTGGATTGCCATAAACATATGTAGACTTCTTTAAGCTTATACTGACGAGTTAAGATGGGTTTTCACAGGATTCGCGACGGATGCGAATGTCAAAAAATTGGCAAAGTCCAACATTCGGTGAAGTTTTTCTCCGAATGTGTGGTGACAATGGAGCCGTATACCATTCTTGCATAGTTTGTGCATACACGTAGTTCTCACAACTTATGTGCAAATGTTGTGTATATGTAGTGTTGTCGAACTATGGCCAGTCCGCATACACAAAGAACATGCGACTAAAATGCGAACATGAGTTGATCGGTCTCTTCGTGACAAGTTTGCTGTCCAGTCACAGTATAAAGTCAAACACCATGTACTTTATATAGGCCAGACATCAAGTGGTGCGGATTTGCCGGCAAACGTTCCGAAGAACTTCGCACAAACTCCGTGAGAATGTCGTGTGAGCAAGCGTTTGTTCTGGTTCGTGAGTAGCTCGCGAATAGTTCGAGAATTCCCTGTGACATTCGCAAATTAATCGTTGCGAACAACAGCAAGAACGACTGCTCCCAAATTAGTACATCTTTTCGAATCCAATTCGAGCGATCGCCAATAGGGTAAAAATGCCCGGATGTACCGTTTTTGGCGAATTCTCATTCAACTTCCGGGACCTGTGTACTTCCGGTGTATACGGATGCTAAGTTACAGTAACCGCGGTACACACTTCAGGAATTTTTCTTCAAACTTATCTAATAAAAGTTAAGGTAATCGTAGAATTGTCATGGCGAGCATTTCTCAAGACTTCAAGAATATGACCGTTCTGCAGCTGAAAGCTTTTCTGACAGAAAGAGGCATTCCATGCAACGGAAAACGCAAACTCGAATTGGAATTGCTAGTACGGAGAGCCGCTGAATGTTACAGCGTTATTGAGCCTTGCGACCGGGAGGCGTCCGGCAGAAAGCGACGACGGGTGCCCGCTGCGGACGGCTCTGTTCGAGACTTAAATGACAAAGCCGTATCTTGGAAAGCTGATTTGAGAGGTTATGCACGGCCGCCGGGTCATTCACCGACCGGTCAGATTCCGGAAGTAACTAAGTCACAAAAGCTGTCCCACATTGAATAGCAAACGCACCCCGATACCTGCATCCGGGCATTTTTACCCTATTGGCGATCGCTCGAATTAACAGTGGGCCTCGACATGAAAGGCTCGCGTTTGCTTCTTTTACAAAGTCATCTGTTTGAATCTGTTTGGGTTTTGCGAAGACTTTGCGAACATGGTAAACGTCGTGAGTAGGTTTAGACCGAAAATTCTGTCTCTCTTTCATTAGCCTCTTATTTTGGTAGGGTCGGCTCTTCACTTAGAGACAGAAACGGGCCTATCACTCTGCTGTGCAAACTTACCGACCGCCGACTAACAGTCAGCATGTAGTTGGAAAAATCGGTACATTTTTATTTTTTAAATATATTTTTGTAAATTAAATAGATTAGACCTAGGCTCTACTTTTAATAAGCATTCGGTTCAACCAATTTGACTGAATAATCCGTTTAAAGCTCCTTTTTCAGGTAATTCAGGGTCCAAGGTATTCTCCGTTTGAAAATCTTGCAGCCGTATTCAAAGTGTTATTAGTGTGTAAGTCAATGTGTATTCGGTTTGCACAGCAGAGTGATACGACCGTTTCTGTCTCTAAGTGAAGAGAGACAGAATTTTCGGTCTAAGTTGCTCCTTATTTATTTTGGTAAAATATCTGCTAACTATTGCATCCGTTCATTTCCTAGGGCAGTTGACACAGGACGTTGCAGCAATGAAGCTGTATTACAAGGGCGCGCCACGACTGGTGCCATTACGGTAGTAGAAACTTGGTTGGACTATAATTATTAGATCTTCACTATATGGGGCTGTGTCAATTTCGGCCTGTCACGACCTCTAAGTTGAAGAGGTAAAAACACCAATATAATTGGCAAAAATTTTGAGAAAATACTTCCTTCTACATTTTAGAATGATAAAATATAGATCTAATTTCATGCCAGATCCTTCGATAGGATCTTTATCATCTTGATCAAGTGAAATTTCAGGCTGTTTTTGGTGGGTGATCTTGCTCCCCTCCTGCACACATATGGGCAAGATATCACACACTTGCCTGTGGGAGGCAATTGCTCATGGTATGAAGGTACAGAGTGCAAGGTTATCTCCAATAACCTCGCATAAGTGTGAGTGGATCTAACTAGCTGTACGAGCTTGTACAGCTAGCTATTATGGCCGGAATTCACAAAGGTGGTTTCAATTGAGACCATGGTTTATGCAGATTTCGTGGTATATTAAAATACGCTTGATTTAGCGCATACACTTAAAAAGATCCAATAATGAACGCGCATCGGTCGCGCGTGGTTGGCAAAAGCGCTAAATTCACGCTTGTTGCCATGATTCAGACCATGGTTTATAAATGTAAATTCAGACCATGGTTTATTTAGATTAATTTACATAAATCATCGTCTGAACCATGGCAACAAGCGTGAATTTAGTGCTTTTGCCAACCACGCGCAACTGGTGCACGTTCATTATTGGACCTTTTTAAGTGTACACGCTAAACCAAGCGTATTTATACCACGAAATCTGCATAAACCATGGTCTCAAGTGAAACCATCTTTGTGAATTCCGGCCTATAAGTTTCTAACTTTCTAATCAGACTAATGTAATGTTAGTCGTTAGAGTTAACTCCAGGGAGCTCCAACGTGTAGCGTTGGAGCTCCAGGTACAACTAACCAAAACCTTCCTTGCCCATTAGTTTGGTCGGTCGCATCGCTTAATTCCGGCAGGTAAGATGAAAATTGGTATGGTGGTTGATCCAGTGTCCGAACACTTTTCAGAAAATCAATGATAGCAAATAAAATATCAAACGAATATCTGTCAAACTCACATAATGAATGCTCAAAGTCCTACAGAAAAAGAAGTTGATGGAATTTTAAAAAGACAACGTAGATTTAATACGATATTCCCTTCCGAGTGAACCCCTTCCCAACGACGCGGCGTTTTGGTCCCTTGAAAAAGGTACTGTATTTCCGAACGTGTGAAACCTATGCCAGGCTATGGGAAAAAGACCTAACCTAGGCTATGGGAAAAAGACACAACCTTTGTTTCAATAGTGTGGTTTTCATGCGCGTAATCCCACGCGTATGAAAACCCATTTTAGGCGCTTAACTGTACACGTTCGGTAATACAATCTTTTCGGAAATACAATCCTTGACTATACTTATATTTCAAGAGAATTACGGTATGATGGGGTGACCATATTTCGCGCACATTTTAAAAATTTCTAGGAATGTGAAATTCCATCTGTAATTTCTCATATTCTACAGTAATTTATTCAAAACGATTCATACCAAAAGGAAAGCTAAATATTAGTCTGCAAATGTGTCCAAGAAGGAAGCTGATCGACTAAGAATTTCGGAGATATCCCGATTTCAAAATTCGATGTCGGATCGCTACGCGCATGGAACTGAAAATGGGTCATGAAAACAGCGAGACCTTATTTCACGCACGCGAGTTTGCATCTACTTAATCCAACATAACAATCCATCAAAGGTAAGCTATTTACATCATTTGCAAGGCAATTTTATCATACGATCATTTGGTATCATGCTTTACTTACAAGTTTGATGACATCTTCTCTCAAAATGACGATTTCTAGACCCTTGTCGGTACTTCATATTTTCGGAAACGGACGCAAAAAAGTAGCAAATTTTGCCGATTTTTCGTCAATATCTTCAAAACTTCTCACCCAATTTGAAAGAAAATTTTGTCCCTAGGTAATTTTAGGTTCCTCTATCGATTGGTGCTATCAGATTTTCGAAATTCTTTCTAGTTTTTGAGATATTACCCTGTGCGCGAACTTAGGACATGCGCGAAATATGGTCACACCACCATACTGTAACTATCCAGCAGGCACTTTGATTTCACGTTTTGACGATTATTTCAATGAAAAAAAATGGAATTTACTCGCCGACCCGATCTTCCCCCGTACTGTACAGTCGATTCAAATGACTCGATCGGCTCGGCGAGGAAATTCCTTTTTTCCATCGAAATAATCGTCAAATCGTGAAATCAAAGTGCCAACTGGATAGTTACAAAAATTCTCTTGAAATGCAAGTACAAATTTTCATCTTACCTGCCGAAATTAAGCGATGTGACCGACCAAACTAATGCCACGGGCGAGGAAGGTTTTGGTTAGTTGTCTGGGGTTACGTTAGAGTCAGATCTAACAGTTAATGAGTTATGTAAGCAGGGGCGGTGCCAGGGTATTTAAATAGGGGGGGGGGGGGTCAAAATGACGCGTATAGCAACGTCGCACGTCGAGGGTCTTGAAATAACAAATAGGACTATAACAGTTATGTCATAATTGCATGGCCTAGCCTTCTCTTCTCCATTTCCCCTTCTCTTTCTCCTTTTTTCCCCCCTTCTTCCTTTTTTTTTTTTTTTTTGCTCGCTTGAAAAATGATAGGGGGGGGGGCCGCCCCACCACCCACCCCTGTAGCGCCGTCCCTGTATGTAAGTTAGACTTGATCCAACTGAAGTTAATCATCTAACCATGCAACCATGCTAACTGATGCATGTCAATATTGTCATGACCATGACTGAACTTCTAAAGTGCAAAAGTGGCCAGTGGATTAGCATGATTAACAAACATGACAAACGATGACAAAGTTAAGCATTATAAATAGCAGTAACAGTGTAATTATTATTAGTGTTAACGAATCTTGCGTAAACATGATAAAACTTGCATAAAAAACAAGTTAGAAAAGTATCTAACTCACCAGGCTTAAGTCCTTATGTTAACTGACTCTCGTTGAAGTTAGACTTTAATACCGTAATAGGTGATCGTGACCTAAAAAAGGTGATTTACCGCACGATAGGTGCCGTTGCCTTTGCTGAATTTGTCCTCACCTTCACGTTGTCTTTCACAGGTACGGCCGCAAGCAGCCTATCGTTAATACCAATACCTGGACCGGCGGTCACTTTCATAAGATCGGGAGATGCCCCCGGCTAGCTACGTGGAGGGACCAGTGTGGAAGCTCGCTCGGATATCGGAGCGCAACAAACAGCGTACCAGTGCAGTGCAAATTTTATCCAAACTACTAGATATTGCGTCAGATCTCAGTACGCGGGTACCAGTACCAAGCATCGATCTCTCGATGGTACCAAGAGATCTTAATCGAAAATTACCATCGATTACTGATTTCGGGTAGGCCCTAAACCACCCTAAGGAAAATAAAAATGGGGGTTCTGGATACCTCCCCCCTGGTCTGGACAACAGGCCGGATAACCACCCCTAGGATAACCACCCTCTAGGACAACTATCCCCTAGGGCAACTACCCCCTAGGTCAACCACCCTCTAGGACGACCATCCCCCGGGACAATTACCCTCTAGGATGATTACCCCCCCAGCCAACTACCCCCCCTAGGACAACCACCCTCTAGGACAACTACCCCCCGGACAACTACCCCCCCAGACAACTCCACCTGGGACAACCACCCTCTAGGACAACTACCCCCGGACAACTGCCCCAGACAACTATCCTCTAGGATAAGTACCCCCGGACAACTACCCCCGGACAAGTACCCCCAGACAACTACCACTTAGGACAACCACCCTCTACGACAACTATTCCCCCCCCCCCCCCGGCCAACTACCCCCCAGACAACCACCCCCTAGGGCAACCACCCTCTAGAACAACTAACTACCCCCCGGACAACTACCCCCAGGACAACCACCCTCTAGGAAAAGTACCCCAAATTGGACTTAACATCACATTGAACAAGATTGTGCTCGTTCGCTATGCTCGCTCGCCAAAATAGAATTAATATATATGGCCTTTAGCACAATTTCTGCCCCATCCTGCAACATATTCCAAATTTTATTAAAAGAGAAGTATTTGTTTTCGCTCATGCTTGCTCACATAATTGTTCCTACTCCTACTCCAACCTCCAACAGTAAAACCTAGTTTATTACATTTAAAAATATTAAACAAACTAGAGGTATACAAACTTTTTTTTGGTTTTTTTGTTTGTTTGATTGTTTTTTGTTTTTTGTTTTTGCTCGCTCGCTACGCTGGCTGACCGAAATGGAAGTATCACTAACAGCACATTGAATACGATGATGTCCGCCCCGAATTACTAAACACGATAAAAACTACTTTCGAAAAATAAACTCAAGGGCAATTTCAAAGGCCCATAGAAATCTTGTTCGGATTACGTAATACGCCACTGTAATGTTCGCACATTTCTAAAGGTGATAGACAGGGCTATTGAAATTGTCTTCAGTTTATTTTTCGAAAGTAGTTTTTATCGTGTTACTAGTACTCTTAATTGTAAAATATTGCTTTAGATTTCTCCGATGCATGAAGGCAGATATTCCCATGTGCAATATCAACTCTCTGTTGGACGTTTTGCATTGTCAAGATTTTATTTAACTTGTAAGGGCTCTCAAGTCGTCAAGCTTCTGCTTATCTTGGAGCTCTAAGTTCTGTTGCAAATACGTTTCTGTGATCATATTATGTAAACTGTATAGTATTTACTTGTATTTCTATGCAGAACTGAATAAATGAAATGAAATGAAAAATGAAATTAAGAGGAATCAAAAGACACATTCGTTGGTATTGTAATAATCTTGGATAGCTCTAAAGCGCATACAGCAGTTTTAAATGATTATGCGCTGTACAAGTGACAGTTATAATTATCATTTGGGGCCATAGATTCTGTCTGAATTTTACTCGCAGACCGTTGTAGATTGTTATTTTAAGTTCCCCTTTTTAGTAGGAAACACGGCAAGATATTGGATTTATTATTCGTGAAAATGCATAGACCTACCTATACTCACTCAAACCCTTGGTTATAACCCCCAAATTTCCAGAAGATCTTACTATAGGAGAGCAACCTCTTATACCCTTCCCAGTTGGTATTTAATATTGAATATATCATAGAACTTCACAGAACGTTACCTTTGAAAAAAAAAAAAAAACTAATCACAGAATTTTTCGCCCAAATTTGATGGAAAAATTCAATAGTACAATGTACCATCAAACACCGATTAAACACCCAACAAAAATGACCAGGGGAACTCCCCCCCCCCCCCCCCCCCCCCCCCCGGTGCTCAAAAGTATAGACACATTCAACTGCAATCATATAATTTTTCTCGTGGTGTGGTGAATTTTAACATTATAATGCACCAAAATTCTTCTAATTATAACCAGATTTCCAAAAAGTTCTTACCGTGGGAGGTAGATACCCCCTCCTCCGGATACTCACTATGTGGGAGTTGTAACTGTTTTGGGGGATAGTTGACCTATACATGCCATGGGTGAGAGCATGTTGGTTGTTGTCCGAATGATAATTACCCTAAGTCGTTATTGTCAGGGGGTAGTTATTTGGGTGGTAGTTACCTTAGGTGGAAGTTGTCAAGGAGATGTCCTAGAGGGTGGTTGCCCTAGGGGGTAGTTGTCTGAGGGGTAGTTGTCCGGGGGGGGGTAGTTGACCTAGAGAGTGGTTGTCCTAGGGGGTAGTTGTCCGGGGGTAATTGTCCTAGAGGGTGGTTGCCCTAGAGGGTAGTTGTCCTAGGGGGTAGTTGTCCTATATATAGAGGGTGGTTATCCTAGGGGTGGTTATCCGGGGGGTGGTTGTCCAAGGGGTAGGTATCCGGATACGAAAAATTGTATGTGGTATAGAGATCGATGGCTCAGTGGTTGAATTTGAAAAAAAAGTTGCCGAGGGATGTCTTCACCAGGGAAATGTAACTAGATCTAGATACATTTCCCTGCCTTCAATAAGTAGAACCGCTCAGCTTCAATCCACCTATTTTGATTTTCCGAATTGGTTTTTTAACTTTTCTTGGTGTTCCAAATATTTACTCAATCAACTGTGCAGTTCGTGCTCACGGTCACATCGGGGCCTTTGACTTTGGGAATCTCGGGCACTGGACACTAGGCCATAATTATAGGCCCACTGTTGGCCACTTCATTGTATTCTTTCTGCCTTTTTTTTTTTTTTTTTTTTTACTGCTTTCATTAATAGTCTGGGAGCCTGAGCTCCCGGGGGGGGGGGGCACTCAGTATATAGTGTGCAGTGGGTACTAGCCGCGGAGAATACCAACATTTTCAGGGGCCGCGGCGGAGAGTTTTTGAAAGTGGGAGCCGGGGCTGATTGGATTTCACTTGAATAATAACAATTTTCGATTTATTTTCCCGAGATTTAATACGTGTCAACTCAAAAAAAGTGGGGGCTGCAGCCCCCCGGCCCCCGGTTCCACGGTCCATGATTTTTACACTCAAATTCAATACCAAAGCATACCATTTTTTCCTTGTTGAGAAAAAGAAGAGAGAAAACCGTTCCAAAGAATCGCTTTTTTTTCATTCCGTTATTCCCGCCATTCCATTTCCCCCTTGAAAATTGCATGTTCCACTATAGAGACATGCAGTTTTCACCACGGTATACCGTCCACCCCCCAAAAAAAAACAAACAACAAAACAAAACAAAACAAAACAAAGAAAAACAGTGTTCCGATGATCTTTATATAATAACAACCAATTACGTAGCATCATATTTCTATTGTAATCCAGTTCCAAAGACCCCCCCCCCCCTTTTCCAAGTTCCGAAGACCATCCTTTTCATGATACGCTAGTTCAGAAGCCCACAATTTTCTCTTGCCAGTGGTGTACCTACCACTTGTGTCCCAAAGTAGCCTCACCCTATTTTACCCATAAGATTTGACCCCTTAGTGAAGTAGACCATCTAAGTCATTGACAAAAAAAAAAAAAAAAAAAAAAAAAAAAGAGGGAATCAGCCTGACCGTAGCCGTGGGGTTTAATTGGTCCCCAACTAGATCGAGCCACCAAAAGAGACCCCAAAGTCGGGTCGATTTCACTCCCCCAGGCTCCCCCATGCACCAAACTTTGTCAGTACATGTATAGCCAAAGTAGGCCAGGAGCCTGTCCCGAAATAGTCACCTCATTTTACCCATAAGATTTGACCCCGTAAAGTTACTTAGACCATCTAAGTCATTGACAAAGCGGTTGTCAGCCTGACCGTAGCCGCCGGGTTTAGCCCCCAGAGCCCCCCAAAGAGACCCCAAAGTCGGGTCGATTTCACCCCATCTCCCCCCATGCACCACACTTTGTCTGTAGGAAGCAGTATGACTGGATATTACAAAACACACAAAACTGACATAAATTTCCGTCGGGATGGGGTGTCAGACGGCCCCTAAAAATTGGGGTAAATTTTTCCCCTTGAAGCCCAGTGACCAAATTTTGTCAGAAGGAAGAGCTATGGATGTACATTCCAAAAATATAAAAACTGACAAAATTGTCCACGCGGGAAGGGGATGTCAGACCCCCTGAAATGAAAAACCCAAAGTGCCCTTTGACAACGCTTTGCCC
Source organism: Heliocidaris tuberculata (assembly GCA_025618425.1). Classification (NCBI taxonomy): domain Eukaryota; kingdom Metazoa; phylum Echinodermata; class Echinoidea; order Camarodonta; family Echinometridae; genus Heliocidaris; species Heliocidaris tuberculata. Next base: position 7,929,546 of record CM046832.1, read on the forward strand.
CCCCCCAAAAAAAATGCTCTATATGTAAAAAAACAAACATTTCTTACCTTGTGACTATGATAATTCAAAAGTGTTTTATGCAATTCACATTAAATTTTCATAACATAATTTTGAGTATAATAATCTTCTTGAGGTGCAATTTCGTGTTAATTGGTCTTTTGATTAATAAGTTATTAAATTGTGAAAATTTTATTGCTTTCTCAAAAGTAGCCAAAAAATATTATCAGGATTGTGTAAACACACCCACTGACCATCTGACAAGGCATAATAGGGGAGCTTGCTTGGTATCTGTGCAATTAACATATGAATAGTACATTTCAGCCTGGCAGTCACATACACGAGGCTAACAATGTCGGTCTAATAACCCTCCGAGAAAACTTTTAAAAAGGCCCATCCCGATAGACTGACGTGACAGTCTCATGGACCAGTGGCGGGTTTAGGGGGGGGGGGGCAATCCCGTCCCGTGCCCCCCCCCCCCTTTGAAAGAAAATTTACATTATTGTGCCCCTTTTTGTATTGTACCCCCTTTTATAGAACTGATAACTTTTTGTTGTTGTTGTTGCTTGTCAGAGAATTGTGGAGGAAAACTGGACCCCATAAAATCTGATCCCCCCCCCCCCCACTGAGCAACTTTTGGAGGGCTGGCAAAAAAAAAAAATTCTCGCTACAAACCACCTCCCCCCCCCCCCCCCCCCTCCCCCACTGAGCGAATTTTGAAGGGCTGGCGAGAAGAAAAAGTACGAATGTCCCTCCCTTTTATATCCTGCATCCGCCCCTGTCATTGACTGTCAGTGTCTGCTCGGAGTGCCTGACTCATATACAGGGGCGGCGCCAGGGTAGTTTGATAGGAGGGGCAAGACGACCTAAAGATGACGTCATATTTTTTCTCCATTAAATAACAGGGGTAATATAGAGTTATATGTTTAAGACCTCTCTTTTTAATACTCCTCTTTCTTCTTTCTTCCCTTTTCTTCCCCTTTTCTTCCCCTTTCTTCCTCCTTTTCTTCTTTTTTCTTCTTTTTTTTTCTTTTTTCACTACTTGAAAAATCATAGGGGGGGCGGTCGCCCCCTCTGCCCCCCCTGTAGCGCCGCCCCTGCTCATATATCCATATAATAGGGTTCAGAAGCCCCCTCCCAATACATTGTCGGTCTCGTTGGCTAAAGCCAAACTAAACGACCATCAGCAAGCAAAAGACTTTGATGAGCCAACGCCACCACCTCGATCGGGATCGCAGAGGGGTAGACCCTATGATTCTGCTCAGCTATTCTGCTTGCATGATCTAACATCAGTCATTTGGCTATACCTATATAGGGGCAAAGCAGGTTTATGAGACACGGGCTGTTGTAAAAGGTTGTTGGGTATCAACTTGTTTGGGGGACCACACTGCACAACTTCCAGGTGGACTACCTCGGAAATACGCTGCTGAAAAAAAAAATAGCGCCGCCTTGTATTACTAGCATTGAGAATTTCGAATATAACTTTTTAATAGAACCTTTAAATACCATGTATGACGCATCAAATTGAAAAAAAATTAAATTCCCTACAACATGCTACCACTTTTTGATTGTCTTGATGATGATTTGCACAACAATTTTGGCCAAATATGTGAATTTTTATCATTTTCCCCCAAAATATGAATTGCACTAAATAACATTTTTCTCCATAAAGCCCTTATGATTGATGACTTAAAACTTTTTTAAAAACTGCCCAAATATGCGTTTAAAACCCTGTGAAAATTACAAGTTCGCTGCTTTTCTGGCAAAGAAGTTACAGCGCTCTAAAGTGAACACTGATATTGGATGAAGAGTGAAAACTGGTTGCTAAGGGCTGCCTTCTCCCTAGCAACGGTGACATTGTGAGGTGTAGAATCAAATATTTCACTATTAATGTATCGGCGTGCAGATGAATATTTCAGTACTTTGTGTGATGTCAGATAATGCAGTTTGATCATATTTTATTGATAAATAGCTCTTTTTTACTGCTATGATAATGATGATGTAAATGTGTCTATCAACGGATGATAATGTGTACAGAAATCAATAAAGACTGTAGGTCCAATAATACATGATATGAGACCTGGTTTCAACTCTCAAGTGATCATGGTGATAGTCATGAAATGTACATACTGGATGATGGGGTTCAGAACGTGCACCCACACCCCCTCGTGCCATATCTGTGCACCCCCTCCCCCCGTTGCTGTTGCCAAGATAAGCCTTCAGAAACCATTTCAAGACTACATGTACAATGATACGTAAAATGATTTGATAGTCATGATAACTCCAACAACTGAAGATACTGGATAGTGGAGTTTGTAACTTGAACCAAACGCCCCTCCCCCCTTCCCATGACATGTTCATGAACCTCTCCCCCCCCCCCTCCGGCGGTTAAAGCGAGAGTTTTTAGTGCAAAGCAATATTCATTAAGTATATAGTAATGGAAAATAGATCAATAGATCGAAGAGTCTTGACAACTCATTTAAAATCTTATTGTAAAGGGGGAAAAATCAGTCACTGCCTTACCTTCCTTGCCCCCTTCCCCTTCTCTTAAATTTGACTTATATCAATATCTGCACGAATCGTTTTATAGAACAAACCAATTTAGGCCATCAATGAAATAAGTGAGACCTGGATTGAAGTGATAGACATTATTTTAAACTCCAAAACATGTAGATACTTGGTAGTAGAAATCCCGCACCCTGCCCCTACCCCTCAATTACATTTCCTTGCTCCCCCTCCCATCCCTTCCTCCGTTTGGCAGTCAAAAACAGGGGAAAAAAAGAAGTACGATGTGAGTCTTTATTTATTATTTTGGGTATAATATGTCTGCCTATATATCATACACATCTTGCCCACTAGCTCTCCTCCCCTCTAAAGTTGTACCCAAATCATTATCCACAAGAAAAAATGTTTTATACCCCCCCCCCAAAAAAAAAATACAACAACAACAACAACCCCAAAAAACAAATTTTGGTATTAGTGAAATAATGGGAGATTCAAAAGACACAACAGATTTAAAACTCCCAGACGTGTAGATACTGGACGGCTTTGGGCAGGGGCATCCAAGTCCATTCTGAATGAGGGGGGGGGGGGGGGGGAGGAGAGGATGTGCGGCCAAATTTGCTGATAAGGTAGCTGAAATTTTTTATTTAAAACAAGCCAAAATAAAAAAGGTCATCAAATCTTACGATTTTCCGACAAAAACTAATTGTCAGATTTCCAAATTTGCCAGCAGATGTTCACATTTTTTAAAGATTTGCCTGACAACCTATAAAAATGTCGACTTTGCCCAAATAAGAATTTCGATTGGTGGGGTGTGACTCATCAAGTCTTCCTCTAGGCTCTAGCGACGCTTCTGTTTTGGGATCAGAACTGTTACCCCACAAGTTATGGCCCTATCCCACTTTCTTCTCATTATTTTTTTTCTTCTTCAAATTGAGACATTGGTTGAAATCATAAACTTTATCCATCAAAGTGTAATTGATGCAAACTGAAGAGTATTTAAAAAAAAATCAGCAGAGTGGTTAAGGAGGCAACTTTTCACAAATTTACTACCCCTCCTGCCCCCACTCGGGTTGAAATTAACCCAAATAGACTTTCTTAAGTAGAATTGGATTGAGCTTAATCTAATATCATTTAACAAATATTGTAACTGGTCAAGATTCATCCCCCAATTACAATGTATTTCACAATAATGCCCTTGTCATGAACTTCTTCTTTTGAACTGTGGTGGGTCTAGGGGTATGGGCATGGACATTTCGGGGGGGGGGGGGTGCGGGGATTCGAGCCCAAGTTCGGAACCCTACCACAAAGTACTTCTACAAGTTTTGGAGTGTAAATCCTGTTTATCATTTGAACCCAACTCTCACGCTATTTTACTTATGGTCTAGATTGGTTTCTTGTATTTAATTGGTTAAACTTTAAAGGGGAAGGGGTGGCAAGAAGGGTAAGGCATTAGATATTAAATGAGTTGTCAAGGCTTTCCTATTTATTGCTCTACCCCAAAGTCTCTCGGTTTTAACGCACGGGGGGGGGGGGGGGGGGGGTGGCATGGAAATGTTACGCAGTGGCGTATCCAGGGACTTTGGGGCCCGGGCCGAACAATCAAAATTTCACTCCCCCCAACAAATTTTTGTAAAGAAAACAAAGAAGAAAGAATAAAAATAAATAAATATTTAGATATAAAGTAAGGATTTCTTTTGAATGTTGATGCTGTTTCCTTGTATGTACTCTCTCATATATTTGGGGCAAAACATTCAACAAAAACCTGATATAACTTATGCAAGGGAGCAAAGCAACCACAGAATCTTTTGAATTTTGAACCCCTTAAAACACTAATAACTATTCCTATAATGAGCGGCACGTAATTACGACATGCATGCATAAGGAATATATGCGAGAGCTTTAAAAAGTTTTTGCATTTTAAGCCATTTAAAAACTCTATTTCTTATTCACTTTCCCACATCACCTTTAAGGACCATGTTTTTTCTTCCTTTTCTCCCCTTTCGCTTTCTCTCTTTTGCATTTATGCGCATCTTAATGTGCAGCCCAAGGCACCCCTACCCCTTGGATATCGGAAAGTCACTGGAGGGGGGGGGGGGGGGTGTACGTGCATGTTCTAAACCCCACTATCCCGGTGTTTGAGTATATCATGACTATCACTTTACACCATTAATTGTTTTAATCCCGGCTAGTCTTAAAATGGTTTCTGAACGCTTATCATCGATTACCAGGCACATTATCATAGCTGGGGGGGGGGGGGGGGGGCATGGACATGGTAAAGGAGGGGTGTGGGGTGCAAGTTCTTAACTTGAGTGTATATCATGACTATCCATTGAAACCAGGTCTCATTACTGGACCAATAGTCTGTATTGGTTTCAGTACACACATGCATATCATCCGTTGAAAGGCACTTTTACGTCATCATCTGAACATGATCATAGCAATAATAAAGAGTTATTTATCAATAAAATATGATCAAACTGCATTATCTGACATCACACTTGGTATAAAAATATTCATCTGCACGCCGATAGCAATCAATAGTGAAATATTTGATTCTACACCTCACAATGTCACCGTTGCTAGGGAGAATGCAGCCGTTAGCAACCAATTTTTCACTCTTCAGCCAATATCAAAGTGTTAACTTTAGAGCACTGTAACTTCTTTGCCAGAAAAGCAGCGAACTTGTAATTTTCACAGGGTATATATTGACCATATATTTGGGCAGTTTTTTTTTAAGTTTCAAGTCATTAATCATAAGGGCTTTTGAAATATGGAGAAAAATGTTATTTAGTGCAATTCATATTTTTGGGGAAAATGATTAAAATTCACATATTTGGCCCAAAAATGGTTGTGCTAATCATCATCAAGACCATCGAATGTGGTAGCATATTGTAGGGAATTTAATTTTCTTCAATTTGATGCGTCATACATGGTATTTAAAGGTTCTATTAAAAAGTTATATTCAAAATTGTCAATGCTAGTAATACATTTTTTGTCAGCATTTTTTTTCCGAGGTAGTCCACCTGGAAGTTGTGCAGGGTAGTCCCCCGAACAAGTTGATACCCATCAACCTTTTACAACAGCCCGTGTGTCAAAAACCCCCAAAATGGGGTTTTGCCCCCTAGGTACTAGACATAATTCGGTGATAGAACATTGATTTATATGAATTTATGAATTTTACGCATTGAATTTTGCCTCTGGTCCATTAGAAATATAATAGTGAACTGGAATTTAGTTAGAGTTTCTTCTAACCGGCTGGGCTTGCCTTCGGGCAGCGCTGACGTACGTCTGCTAGCGCACGTCGCACGATCTCGATCTCATCTCATTGGATGTCGTCGATCTCACGTGATCTATACTACACGCCCAGTACACGCCCATATTACGTCATCAATTACAACAAACGGTTTCACGTGTTATATGACAAATTTTATTTTTTGTTTTTTGTCAAAAGCATGCATATTCCCGTTTATTCATGCGGGGTCTATTGGACTTATCGAGCCTTAATTATATACCTTTTCAGAGCTTTAAATTTCATGTAAATCACATTTTTCATAATTTCAAATAATACTATAGGGGAATTAAAATCATTTCAAAATCCCTGTTTTCATGTGTTAATCTATGGCAGCTGGAAGGCCGAAAGCATGCATATTCCCGTTTATTTATGCGGGGTCTATTGGACTTACTGAGCCTTAATTATACCCTTTAAGAGCTTTAAATTTCATGCAAATCACATTTTTCATAATTTCAAATAATAGGGGAATTAAAATCATTTAAAAATCCCTGTTTTTATGTGTTAATATATGGCAGCTGGAAGACCAAAAGCATGCGTATTCCCGTTTATTTATGCGGGTCTATTAGACTCATCGAGCCTAAATTATACCTTTTCAGAGCTTTGAATTTCATGCAAATCACATTTTTTTATATTTTCAAATAAAAACAAAGGGAATTATTATCCTAAAATTCCTTGTTTTCGTGTGTAAACTTATGGCAGGCGAGACTGTTTTGGTCAAAAGCATGCATATTCCCGTTTATTTATGCGGGGTCTACTGGACTCATCGAGCCTTAATTATACCTTTTCAGAGCTTTAAATTTCATGTAAATCACATTTTTCATAATTTCAATTAAATACTAGGGAAATTAAAATCATTTCAAAAACACTGTTTCCATGTGTTAACCTAGGGCAGCTGCATGAAGGCCAAAAAGCATGCATTTTCCCGTTTATTTATGCGGGGTCTCTTCCTCTTTTTGAGCCTTCATTAAGCTTTTTCAGAGTCTCAAATTACATGTAAGCCACATTTACAATAAATTCAAGGTAATACTAAGGGAACTGTAATCATTCTTAAAATCCCTGTTTTCACGTGTTAACCCTATATAAGGCAGATGACTCGGCCAAAAAGCAGGAATGATCCCAGGGATTCATAGTGGCATTTATTGACAATAAAGGTTCAAGAAATGTTTTTTGAACTATCCATCCTTACTCTCGTGTAAAAAATCAGACTTGAAAAAGACAGAGTAAGATATGAAATATCAAGAAAAAATGAGACATCTTTTCACGTGTATGTATGTATGTATGTATTTATTCATTGAACTTCATTGGCATATCCATCAATATTTTGTTCGAATATAACAGCAATAATCAGAACAATAATAATGATAATAATAATAATAATAATAATAATACTACTACTAATAATAAAACAGTTATGACAAAAACAGAACAATATATCGTGAGAATAGCATTCGAAACATAAACAAAAACAAAAACAAAATACTCATAATTGATCAACCAGACAAGCTCTTTCATGAAATATAAATTATCAGATTATTTACAAGTGACGAGAAAAGGAGCCATTAAAAGAATTATATACATATACTTATAGACTATATAATAATAAACAATTTAAAGGTTACCACGTTGATCAATAGTATATCGCAAAAAAAATGGCAAATTCTTTTATGAGAGCGTATGTTTTCAAAGTAATCATTCCGTGCTTTAAGATTATTAAAAAAACTGTTCTCTTCTTATTCTAAATTATCACATTGCATGACATAATGGAATTCGTCTCTTACTGTTTGCATACTACATTCTTCGCAAAAACGTATATTCGCTGGAATTTTGTTAGAGTCATTTTCATACAGTCTCTCTAGTTTATCAATAATCTCATTTCTTTTCTTGTTAATATTTTCTTTTAGTCTTTTTTAAAGTGTTTTTTTCGATAGATAATAAGTTGCTTATCAAAAGGATTTCTACAAACCTCTTTGCAAACACACCCATTAACCATCTGACAAGGCATAGAGCAGCTTGCTTGGTATCTGTGCAATTAACACAGTCATGAATAGTATATTTCAGCCTGGCAGTCACATACCACAGCACAGATACCTGAAAATTAAGCTCTTCTATTATGCCTTGTCAAACAGGTGAAGATGGACAATGGATGTGTTTACATAATCCTGACAGTATTTTTTGGCTGCTTTTGAAAAGCCATACATTTTTCACAATTTAATAACAGTAATCAAAAGACCAATTAACACCCAATTGTACCTCAAGAGTATACTCAAAATTATGTTATGAAAATTAAAAGTGAATTGAATAAAACGCTTTTGAATTATCATAGTCAGAAGGTAAGAAAATGTTTTTTTCTTTATATACAGAGCATTTGGGGGGGGGGGGCAAAACGTTGTCAAAGGGCACTTTGGGGTTTTCATTTCAGGGGGCCTGACTGCCCTGACACCCCCTTCCCGCGTGGACAATTTTGTCAGTTTTTATATTTTTGGAATGTACATCCATAGCTCTTCCTTCTGACAAAATTTTGTCCCTGGGCTTCAAGGGGAAAAATTTACCCCAATTTTTAGGGGCCGTCCGACACCCCATCCCGACGGAAAATTTTGTCAGTTTTTTGTGAAAGTAGTATGTCCAGACATACTACTTTCTACTGACAAAGTTTGGTGCATGGGGGAGATGGGGTGAAATCGACTTTGGAATCTCTTTTGGGGGCTCTGGGGGCTAAACCCGGTGCCTACGGTCAGGCTGACAACCTTTTTGTCAATGACTTAGATGGTCTAAGTAAATGGGTAAAATGGGGTGACTACTATTTCAGGATAGGCTCCCAGACTACTGTGCTAGATCCGGACAAATACTAGTATAGAAGAACTCGTCCTAAATATCATCGCCTATATCGAGCTGAGCTGAGCTGAGCGAGAGATTCAAGGACGACATTATAGAGTTCCTATATGCCGCATGATGTATTTACCGGTACGCGTATATACTGTACAAGTTTGTTGACACCGCACCCAGTTTGCGATTCGATTCACGTTCACTATCAACGTCAAGATGGTAAGATATTTTTATTCCTAATAGACCCTATAATTTCTTAAGTCTATTATTGTTAGCCGTTGAAAAATTGATAAGATGATTTTAATGATATTTCTTATCTCTTTCGTTCTACAGGCCCAGTTATTTACACAGAAGCAGATCGACGGTAAGTTATCAAATTGTAGTATTCAGTTGCAGCTTTTGCAGACATTGCCATTGGTAGTGCAGCTGCAGCGCAGTGGTATTGTAGAATGGGAATCGCATTGCCACCTCCGGGAGGCGTCGGCGTGGGTTTAATCGTCGTTCAGTAATGCCCACACTGATCAGGGTGTTATGCCTTTTGGGCGTTGTCACTATTTAAAAATTTACTCTTGAATTAGTTTCTCTGAAAAAGAGAAAATATTACTTATGCTTTGTAAAATGCATTTATGGTAAAGGGTCCTAAAGCTACGCAGGTCCCACTCACCAAATGACCAATGCTCACACTTATGCGAGGTTATTGAATATTGGAGATAAAAGCTATTGTGGAGTACAAGCTTACAGCGCAGGTCCTAAAACTACACACTCCGCAAATACGCGCAATGTGACGCGATCAATGCGCCAAACTTTTGGTGTGACTGAGCAACGAGATTATCAATATCATTTTGATTTATGTTGGCCAAAAAGAATGAGTGATTTTCCTTTATTTTTGTGTGAAATTATCACTATTTGAAAATTGGGGTGAAATTCATATCAGTCAGCTTCAAAATCAAGATTTGCATTCATTTATTACGTGTGTGTAGCTTTAGGACCCTTTCATTTTGTCCAACAAAATTTGGCACGGGCATCGAATTGATCGAAATCGACTTGAAAATGAATGTTATTGACATTCTTCTGTCATAATTTTCTCAGTGATTTAACTTTGGAATATGTAGAACCAAGATATTTAAAGAAATTTGCATAAACCCCTAAATAAATTACTTTTAAGGGGCTGGAAATAAAGTGCGTAGCTTTAGGTCCCCCCATCATAGAATGAATTATTCTATGGTGTTATCGTGAAATATGTTCTGGTCATTATAGTTCTAAGTTAGAGCAACTTCAGTCTACAAATCACCGTTGAACTTCACTTATACATCATACATGTACGAGCTTATCTGAAGATTTACTGTAAGCTTGTACTCCACAATAGCTTTTACGGGTGAATAGGATTCAATAGCTTTTGTGTGTATCAGCGGGCCTTTTTCCAGTCTAGATAATTCAGGCACTAATGCACTTTCATATCCATGTGCATATTACCTACACATGTACCCCTACGCCTAACGTCCTAACCCCACTCACGGGACCATCACTATATGGGGCTGTGTCAACATTGGCCTGTCACGACCTCTAAGTTGAAGAGGTAAAAACACCAATATATGCAAAATTTTGAGAAAATACTTCCTTTTACATTTTAGAATGATAGAATATCAAATTTCATGCCAGATCCTTCGATAGGATCTTTATCATCTTGATCAAGTGAAATTTTCAGGCTGTTTTTGGTCGGTGATCTTGCTCCTCTCCTGCACATACATATGGGCAAGATATCACACACTTGCCTATGGGAGGCAATTGCTCACGGTATGAAGGTACAGAGTGCGAGGTTATCTCCAATAACCTCGCGTAAGTGTGAGTGTCGACATGTCAACATGTCGCAACAAAAACATTCACGACATAAGTCAAACACACACAGTGCCAGTTTTTATGGAGTTGACCCCCTTTGACCTCGCCAATTCTTGCATTTTCACACGATCTACGTAAAGTTGTTTACAAAAGCAATCTGAAAAATAACGTCTTTAACACCACTATTTATAAATATAATGTTCGAAAAATTATTGAATATGGATGTATCTTTCACAGCAATACTGCAAAATCAAAGTTTGACAACCGGAAAATATGAAATTTTAGCAATATTTCTTTGGTAACAAATAGAAAATTTTACCTGCTAAACTTTCCCTAAAATTCCTCATTTTGGTTGGATTCGCAAGAAAATCACTGTAATGAATCCGTAAATTGTTCATTTTTCTACAACCGTACGGTATTTACTTAAGCTGAATTTTCTGCCTAGAGTTGTGTCAGAAAAAAAGGATCTCGGTGTCAAATGGCCAAGATTGATATCACAGAAAAATATTACAACTGTGTCCCATGCATTGAAATCTGTGTATGGCTGAGCAAGCTCTGTGTGCGAGTTGTCCATATGAGCATGAGCAGTCCATGAATGAGCTGACAACGCATGCATCTAGCACTGCAGAGCCCTCAACTTGAGAGCCCTAAATATGTAGCACTGCATGCCGCGATCGATTGTCGTTGAATTTGCGCTGATGAATTGCCTTCTAAACGCATTTATTTTTGTTGATGATTGTATCTATAACTTTTCAGGTAAGCTTCACTTTTCTAGTGTGTGACCGTGATGTATGAATAAGACCCCTTTTATGTCGACATCAGAGCATGCATGTCGACATGTCGGCAACGTTAAAAACCCTTCGTATGTCGACAGCAATCAAGCATGTCGATACCAGCTCTAGTCAGGACCCCAACCCTAGGGTCTAGGCCTAGGGTTAGGGGTTGGGGTAGGGTACCCAATGCGCATGGATACGAAAGTGCATTTAGCGCCGATCATTCATACATGAGAGGAAAATAATTATTTAAGATTTCACCTGCAACTCTGAAACCTCAAATTTGTAGCATAGTAAGAGTTGAGGAGTTTCTGAATCAGGTAATCTAGCAATTTCTAAAAAATTCAATCTCGCTTAGAGCAATTTTGTTGTCTGTTTTTGACTACTGCAACAGTGAATGTTTGACACAGTCCCACATAGGCAAGGGCCTATGAGTGGTTGAACTTATGTATCCCTTTCGAGACAATCGATGATCGGTGTTCCTGAGTATGCTTTCCCAAGTTGTGAGGAAACGACTGATTAAAATTGCATTTTTCCTTCCAGTCAGCTTTGGGGAGCATGCATTTCTGTTCTTTGTGTTCCTGTTCATTCATTAGACCTAGACTCTACAGTGCATCCCAGAAAAAACAAAACCCTAAAACAAAGGGTTATTGTGATTTATGACCACACTATGTGCTGCTCTTAATTATCTATTTTCCATGAACTAGAAATAGACTTATTATGCTTTTAAATGATATCTTGATGGCATCCATCCGTACTTGCTTTACAGAGCTGCAGCATTTTGAAAATGACATGCAAAAACTCAGTTGTGCCGGATTTGGGTAAAACCGTGAAAACGTTAGGATCACATTGAACATGACCCAAATGTAACATGACTTCTAAAACCCTATGAGAAGACTGTTTTCATATGTTTCTTTCAATAATTAGGGTAAGGATAAAACCCTCTTAATGAAATAAAGGATGGTCAATGTTTTGTTGATGTTGGGGGTGAAGAAAGGGCATGTTTTGTATTGAAATGGTTCCAGCATTTGAAGCAAATTTTTTGCATTTTCTGAACTGAAGTTTCTTTTAAGAAGAAAGCGGACAGAAATATATTTTTCATAAAAATATAGGCACTTTCCATTGCCAGATGGAAATAAAAGATAGAAAGGGCACATGAATATATCAAGATTATGGCAATTTTCCACCTCACGAAGGGCACTTTTTCATCTTTTAAGGGATGTATATTGATTGTGGCGACGTATGCCCATGCCACTACTGGAAATTTGGATTGACCCGTGTTTTATGGATTTCTAATTGCATGCTATCACACAAGGGAATTTCATGTACCATATCTCTTAAAGGGATTCAGGGAAGCTTGAGTTCTGGGAAAAGAATGAAATAATTTGTAAGCTTTCTCATTCTTATTCTGTTGGTTTGGAAGATTAATGTAGTAAATATGTCCCCTAAAAAGGATTGCTCTTCAAATGCCCTCACATTCAAAATATGACAAGAAACAGCTGAAATGTTCGGGCCAAACATTTGTGTGTAGTCTCACATACACATTTCTGTGTGCAGTGTATGTGACTCTCAGCAGGATTGAGTCAATTTCTTATCATTTTGGTGATTCCAAAACCTTGCAGCATACACCAATTCTTATGTGCTATAAAATCAACGTTTCCCAATTGCTTTGAGACAGTTTATTTCAAAATTCAATCTCATGACCAGAACTCAACTTTATCTTTAAATCTGGTATTTCTATTTAGTCATTTTCGCTTGTGATATTTACAGCAATAAATCAATGTATCTACCTATTTGCTAGTTTCCCAAACTATGCCGTCATTCGAGAAAAGCTAAGTCAAAACGCGCACGCCCCGCCCGCGTGTGTTCCCCGTCCACCAATCATGATCGCGCAGCCGCCATGCTCTTCCTCTTCCTTTCTCGCCCGTCAGAGCAGTGACATCTATGAGCTAAGTCTTAGCCTAAATTGCAAGATTTTTATTTCCAAAAGCATTTTTGGTTGCTATTCGCTATTAAAATTCCGTTCACCAATCTTTTACAAGCTTTTTGGTGTATCGGACTTTTCCTAAGTCCACCTCCTGCATGGTATTTTAATCAAATTAATTTGCCGTTTTTCTTCCCCTTCGGGGCATTACACACAGACGGTGTCTAGTACGCCACGTTGGGCTCTTCCCCCGTAGGTTATCCCGGGTTGCCCTGTCTGTAGGTGGTTCAATTCAACGCGCATTGGCAAGCGGTTTTATCAGAACGTTGTGTTTCTCCGTAGTTAGGAGTTTATTCCCACTCCGAATTGTGAGTTGGTTGTTGTTATATATTAGTTCTGTATTTGTTTGCTTGTCTTTGTTTTCAGTCATGTCGAAGTCTCCGTCTCGTACGGCTAGTGTTTCCTCCCCCTCCGTGGGGACTCGCCTAGCCTTGGGAGGGTTGGCTGCGAGAGGTTCATCTCGCACCAATGTTATTTTCCCCGGAGCTTCGACTGTAGGTAAGTTAGGGCCCGCCTCGTGTGAGGCTCGCCCCGTGATGAGTTCGTCGTCTGTATTGACAACCAACTCATGCGGGATGTACCGGGAGAGTGAGTGCCGCACTAGGCCAATATCTCTCTCCGGGATAGAGACGAGCAATGTATTGCCTTTACAGGCAATACAAGGCGACGGGGAGAGTGAGTTCCTCACTAGGCCGATACCTCTCGCCGATAAAACTGTGGGCAATACCCCAACCCGCAGTTCGTCTCGCTCGAGTGACACTCCTCGCTCTCTAGCCACGGATGTGTTCGCTCAGGGGTCGGCTCCCTTTGTCTCTCCGCACGCTTCTAATCCAAGCAAGGCGGGTAAGAGTAAAAGGAGTCGTGATCTTCCTAATGTACCCAGTGCAGGGCTTACTACGGAAGCGGTGCCCGTTTCAAAGGATAAAGGGAGCGGTAAACATGCTCGCCTGTCCAAGAAACGTAAGCGCCAGAGTCCTGCCCAGCCGGCCGGCGGGGCGGACTCTCTCCCCTTGACATCAACCGCGTCTTCACCGACTGTGTCAGGGGGGGCCAAGAAGAAGCGGGTTAGCCCTTCGAGGTCGACTACTTCTTCTGAGTCGGGCGTCTCCCATGAACTTCTGAAATATCTGAAGATCATTATGGAGAAGAGTGGTTGGTCGGACTCTATGTCCGTACCCCCCACCACACCTGACTCCAACCCCTCCCCCCCCTAGGGGAGGGGGGGATACCTGTACCCATCCCGGTCCGGGTCCGGTTTCTGATCCGGTTCGGATACCGGATCCGATTCGGTTTCTGGTTTCGGATACCGGTTTTACCGGTTATCCGCCGGTTAGGAACGCTGATTTTCCCTTGGTTTCCACCACTGTTTCCAGTGGATTGGGATCCGGTTCCTCTGCTCAGGTATCCGGCTCAGTGCTGTTGGGCTCCAACAGACATGAGTCTTGCCGCCCCTCTTCGGGCGTCTCCCGACCACGTTCAGCTTTTGATCGTCCTGTCGGGGCTGCTCCCCTACCAGCGGCACTTGGTGCTCCGCCTGGGGAGGAATCCTGGGACTGCCAAAACCGCCCTTCTTGGGATCAGGCTTCGCAGTCGGGATTCTCGGAGGATGATGCCTCTTCACAGGCTGAGGTTACGCCCCAGACCTTTCGGTCCCTGGCGGTAGATACTCAAGCCCTGCTGGAGAAATATCTTCCCGACACGTATTTACCGAGTCGGGTCGATTCGGGACATCCATCTCTCCTTTTCAAAGGTGAGCGTCCCTCCAAGGGCATCCCTCTTACGGAGGACTTTAAGCGAGTCTACAATGACTTCTCTTCACAGCCTCCTTCCCTTCTTGGTAAGGCTCGTCCCTTGGCCAGGGATTTCACCTTCTCCCAGCAAGACACTCTCGATTTCTTTACGAGAAAGTCTTGTTCCAGTGACCTCATTCATGTAGGTGGAAGGCTTGGTGTCAACTTTAAGAGTACAGGTTACACCAAAGCGGAGAAGTTCCCGAACCTGATGGAAACCCATTCCAGGTCTGGCCTGAGACTGACTGCCTACTTGGGTACGCTCCTTTCCCTTCGGGCTAGGATCCAGGAACTCCAGATGTCCGACTCGGACATTCTGTTGTTAGATGAAGCCCTCTTGTCTTTGACGGGCCCGTTGTGGTCGGAGCTGTCTGTTACGGCAGCGCTAGCCACCAATGCTAGGAGGAAGCTGGCTCTTTCCTCTCTGGGCATTGCGGACGTGGACATACCTGCCCTTTTGGCCAGTGTTCCCCACTCCGGTCAACACCTCTTTGGAGGTAAGGTGACTGAGGTGATCCAACATGAAGTTGAATCACGTAAGCAGGCGGCGGAACTTTCCAAACGCCTTAATGCCTCGGCTCCGAAGTCGCAGGCCCAGGCTAACATTCCACCTCCTCGACGCGGTGTCTCTTTTGGCTATCAGCCCGCTCGTGCACCGCAAGTTCAGCCCAGTGCTCCACACTCGTTTGGAGCCAAGGCGGAGCCTTCTCCTCGTGGTAGGAAGAAGGCCCGAGGTCGCGGTCGGGGCCGTGATTCGGCCCACGATTCGCGGCGAGTTTGAAGGTGCGCCCCGAGCGTTGGAGGAGAGGGTTGGAGGCCGTCTTCAGTACTTTCTTCCCGCCTGGGAAGAAATTACCGACGACAAGTTCGTGCTCTCCATCGTGCGAGGAGGCTTCTGCATAAAGCTCGCAGAGCCCCTCCCGCACGGTGCCATCCGCCGCAACCCTCCTACACTCTCGCCCCTTTTCCAAGAGCACATCTCCTCAGAGATTCAAGAGCTGCTGGAAAAGGGTGCGATAGAAAGGGTACGAGACCACCCCCATCTGTGTCTCTCCCCTATCTTTGTAATTCCCAAACGCTCGGGGAAGCTCAGAATGATCTTGAATATGAAGGTCATAAATACCTTCATACCAAGAGAGCGTTTCCGCATGGAAACCTTGGCCTCGATTCTTCCGGCTATCAGACCGTCAGACGTGGCCATTTCGGTAGACCTGAAAGATGCCTACTTTCACGTACCGATACACCCTTCTTCAAGGGACCTGTTAGGTTTCACCTTCCAAGGCGAAACTTTCCGGTTCAAAGCCTTACCATTCGGCCTGAAACCGGCACCTTGAGTTTTTACTCGAGTAGTCTCTGCCCTAGCCGCTTTCCTCAGGTATCGCGGTCTGAGACTTTTCACTTACCTGGACGACTGGCTCCTGGTGGCGAGCTCTGTGTCCGTCCTTCAGTCTCGCATGGACCTACTCCTCTGTACCACACAGAGAGTAGGGTTCATAGTCAACTGGGACAAGTCGGAGTTGACTCCTACTCGCAAGCCCATTTACCTGGGTGCGGAAATAGACATCGCGAACCAAGTCGCCCGCCCCAGTCGGGAGAGGGTTCAAGCGATTGTCTTACTAGCTCGATCTCTTCGCCTCTTACGTCGAGTTCGGGCAGGCCGATGGCTCCAATTCTTGGGCCACTTATCGAGCCTTGTGGATGTCCTCCAAGACTGTCGGCTTCATATGAGGCCACTCCAACTTCATCTTCTGAAGGTTTTCAAGCCCAGTGTAGACTCTCTCAAGGTGTGGATTCCTCTCACCGGAGAAATCAAACGCCTGCTTACCCCCTGGTCGAAAGAGTCGTTCCTTCTTCAAGGCAAGTCTCTTCGCACGCCCCTTCCGTCAGTCTCCATCTCGACGGATGCCTCTCTTCTGGGGTGGGGCGGCCATTGTTCGGACCAGGTGGTCTCGGGGGACTGGTCACACCTGTGCACCTTACCCCACATCAATGTGTTGGAGTTGATGGCAGTCTTCATGTCTCTCCGTCATTTCGAGAACATGATAGTAGGTCGCTCCGTCCTGATTTTGACGGACAACACCACTGTTGCTGCCTACATCAACCGACAAGGCGGGACTCGTTCCACTACTCTGAACGATCTGACCGCCAAGCTGTGGAGGTGGTGTCGGTCTCACCGAGTAATTCCGATAGCCTCCTATGTTCCCGGCCAAGACAATCTGATTGCAGATTTTCTGTCCCGGGGCATGTGCCTTCCCTCCGAGTGGACACTGAACCAAGAGGTCTTCGATTACCTCAGTTCAGTCTGGGTCCCTCTAGAGATAGATCTGTTTGCGACATCTCTCAATCATCGCCTCCCGCGATACTGCTCTCGAGTGCAGGATCCGGAGGCTTGGGCCCTCGATGCGTTCTCCCTTCAGTGGGAGAACTTCCGGGGTTACGCCTTTCCGCCGGTCTCCTTAATTCCTCAGGTCCTGCGGAAAGTTCAGGAGGATCAGGCGTGGGTTTTGCTCATAGCACCTTGTTGGCCGAGGAGACCTTGGTTTCCTCTTCTTCTCTCTCTGCTGGAAGGTCGGCCGCTCTCCCTTCCCCGGAGAGCAGACCTCATAGCTCAACCCCTATCGGGGATCCTCCACCTTCGTCCAGCGGCTCTACATTTGACCGCCTGGCCTCTGTCGGGGAGGATGCGAGGACTGCAGGACTCTCAGAGAGAGCCTCCCAGTTCATAATCCAGAGTAGAAGAGAATCTACCCGAGCTGTTTACAACTCGAGGTTAGAAGCCTTCCATGCTTGGTGTGAGGAGGGGGGAGTTTCTCCCCGTTCTGCCTCAGTCGGTGCTATTGCAGATTTCCTGATCTCCCTTTTCGATAAGGGTAGATCTCTCTCTACCATTCGTGGATACCGATCAGCTATTGCTGCAGTTCACCTTGGTTTTTCTGATGGTTCTGGAGTTTCGAACTCTCCCTTCTTGACCCATTTGCTAAGATCGTTTTTCTTAAAACGACCAGCAAATCGCCAGTTGACTCCTGCGTGGAGTCTTCCTTTGGTTTTGGACGCTTTGGCCAAACCGCCTTTTGAGCCGTTGTGCAAAGCGTCGTTGCACCATCTCTCGATTAAGACTGCCTTTCTTGTCGCTATTGCTTCTGGGCAGAGAAGAAGCACTATTCAGGCTCTCTCTACGGCGCCCGGGCATATCAGATGGGAAAGGCAAGGTGTACGTCTTGTCCCTCGACCTTCGTTTATTGCCAAGAATCAGACTGATGCTTCTGGCTCCATCGAAGTGTTCTTGAGTCCTCTGTCGGAATTCTCTTCCGTTAAAGAGGACAAATCTTGGTGCCCTGTTAGGGCGCTCAAATGGTACTTGGATAGGACTAAGGTCTTTCGTAAGGATGATCAGCTCTTTCTCATTTCCCGTCACCCTTATTCCCCAGCATCACGGGAGACTATCTCCCGTTGGATTGTCGAGGCTATCCAAGCTGCGGGTTCGGAGGCTCTTCTGTCTGAGATTCCTCCAAGAGCGCACGATACCAGGAGTGTTTCCACTTCCTGGGCGCTTTTTCAGGGTATTCCTTTGGAGGATATCTTGAGGGCTGCCTTTTGGCGTTCCCCTACCTCCTTCACATCCTTCTATCTTAAGGATGTTCCTTCGGGTGAGGTTAGGTTTGCTACCTCTGGTTTGAGAGCTGCTTCGTCTTCCCTTTCTGCCCCTCGTTAGTTCTTCCCGTCCTGGGACATGCCACCCGGGTTTTTATCCGTGCTATTCTAGCAGATAGGTAGATACATTGATTTATTGCTGTAAATCAAGAAAATTATAACTAATTTTGTTATTTACTAGATAAATCTATGTATCTACCTATGTCCCTCCCTCCAGCCCCTCTCCTTGTCTGACAACATGTCCTAGACTCTGTCTCTGACTGCTCGGAAGAGGAAGAGCATGGCGGCTGCGCGATCATGATTGGTGGACGGGGAACACACGCGGGCGGGGCGTGCGCGTTTTGACTTAGCTTTTCTCGAATGACGGCATAGTTTGGGAAACTACATGTAGCAAATAGGTAGATACATAGATTTATCTAGTAAATAACAAAATTAGTTATAATTTTCTTGATTAACGTCTTCACGGTTTTACCCAAATCCGGCACAACTGAGTTTTTACATGTCATTTTCAAAATGCTGCAGCAGCATTTTGAAAATGGCATCCAGCCTTCCCTCCATACTTGCTTTACGGATGGATGCCATCAAGGTATCATTTAGAAGCATAATACTTCTAGTTTATGGAAAATAAAACATTACTGTCATAGAGCATCTAATGTGGTCACAATAACCTTTTGTTTTAGGGTTTTGTTTTTTCTGGGATGCACTGTACATGTATATCAACTTTGTTTTTACCATGAAGTGTATTTGTGTCATTGTTGAGGAGGAGGAGAAGGAGAAGGAGAAGGAGAAGGAGAAGGAGAAGGAGAAGGAGAAGAGGAAGAGGAAGAGGAAGAGGAAGAGGAAGAGGAAGAGGAAGAGGAGGAGGAGGAGGAGGAAAAAGAAGAGGAAGAGGAGGAGGAGGAAGAGGAGGAGGAAGAGGAAGAAGGAGGAGGGGGGGGGGGGGAGGAGGAGAAGAAGAAATAATGAATGAATTGATTATATTACTTGAATAACATCTAGATTAGGGCAGATTTACAGTACTTGACATTTCAAGAATAATTCTAACTTTTAAAGAGTACACTGAAATGATGAAATCTGAGGCTCTGAGCCTATGTAATGAAGGAAATCCACCCTGAAAAAGCAGGAAAATGAGGGAAGCATATCAAAGAAAGTTTGGTCAAAATCTGATAAACTCATTGGAGAAGTTAGGAATTTTTAAATTTGAAAGTGATAAAATGGACAACTCTATTATGTATCTTTCAAGCACCTCTCCCATTTGATAATTTGTACAGAAACTTTCATAAATTTACATTTTCTGGGTTGTTGACGAGGGAATTGAACCGTTTCATAAAGGGGTCATGTAAAAAGAAAAGTGCAATATCTAGAGTGCATGTATAATAATAATTCAATACTTTCTTTACAGGAAATAATACATATTTACATGTACATGTAACACCGGTGTTAATGTTTTTCATATGATCAAATGATTTCTTAATTACTAAACCACATGGCGTAAGATTATGTAAAATATACCGCTAAATGGCATAAATGGCGTAAGATTATGTAAAATATACCCCTAAATGGAGTATGACAATGTAAAATAAACAACGTAAATGGCGTAGAACAATGTAAAACGTACCCCTTAATGCAAGGGCGTAGGAGCTTTTTTTAAGTGGGGGGGGGGGGGGCTGAAGCACATTTCAGACAAAAAAAAAAAAAAAAAGGTCATCACCACTTTGGGGCATCTTTTTTACTCCAAAATTCTCTGACAGACATCCCTGTCATGGGCAGCGGAACAGGTGGGGGGGGGGGGGGGGGGGAAGTGGACACGTTTAAAAAAAATCCCTGAAAAAGGTTCAAAATTGTCATTATTCAAGGGAAATCAAATCAGCCCCCCCCCCTCCCACTTTCAAAAACGCTCTGCGACCCCAGCCTGTTTTCCATCAATACAGACAAAATTTCAACTCAGGTATACATGATATAGGTACTGTGGTACTCTGGACAGGCAATTCCAACTACAAACACACAGTTGAGAGTTGGACAAAGTCAAAGTAACTTCCCTGGAATTTCATGGATATGGAAAAATATGCTTCTTCACCTGTTCTTAATTCCATTAAAACAAATATCCTGACCATATGCAGTCAATCACAGATAAATGACAAAAAAGACCTAAGATGAAGCTAAAGAGTTCTAAAAAAAAAAAAAAAAAAAAAAATGCTTGGTCATGAAGAACTTTTCAGTTTGCATTGAGTGAATGCGCCACACTACCAGTAATCACCAAAAGTTAGGCCGCTAGGGCTGGGGAAGAAGTCCCCCTGTTCCCGTTGGAATTTACTTTCCAGCAGGTTTTCTTGCTCACCGTTTTACATCAATTTATCAACAAAATACTAATTCTACATTACCTGGATCATGGGAAATGAAAATAAAACTCATTTTGGACTCATTTCTAGAAGCTACAACTACTTCTTGAAAGCCGAATACCAGTACTTGGGGTTGTGATTTCTGTCTCGCGTGATCGAATTAACAACATGTAGCAGACAGCTTATGTATACGCATACTGCACTGCCTAGGCCCTGTGCACTGTGCCAGCGCAAAGAGGGTACATTGACAAGATAATGCACTTGAACAGTCTCTATGTAGTATAGCACCACCTGTGAATGCAATACGATATGCACAATCATGACAATAATATACAGGATGAGCGTGCGTAACGTGAAAATGCCATGCAATATACTGTATGATGTATGTGCGCGGATGGACACAAGAATCTACGCAATATACCGCATGTAATGTATACACAAGATAGGAATTGCTAAAAAACGTTGAAGAACCAGCTGAATGGTAACCCTTTTTCTCAAAAACGTCGAATGTGAGACTGAAAAACACCCCCTTTTCCCAAAGACGTCGTTGACGCCTTGGGTCGGAAATCCGACCCTTATTCGACGTTTTTTTGGACACGCATGGGTACCAATAACATTTCCGAGTGACCCCCCCGGGCCCCCCCAACAAACATGTTCTCCTTTGGGAACTCCCATTTTTAAAAACTCATTTGTTATTTTTCTTCATGAATACAGTCTAATTTGTGAGTTCAAAAACTATTTTACATGTGAGATATCCATGATTGAATATATTAGTCATATCAAAAGATCTTACCATACATGTACGATCTGCCAAGGCTTGGACTGAAATTAGACCAGTTGATCCATAGTCCAAGAACATGTACATTCAGTAGAATATATGAGTGCACTTGTTTTGTAGCAATAGGATTGGGATAATCTGTATAGGAGAGGGGAATCAAAAGTCCTGCTCCTATAGACTAAGTGCCATTTACCAGTGGCGGATTAAGGGGGGGGGGGGGGGTGGGCACATACGACCTATGCCTCCCTTTTGAAACCCAAGTGGCATACCTCAATTACACAACTCCAAGTTGTGTACTTTTTGAGCTGATGACCTTTTTTTTTTTGTCATTGTGCCCCTCTTCTACAAGATCCTGGATGCGCTGTTGCATTTACAAATATTTTTGTTTTCTTACAGAATATAAAGAATGTTTTGCTCTTTATGACAAGACTAGGAAAGGGCTGATTTTTGCAGATGAACTGACAAAGGTTATGAGATCACTTGGGACAAACCCTTCTATAGAGGAAATCAAAGCTTACAGAAAGCAATATGAAGCAAGTGAGTACTACATGTACATACATTGTAGGATTTTCCTTGCATTTTCTAACTTGCAACTGAAGTCCAGATCTTTTTCATTGAAAGAGGTTCACTGGGAATGTTCAAACGGTATATCAAAATATTGACACATTTTTTGTTTGATATGAAAGCACATTAAAAATTATGTTTCAAGGTGCCTTTTGCACCATGATCTTGTTAAGTACTTTTCATGTTTTGAAGTAAAGGAGACTTTGTAGGCACAACATACAGCGCCATATGTTACATCTAGATTAGTTTATTGGGATAAATTTTGTGCATACACATGCACTTCTTAAGCAAAAGTCAATCTCTTGTGAGCAAAACTCTTACCTTGTCAATTGGCATGCCTGAAATTGTATCAAATGATGTAAGGTATACATGTATTCATTCTATGGAGATACCATGATATAACAGCAGATTTGATATTTCCTCACCAATGGTTTGGAAAGAAACTACCTTAGAAATTTCATTACTTTAGTCTATAGTAAAGTGATTGCTGTAGGTCAGTGCTGACATTATACAGATGTATAATATGCATGAATATATCTAGAAACTTATTATTTGAAAAGTTGTCTGATATGTTTTCTTACCTCTTTAGATGACAAGATCTCATTTAGTGATTTTCTAGAGATCATGTATGAACAGCATAAGAATGAGAACCCTTTCAAGGAGATCATGGATGCATTCCGATTGACAGATACCCAAAACAGAGGTTTCATCTTAGCTTCAGAATTTCGCAACATTATGACTAAGTTTGGAGAGAAAATCTCTGATAGGGAAGGTATGTACAGGTATCCCTATTCCAAAGAAGTAAAAGAATTGCATCTAAGATATTTCATTATCAAGTACTAATGTTCTTTACTGTGGGCATGCAAAGTGTTTCACAAATTTACAAAGTTGATTGGTAACAAATCAAAGTTTAGGTACAAAGTGACTTTCATTATTTCTAGATCTCCATGTAAAATTTACTTTTTAGAAATTGCTCAAAAGTAAATTTTTTTAAGTGTTCCGTTTAAGCTAATAGTAACTTATGGGAATAGCTTTCTTTTGGGAAAAAAAAAAAATGATGCTGGATCAGCAAGATATCAGCTATCACCCCAAACAGGAGAAGTTGTCCTTGATTTTCATCTAAGATGTCATCATTGTAAAGCAATTAAACACTTTTTTTTTTTTTAATGCTTCAGAAATCCTCTGGGATATATACATTTTGAAATGTAAGGTGTGTAATTTGAGGTTTGTGTTTGAACCAAATAAATTACTTGCTATGAAAGAAATTTAGGATTGCCATCAGTGTTTTGGTGATACTGAATGTTTTTGGAAATACAAAGGCGATGGGGGTCCAATCCTATTTGTCCTATCTATCCATCTCTGAATTTTCATCTAAAAATGTGAATATGTCTACAGTGACACAGTCTAGCACGTGGTTACGTTGCTGATGAGTAAACTTTCCTGATTAGGCTGATTTGCAATATTAGTGTTTTTCCCCTTTCCTTATATTGTGAGTCCGTTACACATAGTGACAGGGCCATGTTTTCATGTGCAATTCCTTAAAATTATGTTTAATCTTTCTCATTTGTCTTGTTGCTTTTTATTCCCAGTTGATGACATGATGAGAGAGTTTGGAATACAGAAGAATGGATTTGTCAAGTACTATGATATTGTGCCAAAACTTCTTGAACCGATCCCAGATCATTATAAATGAGGACTAACTTCACAGTCATTTATAGGTATAGTAGTTTTTGATACACCCTAACCCCCCTTCCTCCTTTGATATAAAATTGTGATGAACACTTCTGTTAAAGAAATACAGCTACATGTATTTGTAAAATTCCAGTAATGTAAATGTACATCTCAAGCAGGCTGTGCAGATTATCTGCTGTGTAGACTACTAGCTTAGAAATTCTGTCAATGCCTTGTGAACTGATTCATTTTTCAGTTGACTGGCTAGGTATATTTGTACTAGGTGTTAAAAAAAACTGTTCACACTTTTTATTGTTAATACCTAAAAAAATCACACCGCATATCAGTTTGAGGTTTTTACATCATTAAGTTGAAGGATGTAAAATTTATCGAGAGCAATTTATATGACATATCTCTGAATACTTTTCTTTAAATATTGCTCTGAATATTAATTACATGTTTCACTTTTTGAAAAATTAAGGCCACAAAATCTGTGTGTATCAGTAATTAAGTCAGAAAACGACAATTGCTATTGTGCGACTGTGTGTTGCAGCTGAAATTCCAGAACACCTCTTTAACCCAGAGTCATGAATCATGAATGACACTGGACAGCAAAAGGTTGGCAGAAATGACATGTACAGCACACAATGGCAGTTGTTGCCTTCTGAATTCATTACTGCTACACACAGATTTTGTGGTCTTGGTTTTTCAAAAAGTGAAAAATGTAATAAAATATTCAGAGCAATATTTAAAGGGAAAGTTCACCCTGAAGATTACTTGAGTTTAAAAAATGCAGAAAAAATAAAGAAAAATATTAGCGAAAGTTTGGAGAAAATCCGTTAAAGAATAACGGAGTTATGGACTTTTGAAGTTTTGATTTTGTGACGTCACATGCGAGCAGCTCCTCCATTATGTAATGTGATAAATATTCCATAAAATACAGTTTTCTCAGAAAATTTAGAATATTTTCGTATGTGCATTTGATATATTGTCAGAAATGTTATTCAATACTAGATTCTGAAAAGAAACAATATTAATTTATCGTGGAACGTAAAAAAAATGCGAATATATGGAATATTTATTACATGACCAATGGGCAGCTGCTCGCATGTGACGTCACGAATCCAAAACTTTAAATACTCATAACTCTTTTATTATTTGACCGATTTTCATCAAACCTTCGCCAATATTTTTCTTTATTTTTTCTGCATTTTTTAAACTCAAGTAATCTTCGGGGTGAACTTCCCCTTTAAAGAAAAGTATGCAGAGAAAGGACATAAAAATTGCACGCGATAAATTTTACACTCTTCAATATTGCAATGTAAAAACCTCAATTTGATACAAGTTATAATGTTTGAGTTATTAACAATGAAAATTGACAACAGTTTTTTTTGGACATCTAGTATAAAGTACATGTATTAGTACTGAACTGATTCATCTGAAGAAATGCGACTCTCAAAGAGAATTATTAATATGTGAGATGTGTACAATTTCTTAATGTTTTTAATGTAAGGCAAGTCAGGTATTTTCTGTTTAATCAGATATGCTGGGTTATCCTTTAGCAAAACTTTTAGGCCTATTACTTGTTGACTTTACGATATATACAGCCTGTATGTAGTGTCATACACCTATAGATACTCTACTATTGACAGGACCTTTTCTGTGGCATGAAAGGGTATTAGTGTTACAATAACATGCTCTGTAAAGGTCAGAGGTATGCTAATCTTTCCATTGTTTTCAATAACAATAGCTTAACAGTTACAAGCTTATTGAGGTCTTTTTGTTTTTGTGGATACTGACTCCATCTTGTATCCTGTTTAGGCTGTTTCTCTATCTGAAAAACAATGACTGTTTAAAATAGCCAAGGGGATTACATTTAAAAGTCAAAGGCAATATGTGTATTGGAAATACTTCAGCTGTATAGTTTCTGTAGTCTAGACTTGTGTTAAACTTCATGTAGTTGCATTTAAATCCTTTATTGTATCTAAAGATCCTAAGTTACTTGAATCAGGTAAATATTGTTAGGGAAAAGACCCACAGCAAAGTCTGTAGGTGTGATAAGTAGTTTTGTTATCAGTCACTGGAGCAAATCATATTGTACACCATGAACAGATATTGATGATTTACACATGTAGGCGTTAACTCCATGTACATGTATTTATTCCTTTAATACATCATAATTTTATCAAATACATAGTAAGGGCTGTATTATTAATTATCTGTAATGACCATGAAGACAATTAAATGACATTTTATTTTGCTGGGTTTCTTTAAAATCTGCAATGCTGTATTATTTGTGGTGTACAGTAATTGATCTAGACATCAATAGAGTTTATGTGTTTTATATTTAAGGGATTGTGTATTGATATTTAGTGAATAATGAGATGTTGATGAATCTAATTTAATGTCACAGTTTACTAGTGTATATTTGGCTGAATAGGTAAATAATGTTTATATAAATTGTTGTTTACATATAATTTAGCTTATTAATATTGTAGAAAATAAGACCATTGCTTTCTACATGTATAAAGAAGGAGCTATACAAACAGAATAATGAAATTTAAATGTTAGTTTAACCGAATAACAGTAATATACAAGCATATTCATGTTTCATGTCAACTGGTTTTGCACCATGTCTAAATATTCTTCTGAACAGTATGGCAGTCTGTGTTAATAAGCTGATTAATGTATAGTTGTGATATGTTCTGAGGTGAGCCTCTAAAATTCTATTATATTATTATCTGAAATGAAGGGTGCCCCCTTTCTATTTATTATAAGTGATTTTAATCCTAAGATATCATAAATCTATAGTCAAGATTTCATCACAAATATTCTTCCTCCAGTGTTGAAAAAATATGTGTGTCTTATAAGTGTTGACATGTTACCTAATTATTTGGATGGTATTTTTACCCCTTGTTTGTACATCATTTCATAACAAAAATACACTCTCTCTCTATAATGTGTGTATATGTAATGGCTTTAGGATTAGGAGGTAAAAATAAAATGATACATGTATGTAGAATTTCTCAAAACATTTATCTCAACCGCCTTTTGGATTATTTCATTACCAATATTCAAATCAGGGATTGTTATAACTAATGGTCAGATTCTATGTTGCCTTGTCTGTCACTTTCCATACTTTTTCATGTTTATATGTCTATATTAATTTTACTGAATGTGAATATTCCACTTACAAGACCAGTTACTTTTTAAAATTGTATTCCTCAATATGATTCTGCAAGCAGATTGTTGAAATGTTAAGTACTAAGGCTTCTGAAAACTTTCAATCATTGCAACTAAATTTAGGACTTTGTTTGTTATGCACCATTATCTGCTTTAATCTGTATATGGTGGTGGATCCAGTGTCCGAACACTTTTCAGAAAATCAACGATAGCAAATAAAATATCAAACGACTATCTGTCAAACTTACATAATGAATGCTCAAAGTCCTACAGAAAAAGAAGTTGATGGAATTTTAAAAAGACAACGTAGATTTAATACGATATTCCCTTCCGAGGGAACCCCTTCCCAACGACGCGGCGTTTTGGTCCCTTGAAAAAGGTACTGTATTTCCGAACGTGTGAAACCTATGGGAAAAAGACAACCTTTGTTTCAATAGTGTGGTTTTCATACGCGTAATCCCACGCGTATGAAAACCCATTTTAGGTGCCTAACTGTACACGTTCGGTAGTACAATCTGTTCGGAAATACAATCCTTGACTATACCGGGTAATAAGATATATGCATCATGCTATTTAATATACATGTACTGGTATGTAATAATTCATGACCATGTTTTGAGAAATGATTTTAATCCTTCCAGAAAAGAAGGGAATATCAAATTTAAAATTGTATATTTCTGTAAAATGTTCCAGTACTTGTGTGAGAAAGGTATTTCCTTGTATGTATGTATTCAAATCATGTGACTGCTGCCTTAAGAAAAATGGAGAACTGTAAAAACTAATTGTTAAGATAAATTGCATTGTCTTTCATAAAGTTACCTTGACTACATTTATGTGACCAATATGATTCCATTTCCATGATAAAAAGCCATGTATGTATTCAGTTGTCTTCATGAATAATATTTTTAATATTAGTGCCAAAATCTTCACTTGCAGTGTTTCCTTTGTAGCAGATACATGTGCATGTAGTAGAGTGATGTGAGCTGGGTGTTACATAACAGTGTAATGCTCTTTTAGTTATGTGCATTGTATATGAGGGATGTTATAGTGCATGTTTTTTGTTGTTGTTTTTTTTAAATTGCAGTTTCCTTGCACATTTATGTTACAAGTCACAGATGACATTCTTATTCATCAAAAATAGTCTTGTTGGTCCATATGGATCATAAGAAAATATAGGCCACATAAAAGCTTATGGCATGTGTTTATGATTTGGATTGTGATGTGACATTTAAAATGTTTAACTTAATACTAAAATATTGGAATCCAAACATCCTGGGGTGGTATTCTGAGCACTATTTTATCTCTAATTTTTAAAAATTTTATCTTTAAAAAAAAAAATTGTATTTTGAGAGCACTGTTTATCTTGGATTTTATCTCGTATTTTATCTCAGTCTCCCACCTCTTGCATGCCTGTTGTATGCATGATATGCGCAGCTTTAAATGCTTACACCAATCATATTTGTGGGAAAGATAAATTAAAACTTAAAACAGGATAGGGGCTATTTTATCTCAAGGATGCACAGTGAGTGCGATATTTTTGGACAAGTATGTGCTAGTCGTGCGATCCAAATAAAAAGATACAGAGGACCGACAATATTTCTCAAGCAACAATTTCAGATGACTATCGAATTCTATTTCAAGATTTTTGCCAACTAATATCACACTTGCAATAATGCTTGTGATGGTCTTCTAATACCTTGGAAAGTACCCCAGTCATTTTCAAGGAAATCCTGGCAAAAAACGGGTTTGAGGCACGCGTATTGAAAATGGTAAAAATAGTGCATTCACGCTCTCTTGCCCCAGAGATTGGCAGAGAACAATTCTGTTGGCTGAGCATGATGAAAGTGAAATCTAACATTTCTTATTGGTCAAGGCATCATAAATGGGCGTGTCTTAGATGAGATAAAATCTCGCTAAAATGGTTCTCAGAAAACCAATTTAAAAAGAGTTTAAGGGTATTTCATTTCACTGACTTATAATCTCAGATTTTATCTGAGATAAAATGAATCTCAGA
Source organism: Heliocidaris tuberculata (assembly GCA_025618425.1). Classification (NCBI taxonomy): domain Eukaryota; kingdom Metazoa; phylum Echinodermata; class Echinoidea; order Camarodonta; family Echinometridae; genus Heliocidaris; species Heliocidaris tuberculata. Next base: position 7,958,746 of record CM046832.1, read on the forward strand.
GCACTGCCCCTGGTCTTCATTCTTCAAAATAGTGAAGTAAAACTGCTTTTTTAAAAATCCGGTGCCTTTTCTTACTATGATATGCTGAATTTGATGACAGTATACATAGAAAATACTGTAGGCTTCTAAAAAGAATTCAATGGATTTGAACTACATGTATTGTACCAAACATGCAAATAAAATGAGGCAAAACACTTGTGCATTTTAATAGAACTACGATAAATTTATTCATGAAAAGACACATATTAACATGCAAATATATAAATTATGAAATAAGAATCACACACTCGAAATATAAATTTTAATTTTTACAGTTGTCTATATTTCAAGGTTTCTTCAAAGGTAACAAGTATAATACATGTTTGTGTTGTTAGAATGTACTACACATGAAAGACAAGGTTAGTAATATATAACAATTTGAGTGATTTGATTACACAAATGAAGCTATCAAGGTTATACACAAGAATCATGTAAAATTTTCCTCAGCTATATACAAAAGAAAAGGATTATTTTTCAATTTAGGATTAACAATGCACTTTTCCAAATCTTCACAGAATAATAAAATGCATTATTAAAAATGCAAAAATTGTTCAGGCATTCAGTAAAGATGTTATACAGTGTACTGTAAAAGTGAAAAATTCCACGCGGTTAAATTTTTCGCACTTGGCTGAGTAAGGTGAATTTCATGTGTTTTTGATTTCGCCAACGCGCTAGGCTCATGGGCCAAAGAATACATGAACAAAAATATTTTTTCCACACTGCAAAATATTCCACGTTTACAGTATATGATTCAAAGAGGTATTCATATTCAGCCTCCTTATCACATCTAATAAGTGATACAAATTTGGATTTTAAAAAAATTGTTTGTTCAGAAGTAGATTATGAGTAATTAACCCCTGCTATGCAGAAGGCTGTGTGCAAAATTTGATTCAGATTCACACTCGCTCAGCATTTACTTAGACATAGTTTCTAGATAGATGATTATTATGAATTTAAAAAGTAGCCTACTAAGTCGGAGCAGAGAGGTAGATATGGAAACATTTATTTCATCCCTTTTCATGGGTTAATGCTTTGAATTGCTTTCCCATAAACCTGAAAGCATGTCAGAAAAGAATGAGAAAGTCCATTTTCATGAGAAGGCAACAGCTGGTGTTCTCTTTGTAGAAAAAAAAATGTATCTTGGCACCATTTGACAATTTGGTTTAGCATGCTGATAGAAATAGTTGGTAATAGTATGAAAGATCACCATTCTAATAATATATTACACTATGATTGTCACACAAATAATATCTATCTTACATAAATATTACTGCTACATTGAATAACTTGTAATAGGCAAACTGTATTATGAAGCTTTCTTGGGTGAAAATAGCACATGACCCTTTCGTATTGGATTATTTATACATATCTATAGTATTCATCAAGTCTCACAGTATCATCATGAAAAAACAGTTATCCCTCATTATAATAATTATAGTCTTAGAGACATTTTGAAAAAGGGAATAAAAACCACATTCTAAAGAAACAAACTAATGTTATTTTGTTGTTTTGTTCAACAGTCCTAAGTGTGCCCCCCTTGCTTGTTCTTTTTGAGGGGGAATACTCATTACAGCCTAAATGTACAAGTAGTATGTAAATAAATTCAGTTTCAATTTAAAACAAGATGTATATTGTATTGATATACAGAGTACACTAAAAGATAATTTTCCTAGTTTAGAATTCAAGTATTCTCAGCTCTCAATACAATCTACAATACAAAGTGAGTAAAACTGAAATGATAAATTATGATACAAGTGCAAAAAATCCTGATTAGTTTACATTACATAGAATTATCTAACACTAATCCTTCAAACAGTATTTAAAACCCTGGGGCTTCTCTTCACTAAGAGAATAATATCCATACTTGTTTACTTCAAATTTAATTCAACAGAAACTTTCCAAAATATGTGTACATGTGTACCAGTACTTCATATATTCCAAAATATTTTTCTTTTTTTTTGCATAGCAAAATCATTTTTCTTTAACAGGTAAAGTGAGAGATTGTATCAATCGATCTGTAAAATGTTGTAAATGAATAAACTAATATATATATATATATATATATATATATATATATATATATATACGAGTATACTTTCATCAACTGCTGTGTAGGTGATAAAGCATGGAATATATTTAGGGCATATACATATAATACATTGTATTAATATTTTTCTCTTGATTCTATAATTTTACAATCAATATAATTGAATGGAATGCTTTCAAATTTACAATCAATCGTAATACTGAAATTGTTTGGACGGTAATATATCATATATACATTTTGTACTTCTTTAAAAGAAATATTTACACAATTCTCGTAAATAAATTGTCCATTCATTCTTCTCAGATTTTATACATGTAATTTTGCATTTAGAATCGTTTAATGTACATGTATTATACAATATTAGTGTGTAATGCCTCAATGAAATAAATGCCTCAAAATCAATATTTATCATCACTGAATACAACTATAAATGTCATGTATTGTTCTGTGATTAAGTATATACAGAAGATAAGTGTTTCTTTTAACAGATGCCAAAATTTCCTTTCAGCAGAGTATGATTACATAGAATTGCACCAATTATATACAGTTAAGTAAAAGCATTGTGGAAAATCTCAAATTTTCAAAGAAACACAGATTGTGAATACATAATTCAGATCCTGTTAAAAGACATGTGTACCCCTTGACAGATGCTGCATGCACAAAAGACAAAATACTGTATCTGAATCTGCAAGCTGAAGAAAAAGTCTTTTTCATCACTATTTGACAATTTTTTACGACAGTCTAGTTTTACTCATTCTCAATCTGAATCATTCTGGCAGTACCTTCACTGGTATTTGAGGGTTCATACTTTTTTTTTTAATACAGATTAGTTTTAGAATCCTCATACAAAGTGTGTACAGACCAAAATATTGTTCAATTGACACACCACTAATGATGGTTACAACTACAAGCAGTACATGTGCATGCATATATGCCTGAAGCCCTGAAGGCAGCATCAAGAAAAGGAAGTGAAAGACAATTAGAAAATGAATGACTTCTTAAGAAGCATCCACACCCTGAAAGGATAAGTGCAGATGATGATCACCAGCCTGGATACTGGCCAGTGCCTCTGGTCAATACTGGACACCTGGTACCTTAGTAGGGTGCAGATCCCTGCAGTGCAGCCATCTCTGCCTCCTGAGCTGCTTGCCGTTGGCGCCTGGACCGACGAGCAGCAAGCTTACTCTGTAGATCCTGGTCTGCTCTGGTCTTATTCACCTCCTGCTGACGTTCATACTCCTTCACCTGTTCCTCATGTTGCTTCTTCAATTCCTCAATGTTACCTAAAGGGTAAAATCATAAAAGAAAGTTACAGGTCTGGGGATCATGATAAAAATAGTGTTGAATTGCAATATTAAAAGGAAATCCTACCTTAAAGGCAAGTGTATGACAAACAGGAGAGTTCTTTCGCGAGGGCTACTTCGAAGTCCACCTATTATGTTCAGAGATTTTAACGCACTACGACCCATGGGCAGAAATATTATTTGACGGTGGCTCTTTTTTCATTTACAGTGGCTTTTTCAAGAGTTTGTGGGGCTAATCGCCCTTAGCCCCCGCTTATTTTTTTCATTGATCCACAAGTATTTCATAATCGACTCGCCAAATTGCCAATTTGAGATTCACATACCGGTAGATTTAATGATCTCATTTTTCAAACATCCATAACTTTCTTATTTCTTGTCCAATTTCTTTCAAACTTTCATATCCTGTTTTTATGTTTCTGCGTTCAGACAATCATCTTATTACCAATGTTGGATTGCACTTTAATACCTTGCAGTAGTAGTACAGTCAAACCTGTTCTAGTAGCCACCTCTTTAGAGATAAAGGCCACCTGTCCATAGTGTTGGACTGCATTGTCTCCCTCTAGGAAGAAATGTATGATGTCCACAGAGATGGGCTCTCCACAGAGCTCATTTTTCTGTTTCCCATGGGTGGCCTTTATAGATAGGTTGACTGCAGAAACTGCAGGTTTTTAGGAGAGCTGGGTGGTATTACTCAAGGAATGTTATTCCAGAGGAGTAACAGTATGGAATCAAAGAATTATGGCTTAGATAATACTTTCAAATGATTCCCAACATGACTCAATATCGATAGAATAATAAATGCTTTAGTGCCCCAATATGGGTCAGCACTGAGCACATTAATTTTTTTCTATGACATAATTTGAATGAAAAAGAGCATGTATTTGAGAAAAATGCAACACATTCACATAAACATGCGATATTTTATATCTCAAACTTGCAGTGCATAAAGACTGTAATGAGATATAATTATCACACGATATGTTAATTAACCCTTTCAGAACAGGAATTATTTAAAGGCTTATTTGATCACATTTTCTTCTTCAAATTGGCAACAATAATATTTTTCTTTTAGTGCTACATGGTTCAAATAAGGTGTAATGTCTTTGAAAACAATATACATGGTTAGAAATTTTGAAAGAAATTGCCAATTTCAATGAAAAACAATGATTTTAAACCTCTCAATGTGTTGCCAATTTAAGGATCTCAAGGCTTATTCTTGTTTTTACAATTCCTGACATCAAACGCAATATGGTCATGCAATAAAAATGGACATAGTGTGTGCAGAAAATGTTTGCTCTTTCTACTCGTGCATCTGGTATATTTTTTAGAGCTCTGGATCAAAAGTTATTGAGCCAAACCACAAAATGTGGTCAATTGTCTTGAAGGGGTTAAAAACAATAAGTCTGTAATGTCTGGTGACTCAACTCTCATCCACCCCTACCCCCCCCCCCTCCCCCCAAAAAAACAATGGAAGAAAAAAAATCAAGTGTCCATACACATCCAGGCGCTAAAAACAACAGTGGACACTTTTGATCGTTAGTAACTCAAAACTCATACCTCGTATCAGACTGAAGTTTTTACATTGTGAAGTTGAAGGATGTAAAATTTACTAGGAGCAAGTTTCATGACATTTCTCTGAATACTTTTCTTTGAATATTCCTCTGAATATTTAATTAGATTTTTCACTTTTTGAAAAATAAAAGCCACAAAATCTGTGTAATTAGTTCAGAATACACCAATTGCCATTGTGCATTGCAGGTGAAATTCCAGAACAGCGTTTAACCCACAGTCATGAATCATTAATGACACTGGACAGCAAAAGGTTGGCAGAAATGACAGATGCAACACACATTGGCAATTGTTGTGTTCTGAATTAATTACTGATACAAACAGATTTTGTGGCCTTGATTTTTCAACAAGCGCATAAGCGATATTGTGTCTCGCCCACTCGCGAAAATAACAAGAATGTACCCCAAGTTTGGTTGCAATTGGAGCAACATGTGCACAGTGGTGTGTCATAAGAGAATCTTGCAGGTAAACTTTAAATGACCTTTGACCTTATCACGTGACCTCTGATGGTACCATAACATGCAGGTCCCCTTAATGCATCTACAACCCAAGTTAGGTTGAAATGTGAGTGACGGTTCCAAAGTTATCTGTCATAAGAAAGGTCTTGCAGGTAAACTAGCGTTTGACCTGAAATGACCTTTGACCTTAACATGTGACCTCCGAAGGCACCATAACATGAATGTACCCCAAGTGCATCTACCATCCAAGTTTGAGTGCCAATGCAGCAACATGTGCCAAGTTATGTGTCATAAGAGAGTCTTGCAGGTAAACTTTAAACGTATGATCTCAAATGACCTTTGACCTTATTACGTGACCTCCGACGGCACCATAACATGAAGGTAGCCCCAATGCATCTATGACCCAAGTTACATTGTAATCAAAGCAACTAATGTGAAGTTATTTGACAAAAGAGAGTCTTGCAGGTAAACTTTAACATATGAAAAGAGAGTCTTGCAAGTACTCTTTAATATATGACCTCAAATGACCTTTGGTGTCATCATGTGACCTCCAACAACACCATAACATGAAGATACCCCTAGTGCTTCTATCACCCAAGTTTGGTTGCCATTGCAGCAACAGTTGCCAAGTTATGCATCCTAAGAGAGTCTTGCAGGTAAACTTTAACATTTGTGATGGACGACGGACGGACGTCACTTGGATCCCTTAGTCTCGCCTTCACCTCCGGTGGGCGAGACAAAAAGTGAAAAATCTAATTAAATATTTAGAGCAATATTTAAAGAAAAGTATTCAGAAAAATGTAATAAAACTTGCTCCCAATAAATGTTACATCCTTCAACTTTACAATGTAAAAACCTCAGTCTGATACAAGGTATAATTTTGGAGTTATTAACAATCAAGTGTCCACTTTTTATTTAACACCTAGAACATAGTAATTCATTATTAATTAGATTCCATAATAATGAAGTGTAATACTTTCGTATCGATATGTAATTTTGTATACATGAAAAATTTGTTCATGTACAAATACATACATATACATATGGGGTCGGGCTAACTCGGCACTAGAGCAAACTCCGCACAGCGCGGTGACTATGTTTCAAGAGTTGAAGTCCCCGCTACGCACCGTACCGTTTTTCAGCCTTAAATTTCATGTTTTGCATAATTTTACTCCTTGAAATTTTCACCACTACTTCTTTGATGATCATTTTACACATTGATGTCAAATAATTTTGTATTTCAATGTTTTGAAATGTGTAATTAATGCAAAATTTAACACGAGTATTTGCGATCAATTCAACTCTCTGGGCTCACTCCGCCGCGATTTTCCGGCAAGGCCGAGTTCGCCCTAGTTAGTCTGGATCCATACATACATATATGTAGGTACATGCACAGTAAAATACCTGTACTCATAATACACACATCCCATAGAAATCAATCCATTCCAGTGAAACTTCCCTATTGTACAATACTCATTGTATCCCTCAATCAATTACCCATTGTGTAGCAAACAAAAGGGGTGATTTTGAACGTCTGTTGCTCAACTCTTTTCACTATATCAATAATAACAGGTGTACACAAGGATATCAAAACATTGTATGTGTACAAGCATTGTTTTCAGCTCAGCTGGATGTGAACTCACAAGAATACTGGTAAGCTAAGTTCATTTGGTGACATATTGGTAATGAGGTTCATGCTCATAAAAATCAGTACAGTACCACAATGAAATGTTCAACATTATCACAAGAGAAGACTTGACAGAATCTGGCCCTTTTTCTACTTGAAAAAAAACAACCCAACATTGGATTTAATCTTGGTCAATGTCCAGTTTGAATACAAACAACTTGGATTCTGGTCATAGTTTCTATGTAAAACTCAACTTTGACATTGGTTAACCCATGTGCTAGGTTTAACATGTTCAGGAGAGCATGGGCCTTTGTGTTCTAGGTGGGTAATAATCTTAATTTACAAGGTAAATAATGACCAAATCACACAAACCCTATCGTTTTCAATGACATGTTTGTCTATCATAATTGATCACTACACTACGAAGGCAAAACCTGCATGACAAAGCACTTAATGTAAGGGTTCAGACTATAAAACTGAAACTGGATACCGGTAGTTGTATTTATTATGTGTTATTGTCTGGATATCTTGACTGGACTTTAATACAAGGTTGTACGTACCAAAGATATCATCCATGGCTGGTGTAGGAGCAAGATCTTCAAGCCCAAGAGGAGTTGGTGCTTTCATTTCAGCACTTCCCTCCTAGATGAAACAAATAAATAAAAGAGAAACAAATAAGAAGTATATTAGAGTAGATAGAGAAGGTGATGAACAACTGAATTTTAACCAAATCCACACCAAGTTGGTTATTCTGTAACATAATATGAAAAGTCATTTAAAAATCTCTGTCTGACCTGCATCCTGAATAGTAGAATACATTATTTTCATTCTTTTTTTCTTGCCTGTTTTACAAACTCTGGTATATGAAGATTGAGACATGAATTGCTTCTTATCCACTATACCATTATTTTGTGACACAGTATTATGATTTTACTTTCAACTGATTTTTGCATCATTTCATATCAAAAGTGAAATACAAAACATTTAGGAGAAACTTGTGAAAATAAACTTTCAGTTTTTTTTTAAAAGTTTATAGGTAAATCAAGGTACCTACATGTACATGTAATACCTACAAAATATATGTGCTTTTGGTATGAATAAATTTTTTCTATATAAATTATGATATCATTATTTAAGTCATTCTGTAACAAAATATGTTACAGAATGACATTAAATTCAGTTTTGTATAAATCCATCTAACCCTGAACCAATATATTATTTCAGATTAATATATCAGACATTTATTGACTGAAGTAGAGATGATGAGCTCACTTTCCAGTATGAAAATGGTATCAATTTTAATACTTTTGATGTTTTTAAATTTTAAGTACAAAACAAATGGGAAAATGGTGTGTTTTATTCCATTTGTTGATGAGATGTATTTTTCCTCTATAGCTTTGATAGTTCTGTATTTTAGACCTAAATATTGATCTAGATGATAGTATTAAATAGAACAATTTGTATGAGAAGGAAAGAAAGAAATTCATTAAACTATGAATTACATGCACTATAAAAAAAGAATATAAAGATTAAATCTATCTGAATGTTTGATAAGCTTGCCAGAAGCATTTTAAACAAATGAACTCTCTTCAGAATCTTTCAAAAATCTCATTATTAACAGAAATATGAATCTATATTTAACACAGATATCTTAAGTCATCAAAAATATCAAATCGTCTGCTCAATCTTTGTTTCAAACTATATTTTAACTACAGTTAACTTTGCATAAGTCGCATCTGTTTCGACCACAAAAAATAGTTTGACTTATGCAAAATTTGACTGATGAAATATAAATAACACATGTTTTTGCATAGTTTGGTAAAAAAAATGATTCGACTTAAGGAAAGTTTGACTTATGCGACTTCAAGTTATGCAAGGTTAACTGTACTTAATATTTACTTTATGTGAATTTTATACACTATTTCCCATTGACTTTCAGAAGTCATTCCGTAATGCTGTTTCATTTCATATTTTGGATATTTCAAATATTTTCAAACAGATTTCCAGGAACATGGTGACATATCAAAGCTAACATACTACAGAATGTCACAGCAATACTGAAAACCTGATACATATTTTCACTTCACAGAGTTTGGGCAATGTTTATTCTGGTTGAAAAGTCATGTCCTTTTTGTGTCATTACGTAACAAAGCAATAAAATATTTTACATTTCATAAATTTGATGAATGGTCGACATGAAACTCAACAGCTGAGAAAGTACCTCACATTAGTTTATGAATTATACTATTAATTTGTAGATATTCATTACGAGGTTCATAATATTCTTCTTTCAAAGTTGAAAATTCTTTGTGAATGTCATTATGCAATGCTTGGAATTGCACAAAACCAAACAAAGACAAATTAAGAGTGAACTTACAGGAGCAAGAGTATCATCACCAGCCTGTGAGACTGAGTCTGCATCTACCAACATGGCTAACTCAGGTTCATCCTTGTCTTCTGTTAGCTCTGCATCTATGAGGGAGAACACAAATGAGTAATTTTTACACCTGAACACACTTTATTTTGCAAAAAGAATGGTTGTTCAAATTTTTGGGTTACTAGCAAGCGTAGGCTTACATTAGCATTAACACTATATATATATATATATGTTGTTTTAAATTTAATTCTATTTATTTTTTGCTAATTCCTCTAGATTACAAGTTTTTTCAACATTTTAATTGTTATATCCGATATGGGAATTTATTTGTACGATTTCAATAACTCTAGAGCTGATTCTCATAATTAGAGAAAGATTGTGACAAAGCGTGACCATGAACTTTTCCTTGTTCAATCGTAAAAACCTCACTTTATATTTGTCAACATAGTTCAAACTGCATAGAATGTGTTGCCATTTTTTATTTAACCCTTCCATTTTATATTCTCTCCACAATTTTCCACTGTTATCAGGGGGGATTTGGGGCTTGTGGATGGTTCCTTCTGGCTTTGCCAGAGCATATCTGTCTTTCAATCAAATGAAAGGCAAAAAAACAAAAACAAAACAAAACAAAAAAACACAAAAAAAACAAAACAAAAAAACTTAAGGACATACAACATATACAAGAAAGAGATTAGCATACCATGAGCCAGGATTTGGGAAGGGAGAGGGGCAGTATGGGGATGGTTATTTCTGACTACACCAGGGCACATTTTTTTCACATTACAAATCAAATCATACAAAATGATAGCACAACTCTAGAACATACAATGAATACAAGAGATTAGCATACCATTAGCTTGGGACCTTTCCTGCAAGCGAGAAGCAACCTCTGCACCCAATTTTTCCTTGACCTTCTCCTGAACAAGCTTCATCCTTTCCATCTTGAGTTCTTTCTGCTTGGCAGCACAGTTCTGTGTCGTCTTCTCCAAGTCTTTATTGATCGTCTTGTTGATCACCTGTTTCAAAACGGATACAAATATGTTTGATTGCATAATGTGGAGAAGGGTGTGGGTGTAGTTTCATTTTTTGTTCCCTGAAGCAGGTAAGAAAATTTGCATCCTACACAAAAAAAATCAATGAAAGTAATTTTGTCTGTAGTTGTTTCTCTAAACCCAGGTGTATCACAATAAGAAGGATGGAAAAATATAAATTCCTTAAATTACATTTCAAGTACATCCTTACATCCAGATTCTCATTAGAAACAGAGAAGACAGTCTTTCACTCAGGTAAACAGAAAAAAAAGAGGAAAATACACAAATTATAATTCATAATTATCCAAAAGAATATAATTTGTACATTACCAAAATATGTAGGATTTCCCTTAGTCCATTTAGTCCAGTTGAATTTACACTCTCAAACATAAAATAAAATGTAGATACACCTGTATCTACAGCAAGTATATTCATAATAAACATAAGTCCCAAATTTTACTGTAGCGGGAGATAAACAGTGATATATTCAATGTCTCACATGCTCAAACCACTGTATGAGTGCAGCTGATCGCTTGTATACTGTTACATAGCACTCCATGGCATGCTTATGTCTGTCAGGATGCATCATATCAGTGAAGATGTTCGCAATGGCCTTGTTCAATGTCTCAATCTCATCCGGTGTGCAGTAAGGAAACTTGATTGTGTTCAAGTATTGCTGGGCTGTCGTGATGTTCTGGGCAGAAGCTACAAGGTTGTTACGAGCTTCAGCAGCAAACTGATACCTAATCTGGCTGTTCCTATGAGGAAAAACGATTGAAATGTGGGAATGAATTCTACATTTTTTATTGAGTAGGTACTTATAATGATACTTATACATGTATTTTTAATTTCATTTGATTGTAGTATCCTACAAATATGCAGGTACACTGTATGCACAAAGACTACTACTAATAATAATAAGAAAGAAAAAACAAACAAACAAACAACAGATTGGTCACTATTTGATTCTTAATTGCAAGTCATACTTTCAATAGATGTTGACCCTGATGTACATTTTACGCATGAATGCTGACAACTGCAAAACTAATTAATTTCCAAAAGAAGAGAGAGGTTTACAAGAAGTGTTGTCCAACAACATAGCAAAATAAATCCATTTCATCAGAGAAATTTCAACACCAAGCATTTATGTGCTTTCAGTTACGTTGTAACTGGTAAGGAGCTATATTCGAAACAGTTATAATGATGAAACACTGATTTCCTTATCAAATGTAGAGGTAGGCTATTACACTTACTGGACTGGTATTTGCAAAACATCTGCCCATCGTCTGATACCAAAGCTAAGCTGACCACATGCATGCTTGACCAGGGTGTGTGAGTTGTTCCATTTATAACGTGCTACAGCTACCCGCTGCTTACGCTCCAACAGCATGTCTAGCTCAGATTCAAGTCTGTATTCAGCCTCACTGCCATACTTGCCATCAAAAATACTTGCTGTACAGGTAAAGAATATGAACAGAAATAAACATTAGTCTGCAAATTATAACCAACGTAAAAGCTCAAAAATAAATCATCACTAATCAGTATTCTTTGGTAAGAAAACAAGTACAACATCAGAAAAACAATTTGATGGAAACATTAAATATAAAATGAAACAAAGATGGCTTTCCCGCATATGACGATAGCATAGCATATCTTCCAAGGCATTATTACATATATTTGACTAACTTGATGTCTTCTAGGACAATTTTTCACTGATTTTGTATGCTAGCCATCCACAGCATATTTCCTCTGTTATTATTATGATAAGAAAGACAAATACTACTCAGAGGACAATATGAGAGACTATACTAATACTACTCAGAAGATATCTTGAAAAGAGATGACAGCATACTAGTAATCAGATGGAATCAAGTATTTGATTTCATATTGTTTGGGCCTCACATTTCATGATCTTTTCCCTTCATTTTACATAAAATCAACAAAAACTCTAAATAAATTGGGTGAATTTATTGTTTCACTCAAGGTAACTTTGCTGTATTTCCCTTTTACATGATTATAGATGTAGCCACTCACCAAGGGTTACATCTTGTTTGTCATATAATCCTTGCAGCTTATCCTTGTCTGTCTTGAATGATGTTACTTCATTATTGAGCATTGTGAGCTGCTGGCTTAGAGCTGTTAACTGCTTCTGGTGAATCTCCTGCTTATTGAGAGCATCCATGTATTCCTAAAATATGAAAAGGAATATTGATTCCATTACAAAAATATATGCTGAAACACAAAATACAAGGATTAGAATCATTATTTATTCATAATTATCACCCACATATTTTTTTCCTAATATCTCTGTATCACTGAATCAATCATCTTCTTGTCATTACTATTACAAAGAGTTACAGTAGCTTTACAACAACTGATTAGCTATAAATATCTTTATTTTGCGCAGATTTTCACACCAGAACAAGCGGTGATGTACATGTAATAATAATCATGATTGACATTGTCAATTAATTTAATTTTTTTTAGAAAGCGGGTTTAAGCTTACTTAGTGACCCAATTCACATAAAAAATATACTTTTATTGTGTAAAAAAATATGATAGATAACTACATGTCTGTATTTTAAAACAGCCCTAGGGCAAAAAGGTATAAGATACAGAGGGCATGTCCTCTGGAATGGGTTAAGCAATGACAAATTCTGCATCACTCCAAAGTTTTAAGAGGAATTTAAAAAAACATTTATTGTTAAAAATGCAACTCTCTTCGTAATGCTAACATTAATATTCTAAATGACCCACCCCCCCTCCCTTTACAGTTTTATATTATGATTATTTGGGGGATAACCCAGACAAACAAAATTGCTTTTGTTATCCCCCTCCACGTACTAGATTATTAATTACCCTTTCTGCTATATCAATACCTGTATGTTTGTTTCTCTTTGTATTTTTTTCTTCTGTTTTTTATACTATCAAATGTAAATTGTGATTTGTATTTGTATATTTTGTATGTCTTTTACTAGTACTGGAAAATAAATGAATTGAATTGAAATTGTATAAAGCTCACTGCATTAAAATGATTGAGCCCATAAATATGCCATATTAAATGCTAATTCATTAAATAAAGTCACAACAAGGCAAACTACAGGAGGAAGTAACAAGCACTAGCTATGAAGTAATGGTTTTGTACAGAAAATTGAATCACTAAATATGGCAGAAACTTGAAGAAAAAAAAAGGAACAGAAAAGGCAAGGACGTGTATAACACTTTCGATGTAAGAGTTGGGAAATAAAATGAAAAGTAAAGTAACTGACATAACTTAATTGTAACAAAATTGAAAATGAAATTCATGAATAGTATGTTTATGAAAGAAAAAAAAAATGAATGCAAAATGGTTCTATTAAATGTGTTAAGTTCATCAAATAGGGAAGAGATTCTATGACAACAGAATGCAGCTACATAGAGCAGTGACAACAGAGTGCTAAATAGAGCAGTGATGAAATATTGGGTTATGGAAGTGCTTGAAAACAGTTACATACATGTAAATGTAGCAATAATTTGATAATACATTGCAGAATAAGGATGACAACATGTACATGTACATGTACATGAATTCAAGCAAAAGTTCTGGGCCAAAAAATTTTCATGCACAATACTCGACACTTCATCTAAGTCAAGATAAACAATGGGCTTTTTTACATGCATATCAAACCTCTGAAAATGAATAGCTTAAATAGGGGTGATAATGATGAACATGCACACTAAATACAAGAACAGCTACATGTAAATGTACTGTATTTATGAAGTGGTATAGTCATATATATTCTTGAACATAGGACAGAATATTAATTTTGTATGATAGGTAACAGCATTGGTGGCTGCATTGTTCTAAACTGGTATAAATTGTGTAAAAGCATTATATGTGAAAAAAATGCATTAAAAATGTGTAGTCCTGTAAAATAGATAAAGGGGAATGATCCATGCTATGCATTATGTCTATGTTCAATAGAGGATGATGTAGAGTAGTTGTATGGCTAATAGAATATCTCACTCGATATACCTGTTGTTCTTTGCCGAACTATATGTATCAAGAAGAGATCAAGAAAGATACACAAAACTATATCAACTGGCAAACAAAAACATCACATGACTATAGTATTCAACAGAGATGATCGACATTGGGTGCATACGATGCCTGTCAGAGCTGATAAATTGCAAAAGACCAGCATGTTAGTAAGTACATCTCATGTTACAAGGGACCAGCAGTTACCATGTGGTTGTATAATAGTACAATTTCATGTAGCAGAATAATCCTTCAAGGACATTTTAAAAGCATGCAACCATCTCAATAACACTCTACTTCTACAGTTACAGCACATTGTACTTGCACAGTAGGAGTAAAAATACTGAATAATGCATATTACTCTCACATATAAACATATAACAAAGGAAAATGAGGAATGTACATTTGCAAAGATAGTTATTGTTTTGATTTTGACTTTCTGTTCATTCTTGCATTTTACTCTGATTAATTTTGAGACAAGAAGCTTCAGTATGTCTTTGTTCAAAGCAATTCTTAAGGAATGACAATAGACTCAATATCTCTTTAAAGGAAACCAAAACCCAAGGAGAGAATCAATGTTATTGGAAAGTGAGAATTCAGAGAAGCACTTTACAAAAAATTTCATTAAAATTGGTTAAAAAATCAGAGAGTTATGGAAGTTTGAAAAGTCTCGTTTTACTTTCTATGGGGATCCTCAAATTGGCAAAATTGCTTCAAAATGGCTGATTTTGTGAACAACTCTCCATTTGTTTTGTACACAGATTTTCAGATTTTCCCCATTATCTTTCAATGTGCAGTTAATCTCCTTCTGAGCTCAACATATATAATGGGAAAATGTATATTACACCACATATGTCGAGTTCAGGAGGAGACAAGGAGCACCCTGAGAGATAATGGGGAAAATCTGAAAATCTGTGTACAAAACAAATGGAGAGTTGTTCACAAAATCAGCCATTTCGAAGCAATTTTGCCAATTTGAGGATCCCCATAGAAAGTAAAACGAGACTTTTCAAACTTCCATAACTCTCTGATTTTTTAACCAATTTTAATGAAATTTTTTGTAAAGTGCTTCTCTGAATTCTCACTTTCCAATAACATTGATTCTCTCCTTGGGTTTTGGTTTCCTTTAATGAAAGTATTTCAGCATTTTTGGAATTTGAAACTTTGAAAAAAATATGAATATATTTAGATCCCAAGATAATTTTCATCAAGATTGAAGAATATAAAAGTAAAATTTAAACAAAGATTTGTTAAACAATAAAGAACCAAACACAATTACTGTAAATAGTTAATGACAATCCTTTTGCCTTATCAAACATGTGTGTTTTCTAATATTTTCCATTCAAAGTCTATTATCACAAAGTGTTTGGTCATAATGTCTTTGTATGACAGCTTCACTGTACACTGTACCTGTTGTTCCTTGCTCATCTGTGCATCAAACTGCTGTTGAGACCACATCTGTCGCACTGATGTGTTATGCTGTAAGTCCACTACATCCTGATATTCTTTTTTTCTATGCAAATAATCAAGAGAGAGGATGAGTAATATTTGGTTTCAATATGAAAATAAAATCTCAATTTCACTTTCAAGACCTATCTAAAATTATATTCACAATCAGTTTCAATCTCCATCCATCAATAACATCGCATTAGAAGTGTAAAATATGGAGGAAAATTATACTAAAATACAATTCATGGGGGGGGGGGTAATGATAAATTTGCCAGCTTACTGTTCATTCCAGTGCTCATCCATATACTGAGCATTGAGGAAATTGTCTAGTTGAACAGTTTGTTTAAAAGGGAACTTTTATACTTCTACATGGAGGTGTATCCAAATAATGGATTGATTATATTGCATTTTTATAAAAGCTGTCACCTTTCAATATCACAATATTTACATTTACATTTGAGCTGTCAGTAACAATGTGACATCACAATTATACTTACGTTTGAGCCTCAAGTTGTTGCTGCATTGCTGACATTGTCTTAACCTTTGTATCCACTTTCTGGTACTGTTCTTTCTTCATCTGATATTGCTTGAAGACATTACGACTTTCAAGCATGGCAATCTCATTATCCAGCTCAAGGAGGGAATTCACCAGTTCTTCAGTGATTTCAGCATGCTCAGGTGCCTAATAAAGGAAGAGTTACAGATAATCATAGAATATATCTTGGGGGAGGAGGGGGGGGGGGGGGGAGGAGGGGGGGGGGGGGGAAGAGCCATTTTACTTAATTCATAGGTCTACAAGACAACATAAAGTATGTAATACAATTAAGGCTGTATCAGTGTACAATACTATACCCCTACTTAAAACACATACATACAGATTGCAGGTCATGATTTCCAAAGACCAAAAAACCAACACACTGATCCACACTGCAACAGGTACATAGGTTACATTCTAAATCATATCTTTGAATTTGGTAAAGACTGCTGGCAATAAATCATTTGTGATAAATTATTTTGACAAGAATCCTTGATTGACAGATGATAAGCTTGATTAATCCTTTACAGTGTCAAGCAGGAAAAGAGGTAACAGGTTATGAGGTTAATTATAAAAAAACAAACAAAAACAAAACACACACACACACAAACACACACACAAAAGAAAACAAGACAAAAAACCCAGCATAGACCATTAAGTTACAATTCACTGTGCATGATTCTCTACATAAACTCAACTCAACTATCTGAAATAAGTTACTGGTCAGCAAAATGAATGAGGTAGAATACACCTGCAACACTTACTGCTGTCTTTGGTTGTGGTGGAGGTGGTTGTTGCTGTTGTGGCGGTGGTTGAGGTGGTGGTCCTGCTGGTGAACGCATCTGCATTGACTGCTGGTAAACGGTTGTTTGTGGTTGTGGTTGTGGTTGTGGTGGAGGTTGTGGTTGTGGTGGAGGAGGAGGGTTAGCTCTCTGTGGTTGAACTTGTGGTTGAACATCTTGTTGTGGCGGAGGTGCTTTAGGAGGCTGTTTTGGATATTCCTGTAAAAGGTAGAGGGAGAAAGAAAGATAGGGTCAGTGATGTAAAATAAGGTGTTGCTATCGTGCTAACTGTTGTATTTCATTCTTATTGTGTTTTTTACAACACAATATTTCTGCAAAAAATCTGTAAATTTGAAAGATGAGCTTATTTGTCACATTTGTTGTTTTTTTAAAAATGTTTTCATGGATAGCATGGATAAAATAGTCCCACATTCAAACATTGGTACTTAATTTCAGGGTAAACCAACATTTACACCAGGAACCCATATTTCATTGATTCACTTACATGAAGAATGTTGAAAAACCATGATTTTTTGCATGTTTCCTGTATACATGTAGATCTATTCAAAATCATTTGGTTTGAACCTATTATATTTTATGACCTATATGGATTTCATATCTTTTCAGGCAAGACCTGCTCAAAAATAACAGGTCATGGTTTCTGTATCTAATTATTCTAAATCAGTTTGTTTGAATCTATCGTTTATGACCAAGATGGATATTATATATTTTCCAGCAGTAAGACCTAGGTGTACTTCAATTGACATAGATGTACATGTATGAGGTAAAAATAATACAAGTCAACAATATCATCAATGTATAGTGCTTTAATTCAATACTGTAAACTGAGCATCATCACAATCTGTATTTTTAACAGATCTTATAATGAAATACCAGAAGAAAAAAAAAGGAAAAAAAATATGAAGAAAAAACAACTTACACTTGGGCCTGGCTGAGCTGAAGAAGCACAACCCATCTTGACTTTGAAACACTGCTGCTTATCAGTATGAGAGATAATGAGGATAAAATAACAGATAGACTGATAATTATGAAATGATACAAAATTTGCAGCAACATTTTCTCAGGATTAGGTCAGTGTCCATGACAAGGCATCGAGTGGGTGGATTTAGTCTAAATAGTCTAGAATCTATATTTATTGTTTTCATATGCAGCATTAGGGCAATCCTGCACTCTACATGTAGCAAGATATATTACTGCTACCTCAATCAAATGTATTGTACAGTAGTCTAGAAACGTATTTTCCAGTACGAAAGCAAAGGCTGCCGGGAAATTGCCTCCACTGCGTTGATTGCAGTAAAACTAAATCAATTGCACAATAATATACCCGGTCCCGGCTATAGTGCAGGATTGCCCAGCATTAGATAATAACCTCATGATACACATGTATGTACCCAATTGTACTAGTATTCCTTTCCATTTCATTACATGTAACTAAAAATTGAACGTCTGCCCCTCTTTTTTCCCCAACTTTAAATCAAGTGTGCTCAGAGACCTATTTTGAAATTTGAGTCAAAATAAATAATCCCTGATTGCCTGAAATAATTCTGATGCTCTGATTTAAGAACTTATCATAGAGAGTGGCTGCATATATATTTCATAAAGACATACATGTAGACCTATGTGCAAACACAAACGAGGAGGTGCAAATCAAATTTAAATCATGATAACATAATTTTCTGAATACCGATTCAACTTCTCAAGTCAGTTTACACTTATGCATACTGTACAAGCTTATCTGAAGATAAGAATGCTTGTATTCCACAATAACTTTCACTGGTGAATAGGCTTCAATAGGTTTGTGTGTATTAGCGGCCTATGCCTGTGGTTCATTCTAGATCATTCATACACAAGAGGAAAATAATTATTTAAAGTTTCACTTTCAACTCTGAAACCTCAAATTTGTTGCATAGTAAGAGTTGAACAGTCCCTGAATCACGTAATCTAGTACATATATTTAAAGGAGAATGAAACCCTGGGGAAATAGCCATTTTAATGAAAAGAGAGGATAGAGAGAAGCAATTTTAAGAAATTCCATCAAGATCAGTTACGAAATGAAAAATCTATGAATGTTTGAAAAGTCTCAATTTACTTTCTATGGCGATCCTCAAATTGGCAATGTTGCTTCAAAATGGCAGGTTTAGTAGAACTTTGTAGTACAACTCTCAATATGTTTTGTACACAAAATTTCATATTTTCTCCATTATCTCTAAAGATGCTGCTTGTCTTTTTGTGAACTCACCATATGTGGTGATGATGATGATGATGATGATGAACAGTATTTATATAGTGCCATTTATCTGCAGAGAAAGTTGTTGTGTCAAATACATTTTCCCATATCTTGAACTAGTCTACTTAGGAGACAAGCTGCACCTTGAGAGATAATGGGGAACATATGAATTTTTGAGTACAAAACATATGGAGAGACAGGAGAGTTGTATTACTAAACCACTTTGAAGCAACACTGCCAATTTGAGGATCGCCATATAAAGTAAACTAAATTGAGACTTTTCAAACTTTCATAACTTTCTCACTTCATAACCGGTTTTGATGGAACTTTTTAAAATTGCTTCTCTATCCTCTCTTTTCATTAAAATTGATTTTTCCCCAGGGTTTCATTCTCCTTTAAAAAATTAAATCTTGCTAAGAGCAATTGTGTTGTCTGTTTTTGACTACTGCAACAGTGAATGTTTGACACAGATCCACATATGAAAAGTATGATTGAGTGGTCAGTTTTATTTGCTTAGATGTTGTTGTTGTTGTTGGTTGGTTTGTTGGCGTTTTCCAGCGGTGATTGATTTTCGCCAGGCAGTATGAGAGGGCGATGTTTTCCTCTCCTCGGTGTCACAGATCATGCCGTATTTTTGTGGGATCGACAATGGCCTTGGGTGGCGTTGTGCACTGAAGATTAATATTAGTTTGAGTGCAGTTACATTATATTTATTATTGAGCATGTTATTATAAAGAAGACTAGTATAGGAAAGGATGAAGAAGAGGTATATTAGATAGATTCGATTTGTTATGTTTAGAGGTTAGTTTGGAGCCCCTTATCGTCAAAAGGAAAGATCGTCGATTTATAGCCAATAATCACTTATGCATGTACAAGCTTATCTGAAGATAACCTTGTACTCCAGACTAGCTTTTACGGGTGAATAGGCTTCAATAGCTTTTGTGTGTATCAGCAGGCCTTTTTCCAGTCTAGATCATTCATACATGAGAGGAAAATCATTATTTAAAATTTCACTTTCAATTCTGAATCCCCAATAAATTTGTGGCACAGTAAACTAGTATTAGTATTAGAGTTGAAGTCCCTGAATCAGGTAATCTAGCAAATTTACGAAATTAAATCTTGCTTAGAGCAATTTTGTTGTCTGTTTTTGACTGCTGCAACAGTGAATGTTGGACACAGTCCCACATAGGCAAGGGCCTATGAGTGGCCAATAATGGATCCGTAAATAATGTATAAATCCGCATCAGTATACTACTAGTCTATAGATCTAGTCAAGGATTGTAATTCAGAACAGATTGTATTACCGAACGTGTACAGTTAAGCGCCTAAAATGGGTTTTCATACGCGTGGGATTACGCGTATGAAAACCACACTATTGAAACAAAGGTTGTCTTTTTCCCCATAGGTTTCACACGTTCGGAAATACAGTACCTTTTTCAAGGGACCAAAACGCCGCGTCGGTGGGAAGGGGTTCACTCGGAAGGGAATATCGTATTAAATCTACGTTGTCTTTTTAAAATTCCATCAACTTCTTTTTCTGTAGGACTTTGAGCATTCATTATGTAAGGTTGACAGATATTCGTTTGATATTTTATTTGCTATCGTTGATTTTCTGAAAAGTGTTCGGACACTGGATCAACCACCATACAGTAGCAGCATGGTAAATGCTAAATTTATTAACATGAAAATCTACAGGTGGGACCGTTCTGTATAGGTTAACTTACCTCGACTCTTATTAAGTTGAACGAATGGTGCAATAAAATACTTTGATCCTTACTAACTCCTTATATTTCCATCCAAAAGTCCTAGGCAGATATACGCAGAAGTTTAATCTCCCTTGGAATACAAAATTTGTTAATTTCGAAGAATATTCTTGTCCGATTTTGCGGTCTTCGCAACACATCAGTGATGGTGGCTGGCAGATTATTTGCATAACAAACTATGACGTCACTTCACTATAGAGATGCCTAAACAGACAACAGTTCTTTTGTCAGCATCCACGAGACGAGGCAAACAGCATTAAACACTGACGAAGCATTTGCATTATACTCAAGATAATCCAAAAGCCTGGGACCGGACTTGGATCGATATGTTGACAATGAAGAAAGGATGGCAGTTCCACCGGAGCTTCATATCGTCTAGAAGCACTTAGCATGTTTTATATGTGCAGTATCCAATTACGTAATTATTATTAAAGTGCTGCGCCTGGCTAAACTGAAAGACAACTTTGATAAATAATTGCAATATGGTTATATGCTATCCACATTGCAAAAACGAGTGTGTCTCGTATCAATACATATATAGGGCTACACCAGATAAGTGTTAAAACAACAACAGGGCGATATTGTTAAAACAGTTTTGATTCGAAACCGGTGTTGTTTTAACACTTATCTGGTGTAGCCAGAGGCGGTGCGCCCGGGGGGGGGGGGGGCACAGTGCCCCCCACTTTTTCAAGTACCCCAAAAGTGCCCTTTTTATTTCTCAAAAAAGCCCCCTTTCCCTCTGATAAGTGCCCTTTTACTACTAAAAGTGTCCCTTTTTTCTTTCTAAGTCCCCTTTCCCCTTCTGATAAGTGCCTTGTTTGCCTCCTTTTCAAATCTGATAATTGCCTTATCTCTCTAATAAGTGCCCTTTTCTCCTCATCTGATAAATGCAATTTTACTTCTGATATAGGTGCCCCTTTTCAGTTTCTAATAAGTTCCCTTCCATCTTCTGATAAGTGCCCCTAATTTCTCTCTAACTTGTGCCCTTTTTCCCTTTGATAAGTACATTTTTACTTCTGATAGGCGACCCTTTTACCTTCTAATTAGTGCCAACATTCCCCTTCTGATAAATGCCCCTTTTCATATCTAATATGTGCCCATTTCCTCTTCTTATGAGTGCCCCTTTTCACTTCTTATAAGTGCCCCATTCCATCTCTGATAAGCACCCTTTCCTCTTCTGATAAATGCCCCCTTTTACATATAATTTCCCACTGTTTCTTACAAAAAGAGCCATCTAACTTCAAAGAATCGATGCGGCTTTATGTAGTACACATAATTATGTGTACATTCAAATGAAGATACTTTTATGCTGTCATATAACCTATTTGTGTCAAGATATTCGGTTCAGCTGTTTCTTTTGTTAAGCAGAATTTGGCATACACAAGTTGTTGCTTGGTCAGACAAAGGTTTGTAAATTCTTCAAAGAAGTGACAAAGACCTACAACTGCTCTTAGATATCACCTGTGCGAGACAATGGGGGTACCAAGATGGTTGCCAGTTTGCATTGGTGGCTTTAGGTGTAGGCCTAGCTATTCATTATGCAACATCATATCCATTGTGTACAGGTAAATTGACATGTATAGGACTATGACATCACAGTTTTTCAAAATGGCAGCCCCCATAGGATAATATTTAGCATGGAATCTGCAAACTTTACAGAGATTGTTCTCCTTACTGGGTAATCAAATAGGAGTATTCACAAGATATTTTGAACAGGCTGACAATTTTTCACATGATTATCAGCTAATGTTTGTTGAGTTTCATTCTACTTTAAAGTTTCGCTTACTTAAAGTTTCGAAACCACAAGTGCCGTATGAACGTAGCTATTGTCTCTCTAAGGACCGCCTTTATATTATCTTTGACACACCCTTTTTTTGACACTTTACCAATCAAGATGGATTTTATATAGGTAGGTCAACCAATAGGAGGACCCTTACGTCAATGTGACGCCAAATACTCAATAATAATAATAATAATAATAATAATAATAATAATAATGATAATAATAATAATAATAATAATAATAATAATAACAATAATAATAATAATAGTAATATCAATTTCAGGCGTAATTATGAAATTACTCGTTTTATATGCGCCATGCAAATGGACTGCAATTATAATAAAATGGCCCAATCTCTTCTGTTCGAATCACATATTGATGTAAAATCATCGAATCCCACCTGTAATTTCTTCAAAATGTCTCCTCTATGAGATCTTTAATCAAACACAGTCTCCATCTTGCTATTCGAGCATGTAATGTCTGATTCTGTGCTCGAAAAATTGCCGACATCATGAGATACAACATCTAAGAAGAAGAAGGTGTTGTAACTTTGTTGTAATTACCATGGAAGATAAGATACAACAAAAGAGAAAACAATTTTCAAAATACTATTTATGTCATTATTATCTTCAGCGCGCATATGTCAATTAGGATCATGCGCAGAGTAAACAAAGATACAACAAAAGTTACAACAAAAGTTACAATTTTCAGAATACCAATTATGTTATAGTGGTGAAGATACAACAATACTAGAGATAAAACAGTTGTCAGCAAACCACCCTTGACCTAACCTGATACAAACATTGTCAGCTGACTTCCCCCAAACACATTGTAAAAAAAAAAATTGCCTTTTTTTCACGGGAAATTTCCTGGCAGTCAGGATGCCGGGAATGCCCATTTTTCCACAGTACATGTAAAATAACAGATTTCCGTGTTTTGTTTTTTTGTTTTTGTTTTTTTGTTGTTGCTTAAATAGTAGAAACTTTAATTTCTAACAGGAAAATCTAAATGATCTATGTAAATTAAAACGGAACCATGGAAACGATTTGTAATTTAACAGGGTAACTTGTTAAAATATGAGAATTTTTTTTTAAACAGTGTTTTATGTCGGGCGATTGTAAATATATGCTGATTTCCGGTAAACCAACAAACTTGCTGTTGTTTTACAGGAAAAAGACTGTAAAATAAAAAGATAACGGCAATAACTTGTAGTCCCAAGGGCCAGGTTTACAGTAATTTTTTACAGTGTAACCTGTCCTGCTTTATCTTATCATATATTCTCTATCTTAATCTATCCTAGCCTAGACCTATCCTATCCAGTTAGTTCAATCTAGTGCCATCTTTTATATACCCCCTTTTTATGCCTTTGGTGACAGTTAGTAAATCGGGCAACCCCAAACCATGCATACGCTACTAAAAATTCATGAATATTCATATAAGTGTTTTCCCCAATATTTGGTAATTTAACAGAGTAACTTGTTAAAGTATGAGAAAATGTTTTTTAACAGTGTTTTATGTCGGGCGATTGTAAATATATGCTGATTTCCGGTAAACCAACAAACTTGCTGTTGTTTTACAGGAAAAAGACTGTAAAATTGAAATAAACGGCAATAACTTGTAATTTCAAGGGGCAGAAAACCTGTAGTTTTACAGTTATTTTTTACAGTGCACGTATCTTTATACGATGTTGTAGGCTGTACACTCCTTTCGCTAATCATGCTTCTTTAATCATACATTTCTTTATACGAGTCTTGATAACTTTTCTGTAGTGTGAACAAGATGTGTACAGCCCTCCTACCAGTTCATATGCCACGCCCCTAAACACAGTTGTCTCTATACCACTTGCTGTTCTATCTGTAGCTATATAGGTCATAACAATCATATTATTTTGGTGAGATCACATTTGTCTGTATGACGGTGTATCACGCTTGGTTAGGATACAAAGGGCATCTGTTCAGAGAGAAAGGTGATTTAGAGACCCACTGAATGTTTGTTGTTTACCGACATTCCAGGACTGGAAGGGACTTGTATCGGTAAAAAGTCAAGAGTGGATGAGGAAATAGGCCTGCATAATTTCGGATACCGTATAATATTGTGGAGTTTATCAAAACGGAGTCTAAACCGGAGAGAAACGAAATGGGTGAGTCCATTGTATATAATTCAAAATAGCACAAATCAAATTTCTAAGAAAGAAGAGTTTTGGAAAGTTTGAAACCCGCGAAGAAAATGAAAGAGGAATTTATTCAATTGCTTCCTTCTATAATTATGTATGCATGGATTCAGCCCATGTTTGAAATTATAATAGAAAATAATTCTACGAGCTCTGGACAAGTCAACCGTGAACAGCAAATAGGAAATCTCTGGTAGAATAGACATTGACGTTATACGTCACTTTGTCAATGGATCGACTTCCGAGCATAATTTCAATGGCACAGTGCATGAAAAATATACCATGAGCACGAGCAGACGGTAAAGATGAATAGTTTATACAGGCTGGGGCAACAAGCAATTAACTATAAGGAACATAATAATTGAGTTTCATAAATAAGATCGATCAGTACTGGTTTATATTATTTTTTAAAGATCAAGGAAGGATGGGTGTTAGATTAGAGCTTAGTACAAATATATAACATTTCATTTAAGGAAAATCAAATCAAAAGAAAAACACATATCCACACTTTTCAGGTTGTTGCGAGAGACAATACACACAAAGACTGATATAATAATGACGGCTACCTGGTAAGTAATTAAATTTAATTTAAACTATTAAAATCATGCAGGCTATTTTTTGGGGGGGAGACATTTGTAAATGCACATACATAAAACGTACTGTTTGTATGTGACATTTTCTTCAAATGAAAATATCATTACTGTCATTGTTTTATTGTACCCTAAAAGAGGTAGGATTTTTGAAAGTCCAATATAATTATGATAATTATTTCCTTACATAATATTGAGCCTTTCCCAGAACACTGAATGCCCAATGCACGATAAAAAATATAAAAATCCAATGTCTTTATAATTCCTTTATGCTATAAACTTTAGCCAACCCAAAGTCTCGAATCAGACGTCTTTTCAGTCATCCAAGTGAGGCTATGCAGGATGGAGATAGAGAGGAGCTTCTCTATGTAGCATGTTCACCTTCTGATCCTGGAGAGAATAAAGGACATCCTGATGTATTAATAACTCTAGATGTACAGTCAGATTCGGACACATGTGGAAAGGTAACAACATACTTGCCTACTTCTTTATATACCTTGATTTTTTTTAATGGATTTTCAAAGCATGACTTGCTTTTTATGGATTTTTCAAGCATTATTTTCCTGTATTAATTTTTATACGAATCAGTCAGTTAACGCACGAGGGTCATCAATATGCACGTGTTAATTCAAACAGTGGCGTACAGAGGGGTGTGCCATTGACGGGGGTACTCCCATCACGGGGGCACCACATAATGGGGATGCATGGGAGGGGATCCTATCATCTTCTTTTCACGTTCATATTTCCCTCTCCCTCCCCTCCTTTCCACCGATCAATAGGGGTGCCCCTGTGCCCCTGTAGCTACGCTACAGAATCTTATTTCTCTATTTTGTTGCTTATAGAGACATCAAACGACCGTTCACAATCTTTATCTAAATGTGACAAACTTGTTTTTTTAACACGCGTTGTTATAGGCCAACATTTTGTGGGGAATTTCAAACTAAGGAATCAAAATTAATGTACCGTACCAGCCCTGTACCGTACCCATTTAATGAAATTAATGTACAATAAATCACTACCATCGTCTTTATCAACAAGATATATTTATTTACATTGGTGCACAAGCAATTCTACTCTGTAATTGTTTCACGACAAGCCGATTTTTTCAATTAACTAAGTTTTTGTTTGTTTGTTTGTTTTGTTTTGGGTTTGTATGTATGTTTACTTGTTGTTTTTTCGTTAGGTGACACAGCGTAAGTAAATGTAAGAGAAGACTATATAGTGAAAGGAAAAAACAAAAGCTTGCAGGCCGATAATCATGGGTTATTATTGTTGTCCATGGTACGGATATGACCTGATGGTCACCTACAGGTTTCTATTTCAAGCAGACTTTGTAACTTAATCACGGTTATTTATATGCACTTTAACTTCCTTGACTTTATGAAATGGGAATGATACTGAAAGAAGGTTTGATAATGAACTATGACCAATGGGTGGGAGCAAGCATGATAGGCTATATAGTCTAGTGGTTCTAAACAGTATACAATTACATTTTCTTTTGGTCCTTTTACTATAATTTATGGTACCATTCATCTACCACTTCCTTCAGTTTATGTTTCGATATTGTTCTGGTGATATTGTGAAATATCATATCAATTAACTTCCTTTGAATAGCTTTCCTCTATAATAAGTCCCCTGTTCAATTGAGCATCGATAGACCTGCGCTCACATCAGAATACGGCCCCTGTTTGCTTCCTTTATGTTTTCATAAATGAATTTCATGTTGTTTCTCTTCCCGTGCATTTCATATACATTTTCTTATATATATATATATATATATATATATATATATATATATATATATATATATATATATATATGTGTGTAATATCAGGTGATCCATCAGCTGAAAATGCCTCACGTGGGTGATGAGATATCTCGTATTGGATGGAATACGTGCATGAGTTGCTATGGTGAAGATGAAAATGCAAGTCATGGGATGTTAGTTATCACTTGCCTGAGATCATCTAGGGTATACATCATCGATGTCACTAGTAATCCAAGGGCCCCTGCTATCAAGAAGGTATTTTGTTTAATGATTTGTTATTGGGTGAGGATTAATCATTTTATGACAGGCTGATTAGGACTTCCCTCCTAGGGCCCTCCGAGGCACACCCTTGGACCCTCTTAGTACGACCCTGCTCATAATTCCTTTACTAGAACCATTCGGTAATACGTCCAGGAGACAGTGCCTGTGTCATCGCAATGCACCGATAAATCACAGACATGAGGACACTATGGGAGACAAACGAAATGTATGAGATTAGAAATGACATTTCATACGAATGACCATTTTAGTTTTTAGCACTATGTAAATAAAAATACATTATAATATTTACAGCAAATACGTTCTATTTCTCTGATATCTCTTTACCACGATAGGTAATAGAAGATGAATCAATCCGAGAGAGATCAGGACTGACCAGTCCGACAACAAGCCATTGCTTAGGGTTTGGTCAAGTCATGGTCAGTGCATTCGACAAAGGAGAAGACCAATGTGATAAAGGTATTTTATGATAAAGAGTACGTTTTATAACTGGGCATAACCCAATAATTTAATAAACTTGTATGTACCTAATAAGGAGGGCTATGTATTCGTTACATAATAATTTCAAAATAATTTTTACAATGGATAGCATTATGATTGGGATTGAATAAAAGAATGGCAATTATTTTGTATGCCGAATGCCCGTGTCCAATAGAAACACACCCCTTCTACATATCGTTTTTAATATCCTTTTTTTAGAATGAACATTATAACATGAAAGATATCCAATAATGATTTGATTTTTTAACCCGCAGTTTAATTATCATAAACGAAGGTAACTTTCTAAAGATTTAAATATTCCGCAGCCATCTTTGGGATATTCAAATCGAGGTTTCCTACGCCCAGTGTCTTTTAAGATTGTCACACTTAACCGTGGTTAGACTGACAGAGTATACTATTATAAAGCACACAAATAGCGTTTCTGTTTGATATCATCATCAGGTGGATTCTTTGTACTGGATGGTGAGAGCCTAGATGTGAAGGAGAGATGGGATAGTGGTCATGAATCCAATGTCTTCTGTCATGATTTCTGGTATCAACTCCTGACGCATAACGTTATCATCAGCAGTACTGGATGGGGACGTCGTGATATCTTCAATGGTCAAACAGCCATCAAGGATGCCATTGCTCAGGGTAAAACATCTGAAGCTACTATTGATGATAAAACGATACAACAAATGTATAACGACAATAATTATTTTGTTATGATCATAGTCACTATTGTTTCAGTTACGATTATAAGACATTCCTAGTCCCTCGTCTAATTCCCTTGTATACATCCTTATCCTCCACTCCTCTTTTCAGTAACATCAAAAGAGGACACCCAACTAAAGCTTAAATGTATAGGTGTACGATTTGGGAGCTGCAGCCCCCTCCTGATTCAGACAGCTACCACCTCACTTTCGGCACATGCCGCCATTATATAGAGCACCCACCACCTCATACTTGGACAGTGAGGCGGCCTATATGTAGTTGCTTTCTTTTGTTTTGAATTTCTATCTTATCTAGAAATTTTGATTTAAAAACTAAATTTCCATTGTAATACATATATATATATATTCATGCTCGTTCTCTTCGCTCGCTCCGAAAATTAATGGGAAAGTTGATATTCGAGTGAACAACTTCATTCCCCTGCATTGTGCGCATGTTTTCTTTATGGTTGAATTTATATGACTGAATTTCAGTTAGTCTCGAAATAAACAAAAATAATACCATTTAAATATATCATAATTCCTTAGCCTCTGACAGTCGGAATCTGCACGTTTGGGATTTCGAGAAGCGAACTGTCATTCAGGCTATTGACCTTGGCGAAGATGGCGCTGTTCCACTGGCGGTACGGTTTCTTCATGATGCCGATCAGAGTGTTGGTTTTGTGTCGTCTGCTTCTGGAAGTGCTATCTACAAGTTTTTCAAAACGAGTGTAAGATATATTCATTTTCTTTTCTATATATCACTCTCTTTAAAAGGAATTTACTTTCATGTTACATTTCAAGGAAGATCAATCAAGCTATTCCAAAATTAAATTAATGTCCAAGTGAACAAATTAAAAAAGTGGAAAGCTATCATAATACAAAATGTTGCGCAGAATGGAATCAATCTTAGCTGATTAGTTTAATAAAGTATCTTTAAAGCAAGGGCGACGATAATAAACACATCTTAACTTAAAAACTCTAAATGCTTGATTACAATATCAGTTGCGAGTTTGTTTTTCTTCTAAATGTCCCTTCACTTCTAAACGTAATACGTAGAATCATATTATTTGATTTGGAAATGTAGATCTGAAAATGATACAGTGGGAAAAGCACTATCACGACCAAATCCCTCAACCAATGCCTATATTAACGGATTATTGTTTTCCTATAGGATAATAAGTGGGATGCCAAGAAAGTTATCTGCTTAACTCCTGGAGAGGTCTCACGGGATGGATGTAACTCCCTACCAGGTAAAGTATAAAGTAGCACCCCCATTACGCAACCTTGATTTGAACATTGACCCTAGCTTGTGTGATAATTATGCACTTCATTTTCTCCCTTAAAATAACAAAGAACCTGCTGTTTTGCTTGAAAGATGATAGCGAAATTTAACACTGCTTGTTAAATCATTGGGGAAGGAGATACCCAATTTCACAGACTGCGATAAACTGTTAAACAATCATAAATCAATAAGTACATAAGTTCATGAGTGTATGTGTATGTGTATGAGCAGGGGCGGATCCATGATTTTGTATAAGGGAGAGGGGGGGGGGCACACAAATGCAGGATTGTCAACTTGGAGGGAGATCCGTCGGGGTTTTTTTTTCGCCAGCCCTTCAAATATCGCTCAGGGAGGGGGGGGGGGGGCATAATGCATACTTTTCTTTCAAGGGGGGGGGGGGGGGCACGGGCCGGGATTCCCCCCCCCCCTAAATCCGCCACTGTGTATGAGCATAATGTTGCCAGGGGATATTTTCAGTCGTACAGTGTTTTTTATCTAGTCTACAAACTTTTCTCTTTCAGCTGTGACTTCAGACCTAGTGTTATCATTAGATGACCGGTTCTTGTATTGTTGTAACTGGATGTATGGAGAAGTTCGACAGTATGACGTCACAGATACGGACAATCCAAAACTCGTAGGACAGGTCAGTAAAAACAGTCGTGAACCAAATTTCATGTATCTCGCAGCTGATTTAACTGATGATTACGAATTATCAGGGCTTTGCTGAATCATTGATTCATTATGGGATCGATGCCGCTTTAAGCAATCATGAAAACAGAAGATGATATTTCAAAAAAAAATATCTACTTTGACCAAGTATCTCTTTCCCCCAACTTTCCATGTGCATCTCAAGCTCAGTAATACACCTGCTCATTGTTATTCTCAACCATAGGTCCAGATCAGTGGGGTTTATGACAAGAATGCGAATCCAGGCGAAAATGATGTCAAAGGTCGAAGGATCAACGGCGGTCCTAGCAACATGACACTTAGTTTGGATGGGAGACGTCTCTATGTGACGACATCGTTGTTCAGCCAATGGGATTCAGAGATATATCCTGACACCGTCAAGTAGGTTTATATCAGCATAGTTGTGCTTATATCGAATAATTGAATGTATAACTGTAACCTTTCCCCGCACGCTTTCGTCTTCCATGACCATAAACACACTTAAGATTATAACCATGATAACACGATGTACAAAAGAGTGGTAGTTTTTAGGAATTATGAAAATAACTTGATTATATGCGAGAAGTTTTACCTACACTTTGTTCTTAAAAAGAAACAACGAGAAGATTTGTATCAAAATGGTTTACGACTGAATACAAGGACAGAGTCATCAAATGACTGGGATTACACATTTCATAAACGTATCATTTTTGTGTGTGATAAGATGCTGATATAAGCAGAAAGAAAGAAAGTTGATATGGCAAAGGCGTCATCAGCGTCTACTACGTCATGATTTTCTAGCAATAGATTATACCTCATAATTATTACTGTATGATCTCGTTTGTTAGGAATGGTTCCTCTCTCGTCATGATTAATATCAACACTGAAGAAGGTGGACTGTCCCTCAACTATGACTTCATAGCCGACTTCACCCAGGGAGATGGAACATCGGTTCCCCTGCTCACAAAGGAGATGCGATACCCAGGAGGTGATTGCACGAGTGATATCTTTCTATCCTTGTGTTCAGTTACCCCCAAGAAGGTTGTAAAAGACTAAACTATATATATTTTTTTATTTTGTCATATTCGTATCATGATCGAAAATTGTTGAGGATCTATACAAAAAAAAGGATTAGAAATATGTAGTTTATTTTCATTGTTTTAATATAGATAACGACTAGAGAGAGTATCATGTGATTGATTTTCATGATGAATTTATAATAAGATTCTTTTGTTAGGTAGATTGTTTTTTGTGAGAATGATTTAGCGATTATAAGATGTGTGGTTTTAACCAATCCCGTCTCGGCATTGGTTTTGAAATCTTGAATGAGTCACAAAGTCCATACAGGTGACTTCTCGAAATTTTTAAAAGAATTATGCATACACCAAGGCTAATTCATAATTGTAAATTTGAGAGCGATTTCCAATTTCTTCCTTTCGAGACACGTTTTTTATTTTACAACATACTAGTAATCTATGTTTTTTTAATACGAACCATCATGAAAAGTGACGCCCAAAACGTGTTAAGTTATGGCGATCGTGCCTTCTCCTCTCTTGCCCCAAAACTCTGGAACAATCTTCCTATTTATATTCGACAGGCTTCCACCCTAGATTCAATCAAGTCGCTCCTTAAAACTTATCTCTTTAGGCTAAGCAATCGTATCAGTAGTAGTAGTAGTAGGAGTAGTAGTAGTAGTAGTAGTAGTAGTAGTAGTAGTAGTAGTAATATCAATAGTAGTAATAGTTGTAAAACATTTTTTGTATGGACTTGTTCATTTATGTTCTTTTCTCTTCTCTCTCTTCTTGCCATTCTTTTACCTTTCCATGCTCTTCGAAACGTGGTATTAGGTGCTTTATAAACGCATTGTTATTATTATTATTACTATTATTATTATTATTATTAAGAGTTTGAATAATGAAGCATAAAATCTAACGGGTATTTGAATTGTGGATGCTAAATGACATAGGTATTGTAGATACGAATTCATACACATCTAAGGAAAAGAGGTAAATCACTAATGATAAATCATAATGGCAATTTTGCATATGTTAAATGATCGTGTATGTTAAATTGTTTGATATTCTTTGCAGAATATATTAAGAAATAATGAACAATCACCATATAAATTGCTGATTCTATATATTGAAATAAACTTTATACAATAATCAAAATTCCGCCCCATGCATATACCTGCTGAATGTATATCCTACCTCTTCTTTTTTACATTAATTCGTAGCAGAAATAACTCTGTCATGTTTTTTTTTTAACAATATGTTTTCCCATAGATACTTTGAGCAATATTAAACATTTTTAATGCGTACAGTTATATTGAGACCGAGTATGTATACCGGTATTTATATGTGTATATTTTTGTAGTTGTCTTGCTTAATAAATCCACTATAAAAGGGGGTTTCCGCTGGTGAAAAGCATAATGATAATTATTTTATACTGGTTTTATTGTACTGCAGCACACTGTTCATTGTAATCTATATATCCTAACAAACTTATCTAAGGTAAGTGTATAAAAGTAGACCATTATTTAGCTAGGCATACAACCAAACCAACGAACTCTGTGATAAGTGCGTGGAAATCTCTTTGCTATCGCATTAAGCATATATGTCTTTGTCAAAAATAGAAATATAAACCACTGTCAGATTTTCTTCATTTTCATGTTGACCTGTGTTTACCACGTTTACAGTATAATAGAAGGGCAATGTGGAGGCTCGCCCTAATACCGTCGGATAATTGTCGTGTTCTATTGTATGAATACTTAACAAATAAAGACAGTGATGAATTATCTTTTTTGAAAGGACTATGTAAGACTTACGATAAGGAATCTTTGCGTGTGTGTTTTTTTTTTAAATGTTAGAGAAACTATTTGATTAAATCACGAGATGTTTTATCAGTTTTCTATGTATATTATTCATTTATGCTTCGAAGAATCTTTGCTGTCGCTTTCTGTAGTTTATCACTGCAACTGGTCCACTAGTGGTTAGGCCTACATACTTCATATACAGTGTACGTCATTTATATTTGATTTAAATGTAAAATTCACAAATTACTGCAAGTTTTAATAGTTACTCATGTATGAGGCATCAAACGAAAATTATCTCTTTACAAAACCACTTTAATACAATTCAGTCTATATAAGTCCACTTTTCTCAATGTCTGATAAAATTATATTGCATCGTTACGCACTAAACATTTTTATGGTACGCCGTAAACTAATCATGGGCTGCGGAACCGGGGGTGGGGGGGGGGGCTTGGTAGGTGGGCTGCAGCCCCCACTTTTTTTAGTAGACACGTTTCATAAAACCTAGGGAAAAAAGGTTCACAATTTGTCATTAATGAGTGAAATCAAATCAGCCCCCCCCCCAATTTAAAAAACGGTTCGCTGCCCCTGCTAATAGTTCATATATAGAAACATGGAAATATTTACATGGTTTTTAGATACTCCATGTAGTAGGAGAAGTAAGATGGAACAATAACAGTGTTCACAACACCTAGATGACAATCACAGTCGAGTATGCCGGGAGCATTCACTAATTCAGTTGAAACCATCTTGATCATAGTAAGGAGTTATAACTCCTTGATCATAAAGTTCACGGAGTATCGCAGTTATCATTATTCACATAGTCATCAAAGGCTTCTTTCCATTGTACCATGTCAACATCTCTCCATCGTTCGTAATCTTGCTGCCAATCCTGGTATAGATCATCGGATTTATTATCTGAGAAGAGGAACAAAACAACCCAACATTATACTTTCTCACCCAGAAGGTTTGAATGTAAAGACAGTTCACAAAAATAACCTCTATTTCAATGAAGCATACTGAAAGTCCTGAGAAACATAATCATATTTTCACCCCAATCAAGTTATTTCAATGCCCACCATTTCAGAAGGAACAATCCAGAAATGAAGACAATTTATGTTTGATTCAAATAAAAATTCCCATGAAATATCTTGCCCTTACCCAAGATCACCGTTCACATGGTTAAGGAGCCTTGTCGACTTGTTTGGTTTAGAACATAAGGTGCAAAATAAGAGTCGCGCGTAACATTTTAATGAATGAAATTTGCATTTAAAATGCATGGTCAAAAATGAAATACATAAACATGACAACGTATTTGATAAACATATTTTACCATATTCATACAAGGAAGGTGCGTAGTTCATCCAGAATGCACAGGTATCCATCCTCATAGCTCGTCCGTTCTCCATTGTCTGTGATAACTTCTTGTATTCCTGATCAGGTAGTGTGTATCTTGGCCAGACAGGAAGATCATTGGTTGGAACAGGATCATTTGGGTCCCTGTAAGTACATATAAGACTTCCTTTCAACGATTTGTTCACAACCCTGATCTAGCATGATATTCAATTCAGTTTTATTTATTTACCACACTTGTCAAGATTTAAATTCAGTGATCTAGATGTTCAAGAGCACTTCCACTTCCTTGAATATTTCACAATTTACGTTACATGTAGTTCGTATTGATTCCTATCGATAACAATATTTCAAGAGCAACTACATCATTACATTTAGCAGAAACGTTTTACACCACGGCATTGCACTGAAATAACATGCTTGTTCGCATGCCAGTTCCCTTAAAAAAAAAAAAACAAAAAAAAAAAAAAAAAAACCAAAAAAAAAAACGGCTCCGCGGCCCTGATTTAATGAATGAAACGTGATCATCTAAGAAAAATAATGCGAACAGTAGTCTTGTGCTT
This sequence comes from Heliocidaris tuberculata, assembly GCA_025618425.1. NCBI lineage: Eukaryota > Metazoa > Echinodermata > Echinoidea > Camarodonta > Echinometridae > Heliocidaris > Heliocidaris tuberculata. The sequence continues at coordinate 7,994,452 of CM046832.1, forward strand.
GATATAATGGAAATCATAAGCCTAAAGAAAGATGCCAGCAATTTCTTACCCATGTTGAATAAAATTGGTCCAATACCTCACAACTTGTATAGACATCAGTTTTTCCTCATGAGTCTGATCCTGATTACGTCTGCTCTTGATACCCCAAGCGAAGACATACTGCAGCTCTTCTCCGTGCCCTGCTTCCATCCAGCCAGGTGTTTCACCCCAGATTGATCGAGATGGCTCGTGAGTCATCTCATAGCGATATACAGTGGCTTTAGATCCTTCCAGAGCACGAGCCAGTATTTCAGTTGGACAGGAAAATACCTGTCGAACAGAAGAAAATTCATTATCAGGATTTAAATGTAAACATTGACTGAGCCAGTTTGAGGATATCGATGGTACGCAATACAATAGTGTAGACGAACGAGGAATATCAAACAGAGGATGCCTTAAATACCGAAAACTATTGATTAATAGATTTTTTTAATATTTCGATGAGTGTTTCACACATTATCATTTTCTTGTAGCAGAAAATAATGTGATTATTATACATGCATTACCAGATAAGGACTAATTTGAAATGACATGCTCTAGGGAGCATGACTAATCACAGTATATGTCAGTTAATACAGTCCTCTTTCATTAAACTGCCAAACATTTATTCTGTCAGCATACCTGATCTGTGTTTAAACGAACGAAAGCTTCAAGCTGGTCTGCTGATGGGTTATCAGCAAGTTTCCAATCAATATACCACTGCTCAACAGCTGATGCAAGTAAAGGTGTATAGTAGTAGAGATAATCTGGTAGAGAATCTGTGAATTCCTGAAGTGTCATAGTCGGAGGGTCCCTTCTTCTCAAATATCCCGGGTAAGCACGAAGGGCTGTAAGGGTCCCCTCATCTTCGTTCGTTCCAAGAAGAGTTGGCACTCTGTGGAACTCCTCTCGTTTGATCATTTCAATCGGGATGTCAGGGAGGAAAGCGCCGTCTACCACGGGCACGAATAAAAGTTCGTTGAACAGATATTTTCCAACCAGCTGTAATGGTGAAAAACAACAACATTTGGTTTATAATTATTTTTCAAGCTATTAAGTTCACCATACAAACATCTTTCTCTTTTTTTAACAATACCATAAACCAGCGGAAGGAGGTTTAAACATACATTCTCGAAACAAATTATTTCCTAATAAAGCGTACAATGAAATCGGTAAAACTTCATTTCTATAGACGAAAATTAAAAGCGCAGCCACCTTTCACTTGAAATCTGGTTATTCATGGTTTACATTGTTCGGCAATCACTGGTGAAAATCCGGGGGGGGGGGGGATTTGATCTATCTAATACGTCTTCTACAAGTTTATGACGGTCTTCTCGCATCAACTCTTTTAGGATTATTTAAAATAAGGCGCTGTGGGGGGGGGGGGAGGGTACAGTGTCCCCAGTATTTCAGGAATTTGGGTATCCTAAAAGTTCCCCCTTTTACATAGGAAGGTGTTCCTTTTACTTCACGGGAATTTCCTGGCAGTCAGGATGCCGGGAATGCCCGTTTTTCCACAGTTTTCGTTTTACCGGAAATCAGCATATATTTACAATAAAACTATGTAAATTTACAATAAAATTATGTAAATATTTGCTGATTTCAGGTAAACCAACAAACTTGCTGTTTTTTTTTACAGGAAAAGACTGTAAAATTGAAATAACGACAATAACTTGTAATTTCAAGGGCTAAAAACCTGTAGTTTTAGTTATTTTTTACTGTGTAATTGCTCTTTTTAATATGACACATTCCTGTTCCTTTTCTTTTCTGATAAGTGCCATTTTCATTCTTGATAAGGGCCCCTTTTTTCTTCCTCCATAATTCGACCCTTAATTTACAGCGATTTAGAGCAACTTTACTTTGATTTCGTCAAGGCTCGCTCGCTGCGCTCGCTCACATTTATATTTGATATACATGTAGTTATGTTATTTATTAGAGGTCTTTTCAGTCTCTCATGCCAAGACTGTGTTTAAAAACCTGGGTTTTTCCTCTTTAGAAGATGTTATTGATCACCATGAAGCCTCACAGATCTTAAAAATTTGCTCGCTCGCTTCGCTCACTCGCACATTAATATGTAGGTCATCAAACCCAATAGCAAACTTTGATGCTTATAAGTAAATTATATTAGAGCATGTAAGAGAGAAACATAATTGAAATCCCTATAAATGTAATCACAATTTAGGGTATATATGCCAGTTTTTAGAGATAGTATATTTTTCCCGTTGTAGGTGCCCTTTTTTCCCCCAGAAATAGCCCTTGATTGTCGGTACCCCCAGACGCGATCATACCCCCCCCCCCCCCACTCCTTGAACCGGATTTACGCCGGTGTCGGCAATGATCTTACATATTATTTTTACTTACAAGAGCCTGTGACCTTAGCAGCACAATAACATCAATATTTCTCAAGCAATCGACCAGGGCTTGGTTGTCGGTAGTCGTACAGTTGACCCTGTCGGCGATCTCCTTCGTGAATCCAATCTGTCTCTCAACATTGGTATCAACGGCCCATGGACAAAGGGCGTTTCCACTCTGTCGTAATGATATATGTAAATCACAATCAAATAGAAAACTTGGGGGTATATATTATAGCAAAATGTTTTAATAAATGCTCTTATTTATTCAGAATGAAAAGAATATACCGAGCCTGCTCCATTCTTCTAAAGCTTTGTAAGTAGTATGATTTATAGGATTGCTTCTATTTTTAAGTTTAAATTCATATATTTCATTCATTTCAATAAAACAAAATCAGGTACATACATCTGTAAAATATCCGCCGGATGACTGTTTTCTCCATGATAGAATAATATGGATTTAAATTGCATTGAATGTTTGACTTTTAAAAATAATAAGGTGCAATCCCCTACCCCCTTCTAGTTACCTCCATAATGGCTTGATGAAAGAGTCCATGAGAAAGAGGGGATAACAGATGAAGACCAACGCTGGCGGCTCCGGCGCTTTCCCCCATAATCGTCACCCTGGTAGGATCACCACCGAATGCTGTAAATAAAAGATAATTTCAAGGTAAATTAGTCTCATTAACCCTGAGAAGGGTAGATCTGGTTGATATGAGATTGAATGTATTTGCAAGAAGGGGCGTCGATCAGTTTTTGGAAGGAGGGGAGCTCAGTTCTATGATAAGATATTTGTTAGTTTTTGATAGAAAATTCAGTACGTAAAATGAATACAATTTCTTCCAGATTATATTATTTGATAAAAGAGGATAAGTCAAAACTTACATCTGATTAGAATGTGTAACTGCCAATATTACTGATGCTGCTCATGTTGTTCGTACTACTACCAGTCATGAACTGTGTACACCGTAAAATACCATCCAAATTAGCGTCATGATAATTCATTATTCGTTTTGCTTAATCAATACTCCCACAGCCCTTTTTTACTCCGCGCTCTGTAGCCACTGATGGGATCGATTTTACAGATATTTCACTTGAATTCAACTCATCATAAAACAAAGTTGCTAATCCGATATACCATTTAGCTAATATTGCAAATCACAATCAATGTATTTATAAACAGCACAATGTCAAGTTCTCTTTGAAACAGGTAAATGCCAAAATCATGCATTCAGTTTCTTTCACTATCATGAGAATCATGGTAAAAAAAAAAAAAAAAAAAAAGATTAAATGCAGAAGAGGTTAAAAAAAAATCAATTTCCTCTTCATCCAACTAAAATCTGCATATATTTTTTTCATTACAGTTTGCTTCTGTTTTTAAGTTCATTTGTTTACACAATGAATAATAAACAAATAATCAATAAATCAACCTTACCTGCAATGTTTTCTTGCACCCATTGGAGAGCCATCACCTGATCATGCATTCCGAAATTACCAACAGATGCACTGTCACCTGGTGCATTAATGAGAGTTTTGATAAGAATTAACAATGTACTCAGTAGGAGGTTGAGAACAATGCAATGAAACAGTAAATGATACCAAGGCGCTGTCCTATAAAGAGACCCAGATTGATCGCAAGTCCTCCAGTCAAACTCCCATCTCTTTGGTACAAAGTTGCTATTTATATCAAGTTTCGATTCGTTTGAATCAATGTAAGACGAATCCCCAAAATAAAAAAAAATTAAAAAACAACAACATTTAAATCTTTCAAATTTGCTATAAAATGGGTCTTTATTAACTGATCTCTGTATACCAAATGACGATGTTCAATGTCTTCTTCTGCTATGAGCATTACCTGTTTATGTTGCAGGGTGACGGTGTGCGCTATACAAACTATACTATCTCTTTCAACAAAGAATATCAACACATTATTGATGATTTAATACTTAAACGATACAGAAGACAAAAAAGGTTAATCGATTGTTTTTTAATGACTTGCATTGAAGGGACAATACCTGTTGTCAGGAAACCTAGTACTCCGAGACGGTAATTGACATTGACGACGACGAGTTCAGGTGAGATGGCGATAAGAGGATAGGGATCATACGCTGTCCATGAACCTCCTCCTAATGTGAACGCACCTCCATGCAACCAAACCATTACAGGAGCATTGATAGGCTGAATATGAAGATGGATAATAAGGAGTTTTCGAATGTGTCAACGTGAACGCTGTCCCAGATCCTCCCAGCTACAATGGACTGCTTTGTGTTAACTGCATACAAAGTAGGTGAAGCGAGGCGCCGCGCTTTGTGAAAGAACGGCTCACCCGTCCTCAAGCCAGGATGGGTGAGCCGTTCTTATTGTAATTTATTGTAATTTGAGATACATGACAGAGCGATTAATTCCAAGAAATAAACGTTCTGGAAACATGCCCAAGCTTATAAAAATAGGAGTTCTTTTTAGTGTATTGTAAACCTCCCTTTAAATTGTACAAATTAAAAGAGGTGCTTCCTAACATCCCCAAAGGAACCGCTATTGTCAGTTTTGTCACAACCTTTGATGATTTTGAAGAGCAGCATTATTTTGAGAGTGAAGTTCATGGTGTTTCTACTCCCATTAAAGGATATATCATTATTACCTATAGCCTTCAAAATTTTCGCAAGCCACTTAAAAAAAATTACAGTATAGCAAATCCTGTTGGGGAAAAAACCTTACCAAGTTAGATCGAAAGCATCAGTGAATCAAAAAGTCCATTAAAATAACGCAGCTATAAACATTTTAGACATTGAATTAGGTCCATAAATTTGAATTTAAGACAGACATTATTTTAAAATCAGGTATACTTTTTGACGGTTAGAAAATGAGTAAGTGAAGAAATCATATACATTGTAGGTACAATACAATATAATATGTGCATGAATGAGTACATACCCGAGGAGATGAAGTATGAACACCAAGATAGAGGCAATCTTCATCTTCACTTCCATTCGGTTGAGGACACGTTGATCTATCCCTGTCAGCTAGATAAAACCTTCCTAGATCACCCTTCTTTACTGGGTTCTTGAACCTTAAATCTCCAACGGGTGGTTCAGCGAATGGTATCCCCAAGAAGGCTTCGATGGTCATATCAACCTTAAGATACTCGGACTCATTGAAAGGAATGTAGATGCCTCGGATGACAGTACTTGAGGTCCCGGGAAGGGTTATCTGTGGCGCTTGTGCTCTTGTGTGTCCTACGAACAGAAACATCGCCACAGCACTCACTGAAAAATGAAGCAGACTTATTTTTTCCATCTTGTAGGAATTAAACTGCTTTTACGTCTTTCAAATCAGGCCACCGATTTCAAATAAATGGTTCTTTCCCCCAAGTCTCAATTAAGAATGCATAACTTCCTAAAATGTTAAGCACTTTTTAAATTCTAAGATAGCTTTTCGATGGTATGTTTAACAGAATGTTTCTATTAAACAAAAACACACAGTATGTGGCTAGATGTTATCTCGAAATGTCAGAAGCAGTAAGGAGTAGGTTTGCTTACATAGACAAGAAAGCTACTGGCCTTCTTCCTATATTTGAATATAGTTACACGTGATGTCAAGGCACACGCCTCCTCTAAATCGTATCACCGCTGATCACTGTGATTTGTTAGTATAAATTCTTATTGTGATTAACTTTAATCTAGAGACTAAAACACAAAACTATCACAGCTGTAAATTAGGACACAAAGTACAAAAGTGAGAAACTAAAATTCTTTGAAACAAAGGGAGGCGCGTGGATGCATTTTCATTAGAAACTTGAGGTATATATGACTAATTGTGGAAACAGAATGAACAACACCTTTTTATACGTAGATTCATTATCTAAGTTTATCATGTACAATAATTAGATTTTAACGGGTGTTACACAACGTAACTATTGATCCATGGTGTTTTATGATGGGTCAGCATTAGCCAAAAATAGTTACGCCCTGGAATCTGGTACATGTTATCTAGTGCATGTAAAGTAATACTTTACAACGTTGTTTAAACAGGATCACATAAAAGAAGTAAACAGTTTGTTATCTATTGTTGAATTCACTGCAAGTCTCCCTGCTCTAGCATTTTAATACGCCGTCGGTATTCTCGTCGGCAGCTATAATAGTATACTTCAAAGTGATTTGCATTGCTAACATCTAGGCTTCTTTTACAGTGAAATGACTGAAATTCACAGAATTCTGTTCTAAAGTATTTTACGTCTAAAAGCAGCAGACCTAGAAATCTGGAAGAGATAAGCGAGTTGAAAACAAGACAATGGATGGTATATGGATTATATGTGTCGTGTTGGTGCTAACCGGTCTCCTGTCGGAGCGTGTTAACACCCAAAGACCTCAAACCACACTTCCAGGAACTACCACAAGAGTAACAGGTATCTACCTGCCCTACAATGAATCTCGATACCTCAACGTCGAGACGACCATGGAGGCTTTCCTGGGTATCCCATTCGCTGAACCACCAGTCGGAGATCTGAGGTTCAAGAACCCTGTCAAAAAAGGGGACCTAGGTAGGAACTACCTCGCCTTTACCGACAAACCGCAATGTCCACAAACATCTCCATTGGATGATTTGCCAGGTGCACCAGGTATTGGGAGAGAAGTGGACGAGGATTGTTTGTATCTTTCAGTGCATGCTAGTTCACCTCCGGTAAGAAAATGCTTCTTTTCTATTCTAAAGTTACCAGTAATGACACATATTCGAGATGATAATTAAGACATATCGTATTCATTATGATTGATGATATGATTAGTTTTTATATGTATCTAGTCTATGAATCATAATGTAAGACATCTGACATCATATATGTCATGATTTGATATATATAAAAACATACAACGTTGTTATCAAATCCATATTTCTATATGAGATTTGCCCAAAATGATGACACATATCAATATACAGAAAGAAAGTTATTTTTGTAGTATAAGGATTATTTTATCCGAGGTTTAAAGTAATGTAAATCGGGGAAATAAAGTTCATGATGTACCATATACTGTATTAACCATGTTAACTGTTTGTTTTAAAACCACTTTAGCCCAGCAATGCACCTGTTGTGGTATGGTTTCATGGAGGTGGTTATACAATAGGTTCTGGTTCTGCCACCTTCTACGAACCCCTCCCTCTCATCGCGCTCGCTCCCGACATCGTCTTCGTTACCGTCAACTACAGGCTCGGCGTTTATGGTTTTCTCACAACCGGTATGTTAATCATAGTGTGAAAGGCGATAGAAGGGGGGGGGGGGGGGGGAGGGAGAGAGAGAGAGAGAGAGAGAGAAAGAGAGGGAGAAATATAGATGGATAAAGAGATTTCGTAGTCGAGTGTTAAGAAGTCTTTGACTAGAAATGCGAAGGTGGTGAGTTCGAGAGATCAAGGAAAATATTATAATATATACATATATATATATATATATATATATATATATATATATATATATATATATATATATATTAAAATATTAATACTAATTGATTAGAATCACGATAAAAATAATATTTTAGTGAAAAATGTTTGTGTATCATATACCATGCAGGTGACAGCGTTTCTCCGGGGAACTATGGAATGTTTGATCAGGTGATGGCTCTTCAGTGGGTACAGGCCAATATTGTTGGTAGGTGAATATATTTATGTTTTGATAGTATTATATCGATGTTCAATATATTAATCATAAAGAAAAATAATCCATTATATTGTAAATTTCCCTTAATTAATGGAAGTATATGACAAGGCTAATCCGCAAAGATTTGATTATTCTTCTCGGATAAAGACAATGAGTTTGATGCATTACGTCCACTCTTATTGAGAAGTTAAGATGATAACTGTGTGTTTGATATAAATCATTAAAATAAATACTGACAATGTTTTGGGAAAATTTCCTTTCAGCAAACTGAATTCAAATTTCCATTTTTTCGACAAGGACGATCAGGTTAGAAATAATAATCATTCTTTGAGATGACAAGTTCTTCACTAGGCAAGTAACTGGAGCTAAACTTTATGTCAACTGATTTTTCAAACGATAACCGCAACCACAAAAAACAAATTGACCAATTTTCACCTTTCCCTTCTCCTACTAATCATCTTAATTCTAATACATCCTAGTTGATATATTTTGATTATATATTAATAATATTCAACTTGAATTCAAAGCGTTTGGTGGAGACTCAAGTAGGGTGACGATTATGGGGGAGAGTGCCGGAGCGTCTAGCGTTGGTCTACATCTTATGTCACCGCTCAGTGAGGGACTCTTCCATCAAGTTATCATGCAAGTAAGTACAGGGTGAGGGGGACCAAGTGTTATTTGCATTTTAGACTTTACGGTGTTTGGAATTATGATATGTGATTCCCAATTGAAATAAAAATAATTCCAACGACTTGATTACGATCGTAAACATCATCCCTTCAAGTTTTTGGATTTCAGTATAGTGTTTATTCGGAACTAAAAGTTGCATTCTGATCTACCGAGTATGCATTTAGTAACGTACGGCGATCTAATTCATGAGTATTCGTAGTTGCAATTACTCATTTCTACTTAACTATTTCTCCGTCGAATGCAGTTATAAGAACATAGTAATTGAAATATAACTAATTTTTTTTTTCATGACTACTTTTCCTAATGTTTAAAAATAATGTTTAAGAGTAATGTCCCTTCGTCCCACTACATTGAAAACATTTATGTATCTCGTAACATATGAAACAGAGCGGAAATGCCCTTTGTCCATGGGCTGTCGATACGGACATTGAGCGTCAAGTGGGAATCACCAGAGAGATATCAGACCAAGTCAACTGCACGGAACTGGACAACCAACTCCTTGTCGAATGTTTGAGAGATGTCGATGAAACAGTCTTGACACGAGCACAGGCCTCCGTAAGACACTGTTCAATGTTCTCTGCTTCTGGGGAAAAGAGATGTCGTAATATATAACCTTTGGCGTAGACAGGTCCTCATATGTGGGGTGTATGATTTCCCCTAAGGACCATATATTATATATATATATATATATATATATATATATATATATATATAGTATATATATATATATGTATATATATATATATATATATATATATATATACCCACACACACACCCGCGCACACACTCACGCGCCCGCAAACACACAAACACACACATATGTATACATTTATACATTATATATATATATATATATATATATATATATATATATATATATAAGAAGAACACGGTAGAAATGCATTAATTGCCAACTGAAATTTATTCGATCCGAATTTTCGGGGGCCTCCCCCTTCTTCAGAGATAAAAACTTACAACGTGTGGGGTGAGGGTGTGTAAACATGAATATGGTTTTCTCTTTACATGTCCAAGATACAACTTTAGCACCACGCTTTGCAGTTTTGTAGTATGATTTGAATATTGAGCGACCGAGCGAAGCGAGCGAGCAAACAATATACAAAATTTGTGAGGTCGCAACTACATTGTAATATAAAGACAGGGAAACACAATTCTGATGGGGTTTCATTTGCAAAATTTCACAATGAAAATGTATTTAATAAGCTATACTTTTATTACGAGCGAGCGTAGCAAGCGAGCATTTTGGAATATTGGCCCTATAAGTCACTTTGGATTAGGGGCACATGTTATGGAAAAGGGAAACGTGGTACTTATCATGGGGAAAAGTACACTTATTAGAAAAGTAAATGAATGTGTAGAAAAGGTAGAAAAGGCACTTATCAGAGGTGAAAAGGGGCATTTATAAGGAAGGAAAAATGTTCTTATGAGATGGAAAAATTAAATCAGTGCCTATAAATTACGAAGAAAAAAAAAGTGACTTGTTACATTAAAAGGGATAAAAGGGATTAAAAGGGATAAATGCTCTCGTTGAAATAGGATCATTTATCAAAGGTAAGGTGAGGGATGAGGTGTAATTATCAAAATGGGCACTTATAAGAATATGGAACGAGAACTTATTCGAAAGAAAAATGGGGGTACTTATCTGAAGTTAAAGGGAAAAGTAGGGGCACCGTGTCCACATGCAACCCCGTAGCGGTGCTTCTGACTGGGTCTACATGTTATGATTGTAATTTCAACATTCTTCTATGTATAGTTGGGTGATGATGACACAGGTCATCATCCTCGATAAATATTGGGTGTGATGTATTCCCTCTTTCCCCCACATTCGATTCATGTGACTATATTTTCATTTCAATTTTGAAAATTGTTAGTATTACTAATAACATGAGTGTGGAAAATTGCATTATAAAAGAAAGTTACCGACTGAACCCTCTAAATCGAGAAAAATTACTTGTACTTTTGATTTAAATTATTTTTCTGCATTCTGCAAAAAAAAAATCACCTCAAAATATATTGGAGGATGGTAACACAGGCCATCCCCCCTTCAATTTTTTTTAAATTATACCTCCATATACCTCACAGATCAACACCCATGTTTGTATAATTTTGAAGTAGATGGTTTTCACTTTCTAGTAGTGTAAATATATATCGGGAAAATCAGAAGCAACGAGAGAATTGTACATAAATATTAATGAATTCATATAAATCTACAATATTGTACATAAATAAATAATATCTATATTGAAATAAAGAATATATAAATTTGAATAATATTAATGAATATAATATATTAAATTATGTTTTTCTACAACATATAGGCCTAAAAGAAATGCATATTTTCCACCATTTTTGGGTTTTTTTTGGCGGGGGTGAAACCTGGGGGGATGTTTGTACACACCACCCCCCACCTGAAAAGTTGGGGATGCATACCCCCATCCTCCCGCTATCTACGCCCCTGTATATAAGTTTAAATTGAGCAGTGTAACTGTGAAGTTTGTATAAAACTCTAGTTCCTAGGCCAATTTTTGCCTCATTAAGCACTCAACATGACTTGGAAGCTTGTAATCTTAGGTCAGTCATTGTCACTATGCAGCCTAGCATTCCAATACAGGTATATACAGCATCCACAATATAGTTTAAACGAAATGATAGAAACTGATAGAACAAACTTAGAATTAAGTCTCTGCTTCCATTGTTGAAACAGCAATATCAGAAATATATATGACTGATGTTATATATTTCTCATCTCACAATTTTTATTCCCATTTGATTGGGAATATCATATTGACTGTTTAATCTTTTTAAAAAAAATCTTCCTCTCCATATCAGCTGACTGTAAAATATCTCACCAATGAGCTGCTGTTTACCCCCGTTGTCGACTACGCTTTCATCCCCGACATTCCCGTCGAAATTATTAAACGACAGGAATTTCGGAGCGTGCCCACTCTCTTAGGAACAAACGAAGACGAAGGTACCCTGATAGCCCTCCGGGCTTACCCTAGCTATGTGTTGAGACAGAACCCTCCAACAGTGACCCTTGAGGAGTTCATCCAGCTCTTGTCAGGCTATCTCTTCTATTACACTCCGATGTTAGCTAGAGCTGTAGAGCAGTGGTATGTTGATTGGACGCAAGCTGATGACTCTGCAACTAACCATGTCAACGCATTTATCAATTTGAATACGGACCAGGTAATGGCAATGCAAGAATCTGAAGAAAAAACACATCCCCGAAACGAAATTATGCAGCAATGTAACCGAATTATTTTGTTACATATAAGTCGATGATGTGGTAACTATGCATTTTTTTCGTATTAAAATGTGCCTTTAGTTCATAAGGAATTTATTTACTTTAAACAAAAATCACGACTTTTAGCGTTGACCACTGAGTTCCCTTCTATATTATAAAAAGAAATTTAGCAGTAACATGAAATTGTTATGCCCCATCTCATCATTCTTGAAAATAAAAGCCATACAATTTCACCTCATTACGAAGAATAATAAAGCAATTTTCTAAACCTTCCAAGGCATCTTTTCAATTTTTTTTTCTTTTTAGATGTTTGCCTGTCCAACAGAAGCGATGGCCCGAGCAATGTTGGGCACAGGAGCCCCTGTGTACCGTTACGAAATGACGCATGACCCAACCATGTCTATCTTTGTAGGACTACCTGGATGGTTAGGTGCAGGGCATGCTGAAGAACTACAATTTGTCTTCGCTTGGGGACTTAACCAAGACTTAACAAATGTTTTGACGAGGCAAAGTGAGGAAGAGAAAGCGATGTCGGTTCAGTTTATGCGCTACTGGACCAATTTCATCCAAACAGGGTAAATTTCAGTGCTCACACTACGATGTAACCATGACGGAATGTATAAAAGAATAAAATTGCTAACTCTTGCATTTGTTTCATACAGAGGTTTCGACTGCTCATTTAAGTAAAAATAGCAGGGGAGCATCGCACACCTTTTAGTCGAAAAAAGAGCTAAATCCGCCCCGAATCACAGCGATTTTGGACCAGTCGCATGAATTACTGCTTCTTGTTTTTCTTTTATCTTTTTTAAAGATTACCATGCCCTAAAATATTCAGGAGAATTTAACTTCAAAATCTTTCGTATCCTTTAAAAAAATCTCTTCTGCAATAGTAGAGGTAATTAAATTACAACCAGTGATAAATAAAAATAGAACCCTTGGTGAAACGAAATATGAAGCTATAGATTTAGGAAATGATTCGTATACTACTTTCCAAATCACATATGGACACTGTTTGATGTGAACTGGAACACCTCGGAATATCACGACTATCATTTTTATTTGCAGAGACCCAAATGGACTTCATTCAACAAGTGAATACCCCGAATGGCCACAATACACTTTACCAGAGCAGAACTACAAGAAATTATCACTTACCATGGAGAATAGTCGAGCTATGAGGATGGATAATTGTACTTTCTGGCTTAACTATGCTCCTGCGGTCAACTCATATGGTAAGCATTTTTGTTCACCCCTTCTGTTTAAAAAAAATGTAGACATGTGTTAAAACGATGAAAGAAGAATATCAGCAAGTAAGATGTTTTAGAAAACTAACCAATATGCAAGCAACAAGAATAAGTGATAATAGAAATTAAAAAAATAAATGAAAAAGTCGTAAATTCGGAATTATAGTTCAACTATTGTGCTGTTATGAATTTTATCCATTCCCAAGTCATTTAATTATTTACTCAAATTTCAAATGAGTTGTTGTTTGGCTTTTAACAAATGACATCTATATGGACATTCATGGAAAAAAAACTGTTCCCAATATTTAAGACTGGGGATATGTAAATATTGGTCTATAGAAATTAATTTTGTTATTTGAATGTCTTAGAAGTATCTAAATTACACAGTAATTGAAATATGTGCTATTGTTACCTTCTGGACTATTGCTACTACCAATGGTATTTAATCAATGTGATGATGAATTGACGCTATATTGTCCCGTCTTATTTTCTTTATCTTGCAGGAGACACCTCAGGATTATATGAAGAATGGGAACAGCAATACACAGAATGGAGAGATATTCCTATGATCCAATGGACTGACACCTTTGAAGAATACAAGAATAACGATCAATGTGAAGATCCATAAATTATATTTAAAATGTCATGTTTGTGTGTTTTTTTAACATTTTTGTAAATGATAAGAATAAGTAAAATTTTTCACATCACATTTACAGCATCAATGATTAAGTCCTATAACATATGAAATAATAGTTGTGTTTAATGATAATCAGAAAGGTCCCCGGAAACAAAATGGATTGTCGCCGATACTTGCCGATCATGCCGATGGGCACATCAACAGCTTTGAGCATTCTAAATTGTATATTCGTTCTGCGGCACGAGGCTGATAAATGTGTAATCACAAACCATTCTATATTATGAGTTCAATCTATGAATTTTTAAATGAAAAATAACCAATTATATTCCCACATGTGGAAAATAATAATCTACTTTAGGCAGTAGATCTAGCGTATGAAAAACGAATCGCTCGATGTACATGTATTCATTTAATAAACAAGCAATGTATATCATGTTGTTGTTGTTTTTGGTTTTTACGGCGCTGTCATTCAAAATATGAATATTTATTGTACCAACGAATTTAAAAACCGTTTAAAATTGACAGTTGGAAAAAAAGTCTCCCCATTTGAATGTTTCAAAATATTTTCAGGAAATGTTCATGTTCATGTGGAAAGCTTAGGGTCTCTTTTATCATGTGACACCAAAATATCTCACAATATCTTACGCTTGAGTGAGCAAAAGCCAATTTTTGTGAAAAGGTGCAAAATCCAAACTTGAAAAATGTTTGTTTATGTTCTGGCTGGTTGATAGTCATGAGAAGGCTTTGAAATGTTATATTCTGATAATTAAAAAACAATTTATGAAAGAACAGACTTTGTTCACTATATGTCCTGATATATCCCATCAAAAATTTATAATTGAGCGAGCAAGCCAGGTGAAATTAAAAGACTCACCAAAAGTAACATTTTGAAACACTCAACAAAGTAGTTAATTGCTCACTGAAGCATAGAATATTGATGGGATGTGTAAAGACAAACATAGAACAAAGCCTGTTATTTCATAAATTGCCTTTTATTGACCAGAATATGGAATTTTTCAAGCCCTTTCATGACTCAGCTTGGCTAATACCAGCCAGAGCCAATATTAAGTCTTGTCAAGTCTGGATTTTGTACCCTTTCACAAATTGGTTTTTGCTCACTCAAGCGTAGAATATTGGTTGATATTTTGGTGTCATTTGATAGAAGAGGCCCTATCGACAGGTATGAAAATTTCCTTAGAATAGTTTGAAATATTTATTTGGGTAGACTTTTTCCAACTGTTAACTTTTTTCTGGGAGGCACTGTATACTCGGTAATCAGCATGTTCAGCACGCGAATTCGTGAATATGAACAAAGGTATAAGCTGTGTCAACTGAAAAGCCAATTAAGAGATATCGGTATTCATATGCGCCATTCAAACATCCTCAAGTAATATCTAACGAGAAGAATGGAGAAACTTCAACAACCTTTAGCCCTACCATGGGTATAAAGTTGTATAAACTTAAAGGGAAGATCCACTCTGGTATTAAGTTGATTTGAATAAAAGAAGAAAAATGAGAGAAGCAGATTAGTGAAAATTTGAGAAAAATCCGATAAGAAATAAGAGAGTTATGAGTTTTTAAATTTGTAATCAATCAATCACAAATTGGCAACTCCATGACGTATCTTGCGTGCTCTTCTCCCATCTGCCCCTTACCCCAAAATCATTAATTTCCATCTTCTTTGAAGAAAATGTTCAATCATACAAGCACCAACATATAACACAAAACCTGTATGAAACAAATCTATTCCTTCATCAGAAACTAAGAAAATGAAAATTAATGAGATTTCCTGTACTGAGCAAATGGGAGAGGAGCTTCCAAGATTTGTGTTTGATTAATTACAATTTAAAAACTTCCACTAATCTGTTCTCTCATCTTTCTTCTTTTATTTAAATCAACTTAATACCACTGTGGACTTTCACTTCAAGTATATTAGGCCAATAAATGGATGGTTCAGAAATTTTTTCTTAGAGATATTAAACAAGCATTCTGTTGATTATTCACCACTATTAGAGTTTTTTTTTTTTTTACATTAGAAAAGATTATATTCTAGTCACAAAAGTATTTAGTTCTCGAAAGCATCCCACAGGAGAAAAAATTCTGGGTTTAAATTTTAACTTAATTTTTATACATGAGACTTATATTGACGCATCGGTATACCTTTAAAGTGATTTGGGGTTTAAAAGGAGGTAGAAGACCTAAATATCACACAATTACAAACGCTGATCAAGTATGACGATAAGAGCGCATTTACCATTGGCGATATCATTGTTATCAAGGTTTGAAATAGATCAATAAGCAATATCAAAAAGACGTAGGTCCACCAGCTGCTGAACCTTGGTCATTTAACTATCAACAGTCGGGTTTCGCACATGATATTTTAGACAGGGCTACCAACAATGAGGACCATTTAGCCTTCGGTATTTGTTCATGAATTTGATACACTTCGAACAATTGAAAAACTGAAAGAGGGCCTGGATTAATTGATAATTTACTCAATAATATTCAAAATTCTAGAACATGAAGGCAATGCAATTCTATAATTTCGCGGCTTTGATGCTGCTTGCCATTCTCATCAGTTTAATGGCAGGGCAGGGTAAGGCACAAAGACCTCAAGTCGTTCTTCCTGAGACAACCACCACCTTGACGGGTGTCTACTTACCCTACAATGAATCCCAGTATCTCAACGTCGATATGACCATGGAGGCCTTCCTAGGTATCCCGTTCGCTGAGCCACCAGTCGAAGATCTGAGGTTCAAGAACCCTGTCAAGATAGGGGATCTGGGTAGGACTTATCTTGCTATTTCTGACAAAGCAATATGTCCGCAAATCAGTCCAATAGATGACGTACCGATACCTGTCATTGGAAGAGATGTTGATGAAGATTGTCTTTATCTCAGTGTCCATACTTCTTCACCAAGGGTAAGACATGGTCATTTATGATTGAAGGTTCGTTGGCCAAAGCTTAAAACGGGGAATACCAATATTTTCTTAAGTAAATTGTTTCATGGATTTATGCAAATATTATTATTTTAGCGAATTAATAAAGAAGAAAGAAAGTAAAAATTGATTCATGTGATTTAGTAGTCCCTGATTTTCCTTAACATTTGGACTTACAATTTTTTTTTTTAAAGAAAAAAGAAAAACGCAATCCTTTTCACAGTGTAGATTTATAATAGATTATCGCATTTAATAAATCAGTATTGCTAAATGAAGACAAAATTTGATATGGACTTACAAAAAAATGCGATTCTTTCTTGAAGAGAAGGTGACAAGACATGTTAATTTCCCTTTTCAACAGCAAAATGAATCAGAAGATGACATATTATTGTGTTTTTTTTTTCTATTAATATCATATCCATCAGGGCAGCAATAAACCAGTAGTTGTATGGTTTCATGGTGGGGGTTATACGATCGGTGCTGGCTCGGGCACTATCTATGAACCTCTCCCAGTCATCGCACTCGCTCCCGACATCGTCTTCGTCGCAGCCAATTATCGTCTCGGCGTGTACGGATTCATTACAACGGGTATGGTGTCTGATGGGATAGACATTGAAGTAATATGTAGAAATGAAATTATGGCAAAAATGAGAGACAACGAGAGAGAGAAAAAAAATACGGAAGGGGAGAGACAGAGTTAGAGATAGAAAGGCACAGAAAGACAGAGAAACAAAGGAGTGGTATAGAATTCCTCAAAAAGAAGGAAATGAACAGGAAATGTACATCGTGTAATGCAATACATGTTTGAGTAAAAATTGAACAAATTGCAAATGAAGCATGGGATAAGAATATATTAAAAGTTTCTTAGTTTTTTTCTGAACAAAACCCTTTAGTCTCCTAAGAAATAATATCACCAGGTATATAATTCATGGCATAAAATTGTATCCTGATCGCAATATCATTGTGCAGTGACCTGTTTCTAGCAAAGCAGGTCCCTCTATTTGAATTTAACATCATTTGATTTATTTAATATACTTATATTTGTTTTCTTGTTCAGTGTTCAACGTTATATAAATAATCATCTTATCAAACAACACAATCTTTTCAAAGTTCATCTGCAAACTGAGACAAAAAAAAACAACAAACAGAAGAAAGAAATGAAGAAGACCCCCCCCCCCAAAAAAAAAAAAAAAAAAAAAAAGAGGAGTATGAAAGTTGTCTGTTTGTCACATTGGTTTGCAATTGATATGTCAACATCATTATTAATAGTAGTTCTAATTGGTTACTCTATCATCAGGTGACAGTGCATCTCCTGGTAACTATGGAATGTATGATCAGGTGATGGCCCTGCAATGGGTACACGACAACATTGCTGGTAAGAGTAAACGAAATAATGAAACACAAAATCATCCGGTTTCCATGCAACATGTAAGAATTCGCATCTCCGCCATACATCTATCTACATTATCTGGTGAAGGAAAAAAATATTTAAAAATATCTAGGTGCAGATGTTAATAAAATATTCACTTAGCATTAAAAGGAAAATATGTTGTGTTTAAGGAGATAGATGCATAATTCAAGTAAAAGTATAATTAATCTTACTTGTATGAACTCTTACAACTTCTACCGGTAATTTAAGACAAAACTAAAATACACCAATGTTAACTGAAAATCAAATCATCGGAGTTCTGTTTTTTCTATTGTAGTTATGAGGTGACAGTATCAGCGTTGTTATGCATATGTCATCCACTTGACTTCAAGTTAAAAATTAATATTTACTTTGTTTTAAAGTCCATGTCTCGAATTTCAATTAGGTACTGAAAACGACAATCTTATCAGTCACTATGAAGTGCTGGATAAATGTTGTTAGCAATATGACATCGACACACTCTTAAAATGTTGGGTAAATTTAGTTGGGTAACTGCTGGTTGGTTAAAAATATTCCCAATTCTGGGCTATTATTAACCAACTGGACACTCGAGTGGTGTAACCAATATTGGTCAATACTTTTTACCTAAATATTGGGCATATATTTACCAACAGTATTTGGTAATTATGGGTTGGGTACTTGTTGCCCTGTAGTTGTGTAATTTTGTCACATTTCCTTTGCCAGTTGGGTAAATTTTGTTGGGTAACTGATGGTTGGTTAGAAATTCGCTTTTGCCCAACTTGTGGTAAATATTTTTACCCAATATTGGGGAAAACACTTATATGAATATTCATGAATTTTTAGTAGCGTATGGTTTGGGGTGGCCCGATTTACTAACTGTCACCGAATGCATAAACAAATATAAGGGGTATATAAGAGCTTGCACTAGTTTGCACTAACTGGATAGCATAGGACTGGGATAGGATAGGTTAATATATAGGATAGGATAGCTTAAAATAGGATAGGTTAGGATTGACCCAGAAGGACGTAACAAGCAGATTTCAGTTTTTTTTTTACCTAGGTTGGAGGAAAAAGGAAACAATAAATTGGGCAGCTGAATTTGCCCAACCACATGATATTTGTTACCAAACAGCTGAACAAATAGAGGGTTGGGCAATCCTATTGGGTAAGATTGGTTGGGCAATAATTACCCAACTGAGAATATAACCAACAGTTGGGCAATTGTAGAGTTGGGTAAAATCTAATGGGTCACCAACATAGTAAATGGATTGCCCAACATCAGTTGGGCAAATTTTAACCAAAAGTTGTGTGGACAGTATGTTGCCCAGTGTTGGTTAAAAATTGGGCATTTTTTTGCCCAACTTTTTTAAGAGTGCAAAGAAAGGGGATAGCTGCAGTCGTTAAATGGAATAGCAAGCA
Source organism: Heliocidaris tuberculata (assembly GCA_025618425.1). Classification (NCBI taxonomy): domain Eukaryota; kingdom Metazoa; phylum Echinodermata; class Echinoidea; order Camarodonta; family Echinometridae; genus Heliocidaris; species Heliocidaris tuberculata. Next base: position 8,014,054 of record CM046832.1, read on the forward strand.
ATCTATTGGTGATTAAATTGCCTTTTTGTTAATAAAACGAATTCATTGTTTTCATGATTTTGGTGTAATTTAGCTTTCGGTGGCGATCCGAGCAGAGTGACAATTATGGGTGAGAGTGCAGGGGCTGGTAGCGTTGGTCTCCATATCTTATCACCTCTCAGTGATGGGCTCTTCCATCAAGCCATAATGCAGGTCAGTTAGTGTCAATAATTTGAAATAAACCTGTTCAGTCCATGAACATAGTTTCCAAATAATTGTACTTTATAGCCTCAAAATACATTTCTTCCCTATTACGAAACATAAAATGAATATAGCGAGGGTAATAGGAAACTTAAAAATGAGAGGGCTATAGCAATGATGTCATACTCATGACTCAAAAAGTGCTTCAAGAACTTCACTGCTTAGAAAGGAATTCGTTTGGGACATAGAATAGAGAATTAAGAACTTTCAAGCAGCTTCCTAATATGTGCATCATAACAGATACCAAGGATGTCAAAAGATTCTCAAAAGTAAGTGAAAGGGAGGGGGCACTGTGCGAGGGAGTGGAGGGACAAAGTGGGGGAAGGTGTGGATAGGGGACTGCCCCCTCCCACGGCAAAAACTTTTTATATTCCGAGTCTAAAAATAGATATAGGCATTTGAGAGTAGAATTCTCCAAAGTGGGAGGGGTCACTAATGTTATCGTGTGCCCCTAATTTTTAAATGGAAGGGGCATGTCCCCTCTGTCCCCCACCTTTTGGCGTCATTAAGACATACCAACAACACACTCGATAGAAATATGTTAATAATGAGTATATCCAAGCTTAATCTTTCCCGTGTTTACTGTCACGTTATGGATCGCTTTTGTGTTCTTATTTGGCATGGCAATCTGAAAGTCTCGAGGATTTTTGTTTCCAGAGTGGCAACGCACTTTGTCCATGGGCAGTAGATACCGATATGGAACGGCAGGTGGGGTTTACGCGAGAGATTGCCAACATGGTGAATTGTACTGAAGAGGACAGTGAAGCTGTAATGGCATGTCTTAGAGAAGTCAAAGAGCAGGATCTTACAAGGGCTCAAATAGAGGTAAGTATTTCATTAAATCTATGCCATTTTGTTGTTTAATGATACAAATGCTTAAAAATATGGCTGAAAATGGATCTTTCCACACTGTTCCAAAAAACGTTGGGCCTACTGTTCCTTCAGCTGTCCTGCATAAAACATTGATACTGATTAGAAAACGCTGATCTTAACGTTTAGAACTAAAGAACGTTTAGAACTAAAAGTCGTAAGCGGAGTTCAGCTTTTAGTGATCTAATTTCTAATGAGACCTGTTCATATCGTCATAATGAACATACGCTAAAGATCTACTAAAAATAAAACATGGGTTTTATCTATCTTTTTTTTTTCTCGCTTAACAGCTGACTGGAAAGTACCTAATCAACGAGCTCTTGTTCACCCCCGTTGTGGACAATGCTTTCTTACCCGACATACCTGCTGAGATCGTAAGAAGACAGGAGTTCCACAAGGTGCCAACCTTGATCGGCACTAACGAAGATGAAGGCACCTTGATAACTCTCCGTGCATACCCATCCTATGTAGTCAGACAGAAACCACCAAACATTACTCTGAGTGAGTTAAAAGAAATGATACCATTGTATCTCTACTACAACTCACCTATGATGGCTTCGGCTGTAGAGCAATGGTATGTTGATTGGACACAAGCAGATGACTCATCGGTAAATCATGTTAACTCGTTCATCAACTTGAACACAGACCAGGTAAGGATTTCAAAATGAACACCATTAATAATTACAACAACAACAAAAAAAAAAAATGCAAATGCCCCTTTTTAACCTTAAATGCGAGAACTTGAGCTTTTTAGAGATTTCCCAAAGCAACGTTTAACTATGTAGAATGTAAAGCGACGAAAATGTTATCGTACAATATAATAAATCCTTATCACTGAGGTGTCGAATTGACTGCTCAAGAATGTTGGCTTCTGCCTGGTGGACAGAAAAGGTTTAGTATAGATTGTCAACATTGATTATTCATATGATTATAACTGAAATGAAATATTAAAGACATTTCTAGTGAAATAGCTTGTGATTTTTTCATATTCTTAATGTAATTACTTCCAGACATTTGCCTGTCCTGCTGAGGCGATGGCTCGAGCGATGGCGGATACCGGAGCTCCGGTGTACCGTTATGAGATGACCCATGATCCGACCCAGTCGGTTTTTGCTGGTGTTCCTGGGTGGTTGGGTGCGGGGCATGCTGAGGAACTACAATACGTCTTTGGCTGGGGACTCAGCCAATCTCTTTCGGGTATAGTGACAAGGCAGAGTCATGAGGAAAAAGTAATGTCGGTACAGTTCATGAAATACTGGACCAATTTCATCAGAACTGGGTGAGTTTGCAGAGGATCGATCACCAAAAATTATTTTTTTATTTTCTTTCCTGGCTTTCTTTTTAACCACGAATATACAGTACATGTATGTCTCATAGAGGAAATGCTTGGTAAATGAAACGAAATATTAGTATATCAACTTAGGATTTGATCAATGTTAAACTTAAAAGGTTTCCATACTCCTTATTTGATTTCATTCATCACCAGTGATCCAAATACACCAGACTCAACGGGAGAATATCCAAACTGGCCGATGTTTACTGTACCAGAACTAGAATATAAGAAATTGTCACTAACGATGGAGAATAGCCGAGCTATGAGAATGGAAACTTGCGCATTCTGGCTGAACTACGCTCCTCTCCTATATAATTATGGTATGTATGTGTTTTTATGATATCACTGTTTTCAATGACATGGCCTGTAATAATGTGGCCTTTCATTAACATATATTTCTTAGGAAACATATTTCAAAATTTATTGTTTTTGTTGTTGTTGTCGTTGTAATTTTCCTGAAAATTTCCATTATAAATTTAGGTTAGCAGTTAACTTTATATGTTTTTCAAACCGCATCTTTTATACCCTAAGAACAAAATAGATTTACGAATTAGGCCTATGAAGTGGACACATGGTAATTTCTGTAATATAAACCTGTTTTTATTTAAGATGTATTTCCTGAGAACGTGGATCTAGGATTCTATATGAATACGAATGTGATATCCTTTGTGACATCATAATTGTCATTTACATTTTATAATACCCCCCCCCCCCCCCACGAAATAATAGCTTTATTTCACATCAAATTGTCCATCTTTGCAATCGACATTGGCCGGACGAAATGGTAATTCATGTTTTTGACATGTGACCTACAGGAGACCCTGACGATCTGTATGAAGAATGGAAGCTTCAGTATGCTGAATGGAAGAACGTGTACATGCCAGAATGGTCAGAAGCTTTCGAAGACTACAAGGACAACTCTGGCTGCAGCGCGCCTTGATTTCATTTTCAAGCATGCAAGGTACCAAGATGACTGGGAATCAGCTTGTAGACATGCGTTAGTGACGATGTATCATGATAACATAAATAATTTAAAACATTTTAACGTGATATCAGAGTTTGGTGGGAACATTTACAATTTCTCCCTGTAGCTTTAAATGAATGGAATTTAAGATTGGTTTCCTATTATCTGCTAGGGATGCTTTATCATAAGGGTTAAGTGTTTCATTTCCAAAAGGCTTATTAGTTCGAATCAAGGAGTATATTCGTAATTATTTCAAATATTCGAACTACAAGATAGGGCGGATATTTATATGTCCAGTAGGAGACATTTAGCCTGCAGATGATCAAAACATATAGGACCAACTGTCTGTCACCTTTTGAATGTATGATCTTAGTAACACAAGATGTATCATACATGCTATAAAATCTAACATGATCTTTTTACGGACTCTAGGGGTGTTCTTAAGATCCACAAAAAGTAAAATTATATCAGTATATATAAATTAGATAGAACATATAAGAATCACACTTTGAGAACTAAGAATTTTACCCATCTTGATTATTGCAGTCAAAATGTGGAAATTTGCCTAATAAAAACTTGGATTTGTACATCTGTAATAAAGTATAATACATTTTACAAGAAATATTGAGAAATAATATCGAAATATTTGATTTTATGATTCGTGGCCAGTTAAAAATGAAACGAGGCTCTGGCCTGACAGAGCTAAACTGTTAAAAGAGAATGGAAGATGATGAGAGAGAGAGAGAGAGAGAGGGGGGGGGGGGGGAAGGGGGGGGGCAGAGAGAAAGACAATACAGAGTTACACAGAGGGAGAGAGGTAAGTTACAGAGAGAGAGAGAGGGGGGGGGGAGTGATAAGAACGGAGATAAATAGAGAGAGAGAAAGAGAGACAGACAGATACAAGACGGAATAGGAGAAAAAAACATACAGAGAGAGAGAGAGGAGGGGACATATTAGAGAAGTTGACAATTATTTAAGGACAGAAACTCCCTGGTTTACAATAATCGAAGAAGACACATACATTTATACATGCAGGGGCGGCGCTACAGGGGGGGCAGAGGGGGCGACCGCCCCCCTATGATTTTTCAAGTAGTGAAAAAAGAAAAAAAAAGAAGAAAAAAGAAGAAAAGGAGGAAGAAAAGGGAAGAAAAGGGAAGAAAGAAGAAAGAGATGTATTAAAAAGAGAGGTCTTAAACATATAACTCTATATTACCCCTGTTATTTAATGGAGAAAAAATATAACGTCATCTTTAGGTCGTCTTGCCCCTCCTATCAAAATACCCTGGCGCCGCCCCTGTATACATGTATTTGTATTTCAAAGCAATTATTTGATTAGGTAGGCCAGCAATGTTTAGGCCCTTTAAGGGCTATCAAAGCATTCTTATCTAGATTTCAATCAAATTAACAGTAGGGATTAATTTTTACAATATCTGAATTAAAGGACTTTACTCCTGCACGTAAACGTATTGAGAGAATTTTGAGAAGACTGGAAATTGATTAAAAACAAAACAAAAACAAAACAAAAACAAAAAACCCAAAACTAACTTATCATCAGGGGCTCGCTAAAACATTTTGAATGAGGAGGGGGGGGGGGGGGGTGTGACACCCAAATTTGCCGACAAAAATGCTGCAACCTAATCTGCCCCCCTTATATAATAATAAAAGAAAATCGCAGATGTAGAAATCTTGATTATACGGGCCCATTTTCGCATGGGGACGGGCTGACGCTTTTTACCCGAATATTAATTTTTCAATTTCTAAATTTTTGCCAGCGAGCGAAGCGAGCGAGCAATTTTTTCAAATTTTCGTAGTAGAAATCTACAGGAGTTACATATAGAAGTTTCATAATTATCATGGAACCTCGCTGCCCAAATATGTAGATATTCTGGCACCTCGCTGCCCGAGTATGCAACGGTGGTTGCCCGAATATCGGAATTTTGAAAATCTTTGGGGAGGGGGAGGGGGGGGGGGGGAGGGGGCTTCAGTCCATTCCAAAGGGGGATTCCTTTCGCCCGCAAGAAAAAATGGCCAGTTTTCCTTCTTTTTCTTTCCTTCCCTTTTCCTTTCCTTCTTTTCTTCCTGTTTTTTTTTCTTTCCTTTCCCTTTTAATTTTTCCCCTTCTTTTTTCTCTTTTCTCCTTTTCCTTTTCTCTTTCCCCTTCACCCTCCTTTTTTTTGCCGACAGAGGTGGCGCATTTGCCGACAGCAATTTTGAGGGGGGGGGGGGTGTGACACCCCCCCCACACACACACACACCCCTCTAGCGACGTCCCTGCGTATCATATACAAAATTAACGAGTCCTAATTACGATTAGTATATGTTTACTCACGTACTTCACTTCTGTTATCATCAACTACAACAAATCCGAATGATTAAAAAATACGCCATCAATTATTATTAGACAAATAATCAGGAAATTAAAGTTAATATTGTCCGCGTCTGCAAGTGCTATAAGACATTTGATAAGTATTTGTACAGAAAATAGAAAATGCATACATTTTTGACGGAAATTACTAGATAATTCTCTAGCCAGTTTCTTCAACGAAGAGTTGTATTACAGTGAAGATAGTTAACACCAGTGAATATAAACGTTGAATAGAACGTGTGATAGAAGAATACACTGCCACAATGGTTACGATGAGGAGATCGCACCTTATTGTTCTGATGATGGGACTGTACGGGTGGCAGGTGTTGGATGCCATGCCTCAGGTCACCCTTCCCGGAACCTCCACCAACCTGATAGGTATCTACATCCAGTATAATGAATCACAATACCTGAACGTCAGTGTTATCATCGAAGCCTTCCTTGGGATACCTTATGCCGAACCACCAGTAGGAGAACTGAGGTTCAAGAATCCTGTCAAGAAGGGTGATCTAGGTGGAAGCTATCCAGCAGATGAAGATGGGTCGGTATGCCCTCAGGCAGGAGATGGTGGAAGTGAAGATTGTCTTTATCTTAGCGTTCATACTTCTTCACCAAGGGTAAGATACCTCAATTAGACAGTAAAACTGTTAAAAATGCTTGATCACTTTATGGATAAATAATTATTCAATATCATTTGAATTCAATGATCAGATGATGAAATAGATGAATAGAGACTGTCAGGGGAGGAACAAATTGAGAGGGAAAGTGACGGAGATAGCTAGAGAGAGAGAGAGAGAGAGAGAGAGAGAGAGGAGGGGAGGGTGTGTGTGTGTGTGTGTGTGAGATAGAGAGAGAGAGGAGAGAAAGTTATGAGGAAATTTAACATATTGTATTCCACAATGCTAATTTCTTATTATCTATTCTCATGTTGATTCCACATACTCTTACATGTACTTGGTATGGTTGTTTGAGTCATGACTACATCCCTCCCACATACACTTATAATGTTCCAGTCACTTTTCTGTTGCACGATAGTTAAAGCTCTCATTTCGATGCTCTAAATACTATTATGTTTCTCTACATGTTTTAGTTCATGATTGACATTACCTTTGTATTCATCTTTATTTTATGTCTGAATGAAAATGTATATCAAGATTAATATATGTATGTATATTCATGTTTTTGGTCTCTATTTTCTCTCTCCCACTCTCCTTCCAGCCTTCTCTCCCCACCTCTCTCTTTCAACCCCCTCTTTCTGTTTCTCCCCCTCTTTCTCTCTCCCTCTCTCCCCTCTCTCTCAACCTCTCTCTTTCTCTCTCCCTATCTCCCCTCTCTCTCAACCTCTCTCTTTCTCTCTCCCTATCTCCCCTCTCTCTCAACCTCTCTCTTTCTCTCTCCCTATCTCCCCTCTCTCTCAACCTCTCTCTTTCTCTTTCATAATGTCCTTCTTGGAAAAAATAAAAAAATGATCATTCCCTTGTCGATATGTATAAAATCATGAATAATCTGACCCCCAAATATCTAAGAAATGAATTTGAGTTGATAACCCATTCCTACCCTTCCCGAATTGGAGCTAAAATAAAACTACCCAAACCAAGATTAAGTTACCTCAAAAGATCATTCAAATATAGAAACGCAAAAGCTTACAACGCACTTCCTCCTCATATCAAATCGTCCCTAGTATTAATATATTCAAATCCAAGATTGTAGAACTGTAGCGCATCAACCCCCCTTTAAAAAAAAAAAAATCTTTCTCACTTATCTTGTTATGATTACTTGTTGTATGTAATGTTTTCTATTGATAGTCTATCTATTGTTTTGTTCAGATGTTTGTCCACGGAAGACCAGCTTTCCTATGTCGGTTAAGCTGAATGTGGGCAGTCCACCGTATATCATTATCATTATGCTTTTTACAAGGAAATAAATACTACTACTACTACTTTCTCCCTCTCCTTTCTGTTAACTTTCTCTGCATTTAAACACTCCCCTGATCCTCCTCTCTTCCTTGTCTTTCTTCTCTCTCTCCCACTCTCCTCTCTATCTCTCCTCTATCCTTTGCTCTCTGTCATCTATCCTTTCTCTCTATCTTTCCTCCTATATAAGCTTGATTGCATAAAATATTGTTTGTTATGTAAGATTTATGCACTATACTACATGTATTTGTTTAACCTTTTAATGTTCAATTTTTTCTCTGTTGTGTAAGATTTATGCACTATACTACATGTATTTGTTTAACCTTTTAATGTTCAGTTTTTTTCTCTGTTGATTATTTATGTATTCTGGATGTTTTACTCTTGTAAATTGAACAGTTTCTGCTCTCGAGCAGCATATTCTTTTTTTTATTTTCAATAAGCTGAATGAATGAAAAAAAAAATGAATGAGAATGTTAACAAAAAAAAAAAAATCGATACGTTTTTAAACCTGAATCCCACTTTTCATTTTGTAGCCCAGCAATGCACCTGTTATGGTATGGATCCATGGTGGAGCATTTACTTTAGGGTCTGGATCACTGCGATCGTATGACCCACTCCCTTACTTTGGTCTTTCTCCCGAGTATGTCGTCGTCCATATCAACTACCGCCTCGGTATATTGGGGTTCTTAACAACAGGTTAGAAAAAAAATTACATTGATAAAAAATATTTACAATGTTGAATCTATGACGCGCTAAAAATCCCAGAACACTATTATCACCTCGCGCCGAAATAAGGCGCACAAGCATTCAAGTAATATCTTCGCACAGGGTACCCATTTTACTTACTTCACCAATGTAGAGGATCCTAATGCCGTGAATTCGAACCCCGTCCACAATTGAGTGACGTATCCACTAGACCACGACGCCCCTATAAGGAAGTCATCAGAATTTGCTTGTGCAAAGGGCTACAATAAAATACGTGTATCCAAATAGCTGGGTAAAAACATCGAATATGTTATTTTAGTCAAAGCTCACCCTGGTCATTTCGATCTCTGTGAAAGTTTGTAGTACATGATAGCGAGCAGAAAAAAAGTTAGCAAATGGCCAAAATGTGATAGCAAGTGTATCACTTAAATTTAAACCTTATACCGATGATGATTGTTTTTGTGTTTAATTGCTAAGGGCGTTTCCCAACACAAGCTTTGCTTTATGGGTTTTCGCCTCCTATGTTCTGAATTATTTACTGTATTGTACTCTATGCTAACCACATTGCTACATATGTATCCTTTCTATATCATATTGTACCGATGAGAAGGAAATAAAGATTAAATTCAATTCAGTAATATGAACATATTCCAAAAATTTGTCCATGAAGGTGATGACGCTTCTCCCGGGAACTACGGCATGTTCGACCAAGTGATGGCTCTTGAGTGGGTACAGGAAAACATCGCAGGTAAAATGTGAATAAGGGGCATGATGTCTGATCTTGTTGCTTTCCCTCGTGGTTCTAATTCCCCTTAGACTATATAGTACAATAGCAGCACTCCTAGGGGTGCAAAGTTGAACCCGTTACGATTCAACTCAAACAAATTGCTTTCTTAAAGATGCACGTTTGTCATGTGGTTCACTACAATATCCCCATTAGACAGTTAGGTAAAACACGGGATGCAAATTTGCACTTTTAAGGGTGCAAGGCCTAAAAAATTGAGCAGTTTAGTTTTCAAATTTGTACTCCATTTTAGGGATGCGGCCACTGTACCACCTGGGGTGCAAATTTGAACTTTATACTTTTCTTTTTGTGTGTCTCTTTCTCTAGTAAGACGAAAATAGTACTATTTTGTGCTCCTCCTCCTCCTTGTACATGTCCTATACTATACTATACTACTACTACTACTAATATACTGTATGTATACTATATAATATACCAGACTACTATTACTACTAATACTACTAGTACTCCTCCTCCTCCTCCTCCTCCTCCTACTACTACTACAACTTCTTCTTCTTCTTCTTCTTCTTCTTCTTCTTCTTCTTCTTCTTCTTCTTCTTCTTCTTCTTCTTCTTCTACTACTACTACTACTACTACTACTACTACTACTACTACTACTATACTACTGCTGCTACTACTACATGACTACTACAACTACTACTATACTACTACTATTATTCCTCCTCCTACGACTACTACTACTTCTACTACTATTACCATGACTACTACAACTACTACTATACTACTACTACTATTACTCCTCCTCCTACGACTACTACTACTTCTACTACTTCTAATACCTCTACTTCTTCTATTATACTTCTACTATCCTCTGTAGGCCTTATATCATTGTGTAATTATATACTTTTGAACACACACTAGTTCCAATTATGGGATACCGTATACAAATTTATTAGACTTGACATTGCCTAGATAAGAATGGCGATTGAACCAATTAGAATGAAATGTTTACATCTTGAGTTAGTTTGACTATTCTGAATGTTTTATCTAGGATAAACGGGCGGAGTGTGGTCTTAATAGATTTTGACTTTTGTAATGCTCATAACTGATAAGGTATCACCCCCATCCAGTCAAATGGCGGATATGCAAGAACAAATACGCACTTTGAGATAAAACGTGACATTTTTTATTGTAGTTCATACACACTATAGCCTTCACCATAATTTGAAACTCGCTTTGAGACTGTGCATAGATGTAGTAAATTAATTAATTATGTCGTTGTTTTTCTTCACTCGATTTCTCCCTTAATCCTTATACTGTCAATATAAATGTGAATAAATAACCTGACATGTTTACTTCAGTTAACCATGCTTTCTTGAGAGTTCATAATCTTCCAAAACGCAACGCGATTGGAAGAAGTTTTGGAGAACTCGGAAGGAAACAGAATATGATCCGACATCAGTACTTGTGCACCCATTCATCCCTTTTTTACCTGTAAAATACAGTTATTTGATAGTATCAAGACAATGCAGATGATGCAAATGACGACTCCATTACCTACTTATAAGCAATGATCATTTTCATTAATTTGTGATCTGATGTGATTATCTCGTAGCGTTTGGCGGCGACCCGAGTAAAGTGACTATTATGGGGGAGAGTGCTGGAGCAGCAAGTGTGGGACTGCATCTCTTATCCCCCATGAGCAAGGACTTGTTCAGTCAATCTATCATGCAGGTAATAAACTAAAAATATAGGTATTAGATAAAGGAAGGATGAAATGCAGAAGTGCCTTCATTGATAGCCAAACTGAAACTGCAGGGACTGCGGAACGGGGGGGGGGGGGGGGGGGGGGGCTCGGGGCTGCAGCCTACCTACTTTTATTTCTTTAGACGTATAGACATGTATAATGCAATGAAAAATTATACTCGTTCGCCTGCTAAGCCCCCTCCCCAATACTTAAAAACGGCGTTTTTAAATAAGCCATTCTTTATGTCTCATTAAACGTGATGGTATAAAAGAAATTTGAAACGATTTTGTAATCAGTATTATTACTAATTTTGGGTAACGTGTACGGGAGAGCTATCTTTGAAAAGGTTTGAAGAGGGGCTTGTCTTGTTTTTCTGCTCATTTCCGAAATACGTCCACTTAACTAGTTTAATACTCGACCTTCTTATCGCGATATTTATTAATAGATAAACATTACAATCACTCAATGGTACAGCTTCACTGATTTGATAGTGAAATGCGGTTCAACCCAAACCAATTAATAGATAACGATTATTTGATTTTGCGCGAGAGTCATTAGTTGTGAGATGCTTATTCTAATGAAGAAAAAAAAAATACATTAAGGGCTAAGTGGAAAGGCTTATAAGTTGAATCCAACATGAAAAAGGAACTACATTCTGTCACTATACACATATTCACTATGACCTCACCCATACGTTTGCATTGTTATTCCATGTAGTATACAGGAATGATCAGTGTTAATACAGTTACAGAATACTAAAGTCACAATTCAACATCAGACCGTTCTTGAGAATTTGTTCTCGATTTCGAATTATCATCTTAAAAAATTCTAATTTCCATCTAAAAACCAAATACGTGACATGTGAAACACAGACCACTGACGGATCTAGATGGGACGCTGGAAGTACATCCCCCCTCCATATTTAATTTTGGCAGGCAACCCTACAGTATGGACGTATAATGTTTTGAACATATCCCTTCTATTTTGGCAAACTTCAAACGCAAGCAGGTATAACGTTTTGCCGCACCCCTCCCCATTTCAAAGTCCTGGACCCATGTATCAGTGCATAGTTCTACGTACTAATGTATCATAAAGCATAAAAAGACATTCAGAGTTGTAAAACATCCAATATATCTTTGATGTCAACTAGAACAGAGGTCTATGTTCTAAATATTTATTAGGATTCAAATAAGAAAATAAAAATAACATAATATCCTTATTCATGTTATGATAGGAAAAAAGTATAACAGTTATTAACATTACTTTTGAACAGAGTGGAAACGCCCTTTGTCCATGGGCTGTTGATACCAACATTGAAAGGCAGGTTGGATTTACAATGGAGATCGCTGACATGGTCAACTGTTCAACTACCGACAACCAAGCCCTGGTCGAGTGCCTGAAAAACGTCGAAATAAATGCTCTGTTATTGGCACAAGCTACTGTGAGTTTACTTGTAAAACTATAGGTCTACACTTTTTTCTTCTTCAAATCGTATAGTCAGTATGAATAAGGAATACTTAAACAACGCTCAGTTCTGATGTAATTGAACCGGGTAGGCCTATTACTGATTAGATATAGCTTGTAAAGATAAAACGATCAAGGTTTTGGAACCAGGTAAATGCATCATCGGACACAAGACGGATTAAAAAAAAAATGTTAGAGTTAGAGTTAAAGTTGAACCATAAAATGTTTGTCAAAAAGAGAGACGCACAAAGCACGATTAAAAATTTCACACTCCTTTAAAATGTTTTGAAAAGGAACTTACTGTTTTGTATTTATTTGCTATAGTTGGCAATGCTTCGTTTATCATCATAATGATCATCGTTCTTTTTGTTATTTTTAAAGGACATTTTGGAGATTATTTTTTTTACAAAACGAAAAATCATAAATGTAAAAAGATAAGCAGTTTTCAGAGTCTTAAACATGTTGGATGCCTGCCAACCTTCAATAGGGGAAAAATAAGAATCTTGCGAGGCAAAATTAGAAATGTATTGTATGCTTTCACACAAGAGCTTTCATGAAAAGAGAGGAATCTAGGGCTCTTCGCATTAGTTTGAAGGTGAAAGATAGGAATCATCCCTCTAAATAGGAATGTTTGGCATTTATGATGTTGGTCATTTGTAATTGAAAGGGAATGAATCAACAAAATTATGAACCTGTTTTATAAGCTGAATTTTTTAGGAAGGTCTATATTCTTTACATAATTATTTACCTTTGTTAACTTATAATGGTATAACGAATATTTTGAGTGTAAATTATTAGTAAAAATTTCTGTTGTGAACAAAATACCTCCATTCATGTGGATGCCAAGAACATCCAAGTGACAAGATATGGAAGCCTTCGGGAACCATGACATAAATCCCCATTTCTTTGTGACTATTGGATCAAATCGGACCTACCCTCCTTGGTACCAACGAAGATGAAGGGACTCTTATAGCCCTTCGAGCTTATCCTAGCTACGTTATAAGAAGAGACCCTCCTACCACGACACTCCAGGAGTTTAGAGAGTTTCTACCAGATTATCTCTACTACTATACACCTTTAATCGCATCAGCTGTTGAGCAGTGGTATATTGACTGGAAGCTGGCGGATAACGCGTCAGCAGACCAGTTTGAAGCCTTTGTCAAGTTACAAACAGATCAGGTGAGCATTTCTTTGAACTAAACGAATCGCTGGAGAACACATAAGGTTCAGTATGGTTCAGTCACTATTTGCATTGGATTGAAGGACTTACTGACGATGGGATAATGGCATGTGAAAACATATCTAACACTGACTGACAATATTCATGATATTGTAAAGAAAATTGTTTATATTTTATACATACTCCTGCCCTTGGCTGGGCATTGGCATTTGGCCTTAACAAAGGGGTCCTGATTTATCCAATATGCAGTAAAAGGGGTGTTCAGTATATATTTCGTAAATTCCCCCTTTTACAGAAATAAACGATAACAAACATACTATTTTTGCATTCTTTTTCAAATGGTTTACAACACTTATTCCTATAGGTGTTTGCATGTTCCACTGAAGCAATGGCACGTGCTTTGGAAGGATCTGGAGTCCATGTCTATCGCTATGAGATGACCCATGATCCTTCCACAACCCTCTGGGGTAGTTTGCCCGAATGGATAGGTGCAGGACATGGAGAAGATATCCAGTTCGTCTTCGCATGGGGCCTCAATACTGCTGGTGAAGACCAAACTCATCAGGAAAAATACATGTCAGTCCAGTTCATCCGCTACTGGTCAAACTTCGTTAAATCTGGGTATGTTTTGTTGAGAATTATCAATGTGTATATGTTAGAACTGAAGCAAAATGACTCCGTGAAAATAATTTTTATTCATCATATTGCTTATACAAGACAGTGTACAAGACATTTGTCTGCAATATTGTTTCAACCATCGAAACCAGCAAACGTTATCTTTGCCGTTTTTCTCAATCACATTTAAAGGAAGTATGGATCCTGTCGTTCAGCAAAAAAACAACAAAAAAAAAACAACAAAAAAAAAACAACAACAACAACAACAAGAAACGAACAATCATATTATAACAACAACAACGACAAAAAAAAGAAGAAGAAGAAATACCCCCAAAGGAAAAAAAAACCACACACACAAACAACCCCTCCCCCTAAAAAAAAAACCCACAAAAAAACCCACAAAAACACACAAAACACCAAAAGAACAAAACACAAAACTCTATTTTTAAAAGGAGCACCTTTGTTAGTTCTCTCTTGACAGGATTTTAGCCCTGATATTTTCCCTCTTCCCTGATATTCACAAATAGAACAGTCCAGGGTTTATTTAGAGTTATTTCATCTAAGTTCCTGTTTACCATTTCTCACTATTTCAAAAGTTATTTTTGAGTCAATGCGGATTAAAGAAATAAGAGGTTTAACAGGTATGAAACTATAATCAAAATGCAGGATGAGGAATTGCTTCTTGTTTCTGCTGTTATTGGACAGGTTTTTCAAAGAAAGGACGGTATTTGTTAAAAGTACTATAACATGTATACGATCTAGAATAACAGGATTGAGATGATCCTGGTAAGCTGATGATCCTGATGGGTTCATTGCTTTATTTCGCAATCATTTATTTAAAACAGTGACCCGAACCTGCCACTCTCAACGGGAGAATACCCACCTTGGCCAATATACACCCTCCCTGATCAGGATTACAAAATTTTATCACTAACTATGGATAATGATCGAGCTATGAGGATGGATGCATGTGCTTTCTGGTTGAACTACGCCCCAAACCTCTACGAATTAGGTAGGTCACCTCTATATAATAACAATACTACGCCAAAGGACAGTCAGAACTACACCACTTTGAGCAACGGCCAGATGTCCGATTTGAATATCAAACTTCTAGAATTTTGTTCAAAAGACTAGTTGACACGCTCAAATGGACCATTTTTATTGAAAATTATGTAATAAGAACAAGACTGTAGTTTGCATGAGCAGATTTATTTAAGAAACCACCCTCAAAATGAACGCAAAGACTTTCAAGAAATCGTTAACTTTAGGGCAGTATCCATATCCTATTGTATTGCCCATAGAAATCATCATAGGATTACATAATAGGTCATATTCACACGTTTCAATGGGTGAGATCAAGGCTACTGAAATTGCCCTAAGGTTGATTTCTTGAAAATCTTATAGTCTGGGAGCCTGTCCCGAAGTAGTCACCCCATTTTACATATGGGATTTGACTCCTTAAAGTTGAATAGACCATCCATGTCATTCACAAAAAGCTTGTTAGCTCGAACGAAGCCTCCGGGTTTGTCCCTCAGAGCCCACCAAAAGGGCCTCAAAGTCGGGTCGATTTCATCCCATCTAACATATGCGCCAAACTTTGTCAGAAGGAAGGTGTATGACTATACATTACCAAACACAGAAACTGACAAAATTTTCCGTAGGGATGGGTTGTCAGAGGGCCCCTAAAAATTGGGGGAATTTTTTTTACCTTAAGGCCCATGGACCAAATTTTGTTAGAAGGAAGAGGTATGCGTGTACATTACAAAAATATAAAAACTGACAAATATTTCCATTGGGAATGGGGTGTGACATCCCCCTGAAAGAAACACCAAAGTGCCCCTAAACCAAGCTATGCTGCCCCAAATGCTCTTGGTGTAGAGAAAAACACCCTTTTGCATTATAACCTTAATATAGTAACTCTAATGTGTGTAATTCAATTCAGGTCGAATTTACTAAGTACAATCTTGAGTATTTGAGTAACTTTTGGGGGTTGCAATGTGGTGTCAAATGATCATTTCAATAATAAGTTATTAAATTGTGAAAATTGTATTGCTTCTCAAAAGTAGTCACATGATATTGTCAGGATTGTATGTAAACACACCCATTGTCCATCTGCGCCTCCGTGACAAGGCATAATAGAGAGCTTGCAAGGTATTTGTGTAATTAACACATGAATGGTAAATTTCAGCATGACAATCACATATCCCAGATACTTAACAAGCCCCTCTATTATGTCTTGTCAAACAGGTGCAGATGGACAATGGGTGTGTTTACGTAATCCTGACAACGTCATATGACTACTTTTGAGAAAGCAATACAATTTAATAACTTATTATTAAAATAATCATTTGATACCAAATTGCACCGCAAGAAAGTTACAGTACTCAAGATTGTACTATGTAAATTTGACCTCAGTTGAATAATACACATTAGATTTATTAAGGTTAAAATGCAAAAAAAAAGAAAAAAGAAAAAAAAAAGGGTTTTCTCTACATCCAGAGCATTTGGGGCAGTAAAGCTTGGTTTAGGGGCACTTTGGTGTTTTTTCAGGGGGCATGTTACACCCCCTTCCCGATTGAAATTTTTGTCAGTTTTTATATTTTTGTAATGTACCTCCATACCTCTGCCTCCTGACAAAATTTGGTCTACGGGCCTTAAGGGGGAAAATTTCCCCCCCAATTTTTAGGAGCGGTCTGACAACCCTTCCTGACGGAAAATTTTGTCAGTTTTTGTGTTTTGGCAATATATAGTCATACACCTTCCTTCTGACAAAGTTTGGCGCATATGTTAGATGGGTTGAAATCGACCCGACTTTGGGGCCCTTTTGGGGGGCTCTGGGGACCAAACCCGGCGGCTTCGTTCGAGCTGACAAGCTTTTTGTGAATGACATGGATGGTCTAAGTAACTTTAAAGGGTCAAATCTCATATGTAAAATTGGGTGACTATTTCGGGACAGGCTCCTGGCCATTGCTCCTGGCCTATTTACTACTTTTCTCCGCTCGAGATTTTAAGTTGATCTGGTGGTCAGCGCCCTCTGGTGTTCCTGTAAACTAATCAAGTACGAATATTAGTCTAATGGTAACGTTTACGGTTGATCCCAGAAATATACAATTATATTCATCAACAAACACACAGATCGCACCCACCCACACACACACACACGCACACACACAACCTCAAACTACACCTACGCCCTCTCACACCCTATCCTGAAATATACTTTATCGACACTAACGGTCCAATAACCTCGGATTTGGGAATATCCCTTTCAATTATTTTACAAACCTTCTTAAAGCATAATATCCTGTTTCACACTCAGTTTAATATTATGAATTCAAAAGCATGACAGGGGTATCTTTTTATACGTGAGCAAGAATTTCCGTCCTCTGCTATTTTGGTCTTCAGATACGGGTGACCCGGACGACTTGTATCAGGACTGGAAACAGGAATACGAGCAGTGGAGAGACGTTCATATGACTGAATGGAATGAAGTCTTCGAGGAATACAAGGAAGGCAGTGGTTGTGGTCAACCATGAAGGAGATTATATTATATTATACATTATATCTTAAACAATCTTAATAAGAGTTTATACTTAAAAGTTCAAATAGGAACGAATAGCAAACAAATTTGTAAAGATGAATCATTTTAGAATAGATATCACGCATAGAAGGGAATAATGATAGGAATGGAACTGCAAAGCTCTTATTCAACACAAAGCCATTTGAATGTGATATCTGATAACTTTCAAACCTTGATAACTCTTGGGGCCTGTAACGATGTGATCACAATACTTGTATCTCATACAGTCTTCATTGTGGCAATTAACCCTGGCTGGCAGATATGCTTTACATGGTAGTTTGTCAAAGACCGATTTTCTACTTACAATTAGAAATTAATTCCATAAATTTGACTGTGATAAATACGCTATCGTACAGGTAGATAAATCAGTGTATTAGATTATGTGCTTCACCCTTTCGATCAGCACAGTAGACATTGTAGTGTGATGACTGTTGTGGTGTTAGGTACTTCTCATTGCCAGTTATCTCCAATCTTTAAGAACCATAATTTGTGGCTGTACGAAGTTGTAAATAATATTTCTTATCAAACAGTATATCAAATAGTATATTCAATGGTGGATTATCCTTGCCCTAACCTTTAGATTAAGTGAACATGCATTCTGAAAAATTAACCAAAGAAAAACAGAATAAAACAAAAGAAACACAAGTTTTTTTTAACGTGATGTAATTCAGATTGTTTTGCCATTTCATTTTTTGTTTGTATTATTATATCAAAGTACGTGTATATACAAATCAACGAAGTATCACAGAATATTTATTGAGTTATACAATTTTTTTAAAATCTTTATTTTTATTCTTTTACAAAGCAGTCATCCTGAATTTATAACAGGAAAAGGCACAATAGTGAGTATGAATCCTCAGAATATTTAGAAACATACATTGTGAATGATGAATTATAATCAAGATAATAATGATGAAATTTTCCCCTTCATATTTATCCTGCCCTCTCTCTAAGTTCTATGCTTATTGTCAAACTCCAATTTAAAAAAGAACAGTCACATATAGAATAATATACAAATGCCTTTGTCCTTGTATACGCTATTGATTATCACATTTCGTATAACAGAAAAAATTGTACTCGTTTGCTTATGTTTAAAATACTGGAAATATAAATCGATTAATACCAAACAGCAGAGATATTAAATCATTAATGACAAGTAAAAGTGGACTTTTGGAATCATCACGATGATTTATTTACCAGTGAAAGGAAAGTGATAACGCTGTATATAAAAGAATTAATGACATCCACTTTTTTTTCCTAGTACCAGTATACCAGTATATCAACATTTAGCATTGATTGGTTTCTAGAAAAGTTCATGGAAAGGTTTTTAGAGGAGACGTGACGACAATGTGATACTGTTAAGGCACCACTGTTGGACAAGAGTTACTCTGTTTATACTCTTCAAACTCAGTCATCCAGGATGGTACATCAGTAGTCTTCCATCTTTTATACTGATCCTGCCAATCTTCGTAAATATCATCAATAGGATCTGTTTGAGGAGAGCAAGACAGAATTTTAGCAGCATATTGTAATAAAGCCACGGTAATGTATTGACCCTTTGGAAACAAGATGTGAAATACAAGTTAAATAATCAGATAACAGAGTCACCCTGTATGTCGTTTCAAGCAACATACTCTCTCTGAAAAAAAAGAGTGAATTTTCAGTATGTTTTCACTCCCCCGGGATTCACGTCAGTGATCACTTGTTCAGGAGTGAATATCGAGTGGTCTCTGAAAGGAAAAGAGTGGAGTTTCACTCTCGTTTCACTCTCTTTTCATTCCCCCGGAGAGTGACATCAGTGATCACTAGATTTTTTTTTTTAGAGAGTATGGCGGGTTGAATGCTTTTGGTATTCCAGACAGATATTGTTATGAAGGTTTGGACTTGAGTACTCGTATTTGAAACTGTACACAAAAATATCCTCATATATCATGGAATTTAAGACCAGCAAACTGAATAAAAATATAACTTTTGGGAAAAAAGTGAGAGTGTGCATATGGGACAAACAGGCCCATCGTAGCTCCGAAATGCCTGCTGTCTTTATCATTTTGCTTCACTTTTTATCTTAAAAGGCACTTTAGATTTATTTGGGATCTTTGGGTACACGGTTCCTCGCGATTACTACAAAACCAAGAATTGTTCTTATCAGTACCCTAAAACAAGGCAAATTCTGACCGAGTTTCTTTTCTGACCATAGTATGTGAATATTGGCTGAATAATTATACTTTACTAATAGTAAAGATAGAAGACTGGAATAATGACCTGCTTGAATCCGAAGACCAGGAATAAAGTTCCTCCAGAGTGAGCACTGTGATGCTCTCATTGCACGACCGTTTGTCATATCTAGAGATAACTTCTTGTATTCTTGTTCAGGCATGGTGTATCTTGGCCATTCAGGATTGTCCGCAATGTCTAAGGGTCCATTTGGGCTCCTGGAAAGTAGTCCAAAAGCGCATGCATTTCATAAGCAGACAAGAAAGTGCAAACAGATTGTGAAGGATAACATGATTCTCTAGAAAATTTCTCGTTATAATCAACAAACACAATTTTTTCCGCTCCATAATCATGTAACTATCATTTTTAGTCATCATTGTCTATGCTAAATGTTGACCCCTATACCGTATTTGAAGCTTTTTATTTCGTCGGCCTTTTACTAACTAGCTCCAGCTTGTGTGGTGAATGTATTGTCTCTTTTATAAATGCATTAGTAGTACGAAATTCTGTTCAATGAACAAGAAAAATGAAGTTTTATTAATTTAAGTCTTTTTTTTAGAGAGAGCAATGAATCGTCTAAAACCGTATAGAATCACTTTAAACTTCGCTTTTTCCCATATGCAGTAGTTCCATTTTCGGAGGGGTGATATCGATGAGTCCACAAATTTCTCCATTAAATGATTTAACAAGAAGACTGAAATAAGTTCCAAGCATAACCCCTTATTTATTGATTTATCGGGGAAAAGGAAAGAAGTCTCGGTTTACCGAGTACTAAAATCCATCTTTATGCGTGAGGGGCCTCCCTTCATACTTACCCTGATATCACGAAATTTGCCCAGTAACGGACGAACTGGACCGACAAGACCCTTTCTTCATCTGACTGACCCACGATTTGTGCAAAAGGTGAAGGATTCAAGCCCCAGGTAAAGACAAATGGAAGGTCCTCTGCATGTGCCGCACCTAACCACTTGGGTATACCTGCGCACCAATAGGCGATACAAGCTTCAATGATAGTTCATAGATTCATTTTGGTGACTACAAACACAAGATACGATCATAAAGTACAAACCCTGACTAATGTCAAGTCAGTCACATACAATATAGATATATATCTCCATATGAAATCATAATTCGTGAATGATAAAATAACAATTACATGTTGATATAGTTATATAGAATTCGTGAAGTTCTCGTATTACAGCAGACCGTTAGAGCCAACTACAGATTCTATTCGTGTAACTGTTTGTGTTGGTGAATATATATATATATATATATATATATATATATATAATATATATATAAATTAGTTCCATGAGTACCACTTATATCACTATACGTATAAAAAATCTTTACAGACGTATTTCTGAACGAAATGCAGTAAAGTTTGATTTTTGCATTCTAATCTAAGGAGTATAAAAGGTAAAACAAGCAGTGGCGTAGCTACGGGCCTCCCATCGAAAGGAGAAAATGTTTAAGCCAAGAAAAGAAGAGACATAGAGGGAAGACAGTTCAAGATGAAATGACTCCTTCCCAAGTCCTCTAATCTGTGGCCTCTTTAATTGGCATTTCATTCACCAAGTAAGATCGGTGCCCCTCCCTCATGATGCCAGCGCCCTTCACGGGCAAAGTACGTTTATTCTATCATTTTACCTGCATATACAGACCATGAAGGATCATGTGTCATCTCATAGCGATAAATCTCTGCCCCAGCTGCTTCTAGTGCCCGTGCCAGATATTCCGTCGGACAGGCGAAATTAATGTCAGTATTCAAACGAATGAATCCTTCAATCTGATTGCCATTTACGTCATCAGCTATGGTCCAGTCCACGTACTCGTTTTCAATGGCAGCAAGTTCGATGTCTGTTGCGTCATTATATGTTTGAGATTGTATTAGGCTCCTGCAGCACAATGAAATTGATCGGAATTGTTAGAAAGAGTTTGTGACAGTAGTTATTACATTGGTGAATTGAACAATTTCAGCTCTCGAGCTACATGTTCTTTTTATTTCAATAAACCGAATGGATGGAAAAAAATGAATGGGAAAAAAAATGAATGGGTTACTGCCTTAGTGAAACATTGAAGCAACAAAAGTGTTAAAGGACTTCCTGTAGGATTCTTTCCTCACAATTTGCTATATTAACTAATTTAATGAATGAAATATTTTTATTAATTGAGAAAGTTCACTTTAATAACAATTCAACAAATGTTTTGCTGGCAGGCCAGATTATCCTTTTCACATAAGGTTGGGAATTGTAATAGGCTTATATATTTCCATCAAAGTTTTCTCGATTAAGGATTCGTAATTGATTTATATATCAGCTAGCTTTAAATTCAACACATCAGTAATCATTCTACCAAGCTATACAAATCTTCTGTAGACAAGGCCTATAAATGCTGTATACGTCCAACTTGTATGACATTTTTGACATGTTTGATGCGCTAAATTAAATTTAATCATGTTAATTGAGTGTATATCACGCAATTGCGACATAATTTATCAGGGCGATTCCGTGCGGTTTGCCCCTTACGACATATCTTTCTTAAATTCACGTTTTTAATCCAAATACGAAAATCGCTATACATGACAAGTGACTAATGGTTCTTAATGGCATCATTGCCATTAGTCATTGGTTATAAAGATTGTTTACTTTTTATTAATGAAAAGAAACCGATGGATAAGAGAGATAATGTACGTGACACATGGCATGTATGGAATCAGCCATTAATTCTTTGCAAACGAGTCGTTCTCAGTTGTTGTTAGGTCCATTAGAGTCAGTTCATGACATAATTACTACTGGTAAGAAAAAATCTACTTAATTGTAAAAAATGACATTACATCCCGCTATCAATGTTTAATCTCGTACCTAAAGAATGAAATGTTCATGACAGGAGGTGTTTCTGATAGTGCTGTACCAGGGAAAAGACTCAATGCTTCCCCTGCACCCTCGTCTTCATTGGTACCCATCAGAGTAGGTTGTATCTTGAACTGACGTCGGTTGATCAACTCCATTGGATGGTCTAACAAAAAGTAGCCATCCACTACAGGTCTGGAGAGGTCTGATGACACTGACTAATAGAGGGTGTATGACGAAGTAAAAGGTAAGAAAGGTTATCTGTTGAATCATTCTTTTTTATGCTTTCACATTTTCTCGTTTGAAATTCAGTCATGAAGTTTGTGTATTATCTATTAACGACTACTACTAAATCATAACTTTCTAATATTTCATTACTTCTCTCTGCTTTACTACTACTACTACTACTACTACTACTACTACTACTACTACTACTACTATAGGCCTATTACTACAAGTACAACTACAACAACAACTACTACTGCTACTACTGCTGCTACTACTGCTGCTGCTACTACTACTACTACTACTAATACTACTACTAATAATATTACTTCTACTACTACTACTACTACTACTACTACTACTACTACTACTACTATTACTACTACTACTACTACTACTACTACTACTACTACTACTACTACTACTACTACTAGTACTACTACTATATAATACTACTAATACTTTTATTTCTACTAATGCCTTACGAGCTGAGCTTCGGTCAAGTTTTTTTCAGGTACTTGACGCAGGCAAGTGATCATTGTCGAACTGTCCACAGTCGGACATCTTAGTGTCTCTGCCAGATCTCGCCCTACTTCTCTACCACGTTCCTTCGTCGTCCAAGACCAAGGGCAAAGTGCGTTACCACTCTGTTACAGATGATTAAGAAAAGAGTAAACCAAAAACTATCCCTGTATTCATTAATTTTTGTGACCACCTTTTGGGCGTTGATGATGATGATGATGATGATGGTAGCGGTGATGGTGATGAATAAGATGATAAATACTTCGAGATGTAACCAAGTAATTTTAGGTCGAAAACGAAAAGCCTGATAATGAGAACTGAGAATAAAAAGAAATATAAGAAATAGGTAAAATCCTAAATAATGTCACAACGCAAAAAATCAAATCAAATCAAATGTGATTATAAATCAGTTAAAAGAACTGTAGGACAGTTTGGACATGCCTTATATAATACACGTATAAAGTAAAATTGGATATTCAATGTATTTCTAGAAATTATTCTATAGTAATTGTTACGTATAGGACATGACAGATATTCATCTCGGACTTGCCCCACAAAATATACCTGCATTATTGACTGATGGAAAAGTCCCTCTGTGAGGGGTGATAAGGACAACAGGCTGACACTAGACCCGCCAGCACTCTCCCCTCCGATTGTTACTTTGTTAGGATCTCCACCAAAAGCTATTACGCAAACATAAGAGCGAGGACATTACAAGAAACACAGATTACATAATCAGAAATAGGTCAAATATAGTTTCCTATCCACAATTACAATTGTTTTTTGTAAGATGAGTCTCTTCTCACCCTAACAAGGGCGGACGGATAAAGTTTGAAGAAACAAGAAAAAGGGGTCTTCCATATAATTCTAGGTTCCTCTTTAGCACATGTTTAAGTTCTAATGATGATGATATAAAGGGATGTAAGAAATGTGCTTTCCAACTGTTTAAAGAGAGACTTTTCTTAGACTTCTTAGATTTAGTAATCAGTTATATACTTCAAATGAATAAATTGAAATGTGTGTACCCTCAATGTTGTTTTGTATCCACTGAAGAGCCATAATCTGGTCCATCATCCCATAGTTTCCTTTAGCCACGTCATCACCTGTTGGTTGAAATATAGTTCTACATCAATCCTCACAGCCAAGTATAACAATTGAAACTACATGAAGCAAGATCTGTCTGCTGTTTTTAACAAGAAAGGAAAAACCGAGAGAGCTATTTGCCAAATAAAATTAAATTTGTAAATATCTATAATGACTAAATCTTCAGTTAATGATATGAAAATCATTATATTTCATAAAACTTCAAAATAGACGACAAACAACAAAAATGACGACTTATATACATTTATACATATATACATCGCCGACCCATGGAAGACATCTCAAAGCACTGTGTATTGAGTGGAAAAGGCGCTATATAAATTGCTACTACTACAACTATACTATTATTATTATATATAGTATTTTCATACAATTAATGTTCGTATAGGTTTATATCACGTTAAAAATGAAATAATGTAAATAGGAAGACGTTTAAGTCCACTTTAGGAATGTTCTGAACGTGAAATAGGAATAATAAACAACTTTTAGAGTGAGGTCTAAAAAGTAATGCACCAGTAGCGTTCCATCTGTACACAACATCTGAAGGAATAAGCTCATACTTCACACATCGATTTATCTAAACAGAGTATCTTAAGTTCCGAATTTAATAATTACACTTCAGCAGTTTGACTTGTTATTTATTCTATATTTGATTAAGAAAACGGTAAAGTTTTCATGTTCCTATTCCATTATCTTTTTGGCGAGTCAGCGCCATCAGAAACATTGCAGTTTGTAGTATAAATACTAACAATGAACTCTGAACCTAAAACTTCATTCGATCTGATAATCTACATGCATATCAATGATGCCCTCCATGATAGTTACCACAACGTTTCAAGAAAACAAAACCTATCAAAACAACGCAGACAAACGCTACAACCCCGCCCCTTCACAAACAGAGGTATAGGCCTACGACAATAATGTAGATGCATTTGGAGCCCAATGATTATTTTTATCTTCCAATATCAAATGAGTTCCTGTTAATGGGAAGTAGCAAAACATTCTCAATTAAGAAACCATTCCTTCAGTATGGTGAATTCTCTTTTAACCGAAATATATTGATTAACAACTGCATGGAGTAAGAGAAATCAGTAAAAGCAAAGCGACACTTGGAAAATAATTATGAAGCGCAGGAATAATACCAGTGATGGTATAACAAAGGCACAATATTGTGTACTTACCTGTTGTCAAATATCCGAAAGCTCCAAGTCGATAATTCACATTTACAACTATAATATCTGAGAGTATAACCATAGGAAGAGGCTGATAGATAAGCTCTGATCCACCACCGATTACATATCCACCTCCGTGAATCCAGAAAAATACAGGAACTAGAGAGGTCGGCTGAGAGAAGTGTGAAAGTGAATTATTATATTTACACCAATAAGATGTATCAGAAGGATGAGACCCATATTGCATACAGTCCTAAATAGGAGAGTTTATGTCCTATATCTTCCTTCATTTGTATTAAGATTAAATAGACTTCCTATTACTTGAATTCATAAATGAATGAAGAAAATGAATGCAAGGTTTAATGTTAATGATATTTTACCATACGTAAGTGTTGTGTATATTGTATTTTCATGTAGAATGATTTGTTAAACTGCAGGGCGCCTTTGGAAAGCAGTTTTGCATAACTGAACAGGCCAACCCTGCAGTATAAAATAAAGAAGACAGAAGAAATCAAAGATAAATGAATACATAATATCTGTTATGACATTTGAGCCAAAGTCATCGAATTCTACTTATTCGAAAGAGGTTATCAAATCAGGGGCGTCGATTCCTATAGAGGGGATGGAGGGATAGGTACCCCTAATAATTTCTGACTTAAATCTTACATCTTATAATGAGGTGTATTATTACTGTTAATGCGTCCCCCACCATCCTGAAGATGGACTGACGCCCATATATCGAACTAATGGTTCAGAGGGGTTTGATAACATCTACCCCATTTTTGTCTCTTTTGACCAATAACCCATCATGGTTACCTTCTGGGATGGTGTGTAAATGCTCAAATACAGGCAATCTTCATTGACCTCTCGACCAAAGTCAATCCTTGGTAGATCAGAGACTGGTGTAAGTTGAGGACATTCTGCTCTGTTGTAAGTAGCATCGTAGTTGCCTTGGATGTTGATAGGTACTGGATTGGCGAATCGGAGATCTCCCACCGGAGGTTCGGCGAATGGAACACCAAGGAATGCATCCACAGATTTACTCAGGTTTAGGAACTTCGATTCATTATATGGTATCGTGATGCCGGTGATCGTGCCCCCTCCATTAAGAGTAACGATTGGGTTATCATCACTTTGAGCCGAGGTAGTGGAGATTGAAACTGTAATAAGAAATGCGATGATAAATGATATCAATCCCATTTTCATTTACACTGAAGCACTAAACAGAATATTGACAATATAGCGCCTCGAAGGACCTAAATGGATTAAAAATCCGATATATTCTTGGGCTGCATTGTTGATACGATGTAGTATAATCTTTAGTGCAAACGTATGTTATAAAGACGATAAAGCTGAAGGCCTATTCGAACTTAGTACCTCAAGTTTTATCTTGACTGATCTACTTCTCAATGTGGTAATATAAAGAGAATGTAAAAAAAAAAAAAAAAAAATTGGCTAAGAGTCGTTGCTTTTGTTTTTATTACATGTATGCAAAGTATAGAGCTAGTTTGAGGGCACAACCCTCGTCATTCTGGACTGTGGATAGGCTCTCCACTGACGTAGCTGCTTGACTCAACCAAGTGGGTTAGGTTTCATACGCTACCATAGGCGTAGACAGGGAGGCACAAGAGGCCGTGGCCCCCCTATTCAACCCGTAAAAAAAAAAAAAAAAAAAGCGGGAGAAGTGAGAGAAAAAGCCTTAAAAGGCGCTACGAGCCGTTATCTTTCAATCAAAATTTGCTAAAACGTCAAAGTTCTCGCGCTTCTCGCGGGAAGGGGGAAATAACTCCCCCCCCCCTCCCTGCACCCACCCCTGTTACATACAGTGCAGTATTGCGTCCAAATAATTGAAAAGCAGTCCGGGCGTCGAACTAACTTTCCGCCTAAAAAAAGTGCTATGAGCCATTATCTTTCTATCTAATTTTCTATAAAACGTCAGAGCTTTCGCGCTTTGCGCGGGAGGGGGGACCCCCTTCCTGCACTCACCCCATGGGGAGCACGCTTCGCGCGCTCATCACCAATATCGCACGCTTCGTGTTCTCACAACCGCGCCCCCCTAAAATGAAATCCTGGCTACGCGGTTGGATCCTTCACTTCTGGCCCCCTGCCCCCCCTATTGAAAAATCCTGGCTACGCCAGTGCATGCTACACAATGCAGTTTGTTACATTGTTATATTAGAGTCCATATTTTTAAGAAAGAAAAATAATGCCATCAGAGCTTTAAGATTACTGTTGTTGAAAAGCACAAGTTCTAAAATGGTTTTAAAAAAATTAGTTCAAAAAATAGAAAATGAAATGAAAAATAGTTTAGTATCCAACAACACGACGGTCGAAATGCAATTTGGACTTTAAACAATAGACTTCAAATTAACTTCTTTGTGAAAGATGTCTTCAAGTACAAAATGAAGGGGATACTTATCCTAAACCTTGTGACTCTTGACATTGTGTAGCTACTGCCCCCTAATGGAGGAAATTGGGGAAGGGGTAAAGAAAGAAAGAAAAAAATAAAGAAAAGAAAAAGAAAGAAAGAAAGAGGGGGCGGGAAAGGAACGTGAAAAGAAGAATACGATCCTCTTCCACACCATACCATTATTAACCAGTCATGTTGAAGGCAAATCCAATCTTTGTAATAATTTGATTTATGTGAACATGGTGGGAAGCAGAAATCAGAGAAGCAGATTTGTGAAAGTTTGAACGAATTCGGACAAGCAATAAGAAAGTTATGATTTTTTGAAGTTGTAATGGCTACATATGGGAAATTTCAAATAGACCTTATCCATAGTATCGGTGATGTAGCTGCGGTCAACTTTCCCATTCGCTCCAGCACACAAAATGACTAAAATGTCATTTTTTCCAAATGTATAACTCAGAATGTAAGATCTTTTGTTTTCTTTTTGGAGAACCTGCTATCTACAATATTTTGAGTACTGCCCCGAGGGAACAGGTGCTCAGGATAATATTAGTGATATTTTGGTGTGTGGACAAATGGGAGAGTTGACCCTGAATTCGTCACAATCTATTCACCAAATTGCCATTTGAGATTCGCATAAATGTAGTGATCGCATTTTTCAAACATTCATTACTTTCTTATTCTTTGTCCTATTTCTTTTAAACTTTCAACATCCTGTTACTCCTATGTTTCTCCTTTCACACAAATCAGCTTTTGAACAAGACTGGATTGCCCTTTAATTTGCATTTTATCGCACTTCATGAGCGATCACCGCTTTGGGGCTCTTATTTATGCTGCTAGTCAGGGACGGTGCATTTTGCATTAATTTGTATACAAATCTGTTTGTTTGTTTGTTCGTATGTTGATTTTTGATACTAGATATTTTGATGGGGGCGTTTTGAGAACTTGTGATGTGAAGAGTCTTTAACACGTTGATGAAGAGGTAAGTCTATAATTCTCTCTCTCTCACACACACACGCACGCACACACATACGCACACGCACACACACACACACACACACCCCACATTCTTTCCCTCCCACTCTCTCGATCTCTCTTTAGCCCTCTTTCCTTATTTTTTAAAAATTATTTTTGTTTTACAATTCAAGTTAATTGGAGGAAGGATACAAGTCCTGTAACAAACGTTCAACGTTGCTGTTGTTGTTGGTACGTTTTATTATCGCAAGGAGTCAAATTTGATTATTATCACCAACAAAATGTTCATTATTATTAGATTATATAGATAAAGATTTCATTCGTGTCTTTTTTTTCTTTTTTTTTGACATCTCTCTTTTAAATTTAATTTTTTTTTTGGGGGGGGGGTGGGGGTGGGGGGGGGGGTACTTGTTATTATCATGATAATTTTTAAAGGATAAAATAATATCATGCAAGCCCGGCATGCCAGTTTATCGAATCCTGTCAGTTATAAATTAGCATGCCTTGACAAACCTGCTTGTGTTTTATCCGGAGGTTTCTCAGAAACAAGTTTCCTATGTCTCTCGGGTGCAGAAAGATGGCTCACTTTGGGATACATTAACTCAATAACTTTTTTTCCCCCTTTTTATTTTTGTTGCAACCATAATAACAACATGCAAGCAAAACTTCAAACAAAATCATAAACAATGAACAATTGAAATCAAAACTTGATTAGACAGCCAAAACAACTCCAGTACCTCAATAGCTCGAAATTCGAAAGGAAAAGATTCAATGATTATTGACCAACTTTAAAGTAGAGCGCCGTCTACGTTTCAGCTCATGTCACGTGACGAACACAAAGGCCTATACCAGCTTCCCTTTTTGTATTTAGGAAAATAATATTTCTACTTTATTTGTGTTTCCTTTCTTCTCAGAAAGAAATTATCCAAAAGTAAAAATTTAATTGTTCTTAGTCAGAACCTACTGACTACCGTGATGTCGGAGATTTGCTGGTAGATCAAACTCAGCCGGGCATCGAGTATCCACCCCCATACACGTATCGCACCGTAATAGAGATTTTGAGTGGGCGTGTGGGCCTTTGTTTATTCAGAATGTAATTAATACTAGGTTATAACCTCGAATTGTGTGAATTATCAATAATGATTACGGAAATGGATGGGGAATCTCATCAAAGTTCCGGGTGGAAAGGAGGATGAGGAAGATTTTTTAATTCCAAGCATTATGAAGGATGTGGGGGAGATGGACGAAAACATACTCGGTTGAGTGAATCCTTAGGATTGATATAAATATAGATGGGAAAATATGAATGGGAGTGATCAAGAGAATAAAACTATTCAAGATTTTAGCCACAAAGAGGATAGATGTACTGATATATATGTGGTAAAAAGTCCCATCAAGAGTTGATTGCCTGGAATTTTCATCATCTATTGTAAATCGCCATTGGGAAATCAAGCACAGCATATAGTTCTCTCTGTCAAAAATGAATTTAAAATAGCCTACATCTTTCCACACAATGCTGAAAATGCAGGATGGGACATGGGGCAGCATGAGACTTGAAGACCATTTATTTGAACAACTTATCGCGACTTAATGGGACTATCAAGCTAAAATTCATAACATCGCCGGTTTATTTTAAAAAATCATCATCAATCCCAAGAAATATCTATCCCGGTTATCCGAAGGTTCATAATTCTGAAAATGGTTCAGAGCCCCGTAACATTTGGAATAATAAGTGCCCCCCCCCCCCTTAAGACATCTGAAGACAGAAAGGTATAGCGAAACAGTCTGTCAAGAACCATCGCATTGTCGCGGCCCCAACGTCCCTCAATTAGGTATATGACATTAAAGATAGATAATTAGGTAAAAATTAATTTTACATCGCTTTGAGTCATGTATTCATATACTTTTCTCTCATAATTTGTGAACAGCTGTATCTGTCATTATCTAAATAATTGTTACGTCATTTTCAGTCATGAAGTTAATTTTTTCCCTTAAATGATACAGAAATAGATAATTCTCTCATGTAAACGATATTTGAATCACTTTCACTTCGAAGTGTAATTTCCCCCTGTATGATGGACAAATAAATATACTTCATTATTTTTTTGTATATTATCTAAATCATATTTGCATCACTTTCAGTCAAGTTTATTTTCTCCTCAAAATGATAGCTACTTGTGTAAATAGATATATTGCTCATCATAATTTGTATGTAAATGATTTTTGCATCGCTTTCAGTCATGAACTTATTTCACCACACCCCATTTATAGTTGAATATAATTCATATCTCATCATATAGGTGTCGTAGTTGATGGTTTAATCACTTGACTGGGAATACAAAGATCGTGGGTTCGAACCCCGGCACGGCACTTATGCCCTTGAGCAAGGCATTTTATCTACATTGCTCCTCTCCACCCAGGTGTTAAATGGGTAACCGGTAGGATGCGAACGTCATTGTGGTTGGATTAGCATGTGCGCGCTTGGAAACAGGTGACTGGCTGGAATGCTCCCCAGAGGAGTGGAGAATGTGCACTGTATCGCAATTGAATCCAGTGACCGGGGTAATAATGCTGTAAGCGCTTTGGTCAGTTATTGTAACTGGTAAGGCGCTATATAAGAAACAGCTATTATTATTATGATTATTATATTTATTTTGAAATTTCTCCCAGACAACTGTTTTGTGCAAGAATAATTGATATTTTTTTCTAAATAATTTCTAAGTTATTTTGTTCGACTACAGCCCACGGGACCGAAATCCCACAAGACAGACAATGTTGATCCCTTGGGCATTCTGACAACCTTTTTTTAGGGTTTACTTGACCGATACATAGCCCACGAGACCGACAATCTTTTGCATGGGCCTTTTAGGCATGCACCGTTTCACTAGACCGACAGCCAGCGACATTCTTATATCTTCCGGGGTATGTATTTCTTTGTTTTGTTGGTCTCGTGAGCTGCCGGTCCGTTATGGACCTTTTAGAACTTACTTCTTTTCTTTATTTTCTTCTTCTTCTTCGGTCTCGTATGCTGTCGGTCTAATTGGCTATCGGGCTTATGGGCTTTCGGTCCACTGGGTGACCCGATGTGTTTTGGGGTGACCATGACTTGTCATCAAAATACGACAATATTTTTTGTTATCAGAAAGTGGTTCGTCGTTAGAGAGGTTACAAACATTTTTAAAGCATAGTTACAAGTAAAAATTCCAACCCTTATAACAACGTTCCGGTGTCCAATAAGAGAGAGAGAGAGAGAGAGAGAGAGAGAGAGAGAGAGAGAGAGAGGAGAGGAGAGGAGAGAGAGAGAGAGAGAGAGAGAGAGAGAGAAAGAGAGAGAGAGAGAGAGAGAGGGGGGGGGGGGCTCGAGAACCGAACTCTAATGAGGCCATTAGAAACTCTAGATCCATATGAAAATTATGTCTAGTATTGAGACAGACGTTACTCTATAGGGTTTACAATAAATCTTTGAAAGTAAAGAGATCAGCAGTGGCGTAGCAAGGATTTTTCAATAGGGGAGGGGGGAACAGACGTGAAGGATCCAACCGCGTAGCCAGGATTTCATTTTAGGGGGGCGGTTGTGAGCATGCGAAGAGTGCGAAATTGGTGATGCTCCCCAGGTGGGTGGGCGGAGGGAGGGGGGTTGTTTTCCACTTCCCGCGCGAAAGCTCTGACATTTCATAGAAAATTTGAGAGAAAGATAACGGCTCGTAGCCCCCTTTTTTAGGCGGAAAGTTATAATTCGACTCCCTGACTGCTTTTCAATTATTTGGAAGTAATATTGCACTGTATGTAACAGGGGTGGGTGCAGGGAGGGGGTGTCATTTCCCCCTTCCAGCGCGAAGCGCGAAAACTTTGACGTTTGATTTTGAGAGAAAGATAACGGCTCGTCGCGCCTTTTTAGGCTTTTTTCTCTCACTTCCCCCGCTTTTTCACTCTCGCTTCAAATCCCCCTTGTGCCCCCTGTCTACGCCAGTGGAGATCAGCCATGACAGGAAGTTGGGCATACTGGGGGGGGGGGGGGGGGGGGGGAGTGTTTCATAATATAAAGGATGTTCGTAAAGTTACGCATGACTTTACGAACGACTTGAATATGAAATGACAGATAGGATGCCCAAAGTTTTTCGTGATGTTTAATTACAAAGTTGGACTGTATTTCCAATAACCTCAATTAAATTATGGCAAATTATACTTTGAATTAAAAATGTTTGTTATAATAAGAATGTTAATCTACATCTGCGCAGTTCAACTCTAGTTAATGCAGTTAAAAAGGATTGAGTGTCCCATTTGGCTTGTCATATTTAAATCGTTCGTAAAATCATGCGTAACTTTATGAACAGCTTTATGAAACACCCCCGGTACTAAAAAAAATTCTTCACCGCAGGGGCGGATCTAGCTTTTTTCCAAGGGAGGGGTTTGAGGGGCTGAGCTGGGTATTGCGAGGGAGCGTAGAGACCGAGCCCGAGCGAGCGAAGCGAGCGAGGGGGGGGGGAGGGTGTGGGAGGGGGGTATCCCCCCTCCCACAGTAGGGAGATTTTTCATTTTTAGGGTTGCTAGCTTGCGATTTTAAGCATACTTGCATGCTCTATTTTTTTTCTTTTTTGCCCAAATAAATGTTTACTTGGAAGGGAGCGAGGGGGGAGGGGGGTATCCCCCCTCCCACAGTAGGGAGATTTTTCATTTTTAGGGTTGCTAGCTTGCGATTTTAAGCATACTTGCATGCTCTATTTTTTCTCTTTTTTGCCCAAATAAATGTTTACTTGGAAGGGAGCGAAGGGGGAGGGTGTGGGAGGGGGGTATCCCCCCTCCCACAGTAGGGAGATTTTACATTTTTAGGGTTGCTAGCTTGCGATTTTAAGCATACTTGCATGCTCTATTTTTTTCTCTTTTTTGCCCAAATAAATGTTTACTTGGAAGCGAGCGAAGCGAGCGAGGGGGGAGGGTGTGGGAGGGGGGTATCCCCCCTCCCACAGTAGGGAGATTTTTCATTTTTAGGGTTGCTAGCTTGCGATTTTAAGCATACTTGCATGCTCTATTTTTTCTCTTTTTTGCCCAAATAAATGTTTACTTGGAAGGGAGCGAGGGGGGAGGGTGTGGGAGGGGGGTATCCCCCCTCCCACAGTAGGGAGATTTTACATTTTTAGGGTTGCTAGCTTGCGATTTTAAGCATACTTGCATGCTCTATTTTTTCTATTTTTGCCCAAATAAATGTTTACTTGGCAGCCCAAGGGGGGGGGGGGGGTTTAAACCCCATAACCCCCCCCCCCCCGTAGATCCGCCACTGCACCGTGATCATTCTGACTATTTTGAATGTGAATATCCTGATGTTTTGGCAGCGAGGTGTCCGAACACGTAATTTCCATAACTTATTTTGTGTATTTTGATGAAGAAATAACATTCGTTCTTATTAATTATCATTTTCCTCGCTCTCTTCGCTCTCTCGCAGAATTTAGAAACTGGATAGCCATATTCGGACAAGAGGCGTCACCCCCTCATGAAAATGTACCCGTATGGTTTGCCTATACTATACCAACTTCCGAAAAAAACAAGCAAAACATTATTATGCTATATATTACTGCAGCACCTTCTCACACTGCCCTGTCAAAAAACTGTTAAAACAAGCCATATAAAATAATACTCGCGTTGGCCAACCATGCAAGGAGATGGTAGCCCCTCCGATTTCCAATCAAGAATTCGAGAGTTCGGACCCTAGATGCACAGACAAAGATTTATTGTCATCTTATATTTTGTCGCTCTCGTCCCGTGCAGAAGACTTTTGTTACCGTAATTATTTTCAATGGATATTCTTTCGAGTATAATGATCAACTGATCACTAAAAAGAAATAATGATAACAAGATAAAATTAGCACTGGGAAAGGTGATCTTACGTTTTAAGTGATAAAAGGGTATGATTTTCGTGCATGAGGAGCAATAACACAAACCCTCCTTGTCAAACAAGTCTTCAGCAGTAGAAAACAAAAAGGGGAACGTTAGAAAAAGCATGCTTTACATAAGCTGGAAACACGCTATAGGCCCTAGCCTTCGAGAGATAATTTTTTAGCACTATTTTTACAATTAATAATTATTGCGTTTAATTATTTTGATGAATAAGTGTCGCGTACGGCATGGTGATTGGTGAACATGCATGCCTTCTTTTACGTTTGGGAAATCTTGGAAAGAGTAGACCTATTGTCGCCTAAAAGGTGTCAAATGGATGCAATGAAGTCCAAAAATGTCCA
Organism: Heliocidaris tuberculata; assembly: GCA_025618425.1. Classification (NCBI taxonomy): domain Eukaryota; kingdom Metazoa; phylum Echinodermata; class Echinoidea; order Camarodonta; family Echinometridae; genus Heliocidaris; species Heliocidaris tuberculata. The sequence continues at coordinate 8,049,482 of CM046832.1, forward strand.
TAATGATTTGCAAATCGAAAGAAAAATCGGGCGAAGGTTAAATAGAGACAATTAAAGTGTGCAAATAAGTAAAAAATGCAAAATGGAATGTCAAGGTGACATCACTATTTCGGACCCGGGCAGGACCTAGCAAGAATGCCCAACAAGGGCCTACAGCCCTCTCTATCCCTCATTTTTCATTTGTTTTAAATATGAAAATAACAAGATGAATTAAAGTTTTTTTTTAGCGTCATAGTGAATGAAATTGGGCGAAGCATAACCCTACATTATTTTTAAATACTGTTTAAACCATGCAAGGGTGTTTTTTTTTCTAATTGCACGTCTGCGGGTTACAATTCTTGTTTGTAGTAAAGAAATCATTCTTAAGTTTTACTAGCTCTCTTTACTTTTCATAAACTCTGCATTGAATTTCCAATGACAGGATCTCACACCTCGAAGAAAAAAAAGGGGGGGGGGGGAGGGGGTGTACGTTGGGAGGTGTAAGATGATGCACCTGAATTTCTGCCAAATCTAAATCTGCTATCTAAATCAATATGCACATGGTCTATTTTACTCTAATCATAGTACCAGAGAGTGGTTGCCGTTTTACAAAGTCACTGTCTAAAGGTGATATTATTGTGATTGAGACTCCCGAATTATGAGACTGGTCTCCTAGCGCAGTTCCTACATAGAGCTGCGGACTCACACGTGCATGCTTCGCATATATTATGCAGACGCAGATCACTGCTACAGGTGCATCTCTCGCGGCCGTCCAAGAGGGGGACCGATCTGAGATATGATGAGGGGTAAGTGAACTTTTCCATGTTAACCTTGTTTCAGCTTATCATTTAGTCAGTGCACTGTGAATTTTGTTCTATTTATTTGCCTAGCTGAATGATTTATTTTTAATGGAATATGCAAATGTGTTAAGAATAAATAATTTGGAAATTGTACGCGTTGTCGTGCAACCCGCATGACTGATCAGCTGTGCCAGGTTTGTCAACAAAGAAGTAAAAGACGAAGGGGGCCTTCATCACGTAGCTAAGCTGGCTAAACTCGTGCACGTGGTGATTACAGCAGCCCGTAATATACATGTATGAACAATGTACAGTACCTCTACTTTGGTAGTAACCTTTCCAGGCCCAACTCGATGGCACTTGCTCATTGAACATTGCTGATTTGGATTACTTTGTAGATCAGCAATGTCAATCAGCAAGTGTATTTCTATGCAACAAATCAAGTGTGGCAAGATGAGAATTTGGTTTCTTCGAATTAAAGTTCAGTCAGAGATTATCATTACATTATAATCTGGTTCATTTAAAAATCAAATTTCATGTCCAACCTCTTTCAAACTATGTTGATTACTTGGTAGCTGATATGCTGTATACCATATGTCATTCATCAACTGGAATTGGAAATGTTCATCTCTTATCAGCAACTCTTTGATTAATTTCAAGCCTAAGACAACTCCGTATCTACCATTTAAAGTACTTGTTGAAATGAAGTCAATTCATCTTTAGCGGGGTCAAAGTGGACAAGCATTTAGCACAATAGAATTCAGATACAGGCCTGCACCCTGTAGACTTGATACGAAGTGAATTATTTGTAGCAAGGAGGGTTAAATCTTTGTGTTGGTAATGCATCTCATGTTGCCTCATTAAAATGAAATTTAGTGGAATGTCTTGCAGTACTTTAATTTAGATTAATGACACTTCTGCTCAGGGCTAGCAAGCTTCTGCTAAAAATCTGAAATTATCCTTTTTTTTTTTCTAACTTTTTGTGTATCTTAATCCTACTTTCTTCCCAAAATCAAAAGCAATGCAAGTTTGAAGTTTTAGAAGGCTAGACATGGGCATTCAAAACTTTTGTATTTGTATTGTAGTTCTTTAATACATGTACATTAGAATAGGACTTTGCACCTGTCTCTCAATTCTGATGGTGAATCGAAGGGTGACTAGAAAATGAAACTACATTGTAAAGGTCATGGGTACAAGCTCACTGTGTCACAGTGGTATTCTGTATATCATTCACAACTTTCTGGCATTGCCTGATCGGGTAGTTTTTGTATGCTTTTGAAATATAAATTCTCTTTACTGTTTACAAGAAAATAATAAGACATCATGGCAATCTTGATATTCAACTTGTGTGGCATGTAGGCTACGTGGTTAAAAATTTTACATTTGATGTATCCTCCTAAGAAAGTCCAACAATAAGTTTTAGCCCATATACGATTGTAGACATTTAGAAGTAAATGAAGGCACATATGGCTAGGTAAAGACCAAAATAATGATAACAAATTAACAATTAGGTAATAGATCTATGGATGCACGAAAGAATAAGATTCTTGATAGATCTAGTATAAACAGAAGTAGCTAGGCCTAAATGTATGGGGAGTGGTGACCAATAAATGGAAGAAACATTGGTAGAGATAATGCAAATTGTTGGGAAGAAAAGTTAATGACTTAATGACTTTGGCTATTTCTGTTTATAGCTGGACTATATTTATTTGTTTTAGTTGTTCGTAGTAGCTGCCCAATATGAAAAGGTTGATTTTTTAACTTATACCCCCATTTGACCCCCCCCCCCTCCCCCTAACAGTCGCATGAGAAAGAGAGATGATTTTTTTTCCTATTATGTGATGTACAGTGTATAAGGAATCCTTTGTAAAGAAAAGAAAAGTGAGCATTGATTGTAAGGAAATACCTTTCACTTTGCTGCCTTTGTTTTGTGAGGAATGTGGAAGACTGAAAGGGGCCGGGGCCATCCAGGGTCACATTCCAAGCACTTTTTACAGACATAGATCCTTTCTCTTTTATCTGTGGGAACCTGCAAAGGCCCCATTTAAAGCGAAAGGTGTGAGTAGCAGTTCTGACGATTGAGAACACAAAAAAAATCAAGCTCTGTAACTAGTCTTTTCCCTGTGAATGAATGAAGAGGATAGCGAAATTCAAATCAAACTTAAAGGGCATAATACCCAGTAGCCCACTCTCCCATATTTCTTTTGTCACCTTTACAATTAATCTGATGAATACCGGTAGATAGGTTTGGGCTAATTCAGCCTCCCATCTCGACGATGAATTGGTTGCAATATAAGAAAATAGTGTAGTGCTAACTGAAGCTCAGGACCAGGGGAATTTTACATCATTGTTTAAATGAATAATACCCCCCTGAGTGAACAGGAAACCTCATAGACATTAAAAAGAGAGGGAGAGAGAGAGAAAAAAAATCATGCTTTAGAATTTGTGAATACACAAAGTTCTATTCATACAGGTGGTGGAATTGCAATGACAGATCTGAAAGCATTTAGTTGAGGTTAATGATCTGTTGAATGCTATTCTTTTCCTTCAATAGAGCGTGAAAACCCACAATGGAATGTAAATCGATCAGTAGATAAATCTGTGATCACATTGGAATTTCAAGTTCATTTGATCATTTTTATGAAATGACTTGATGGCCTTATTTATTTAGTTTGTTTATTGTTTATTGAATTTAAATATTAATGGTTTATTAACCAAATTGAATTCAGTTTCTTGTCAAATGTTTAAGTTTAAATTAGGGAGTGTCTTAAGTTTTTAAATATCCGACAGTGGCACATCTAGGGTGAGCTTAGTATTGAATCTCACCTGATGTTCTTTCTAAATTTATGTAAAGACTACAATTCCTGCTTTACTCTTTTGAAGAGATCGCTGCTAATAATTTGGATGGCGTTATAATCACATGGTGGGAAAATATGTGACTGACAAAATTTTCTCAAAGAGAAATGTCTACAATCCATTCAATTTCATTCACTTAGTATTGATAGTGTTTATTCACCCCCTCGGTGTGGAATTTGTTTTTTATTTTATTTATCTATTTATTTATTTCTGATCTTTTGTCAGGGTAGCCCATTCACCATTAAGTAGTGGTCTTCCATGGGGCCCTGAATAATAATAAACATATTTACATCAAAATGCATAACGTATATACAGAATAGTTCAAAATAAAAATCCTCAGTAAAATTAGAGAGTGCAAACAAAGCAATAATAGACGTGGCGCAAACGAATACTCATTTGAAAAATAAACAAATATCAGTAAACTAGCTCAACTGTAATGCCAATATGAAAATATTGATTCAGTCGCAAATATGTGCACAAATCATACTAATATTACAGAATAAGCACTGAGCAAGAGAAATGAACTCAAACATGTAATGAACAATGCGTAGAATGATATGATTTCAGCTATATGACATAAAAGGGGAATTATCATAAGGAACACCTTTTTGTTTTGTACAGGTCAGTCTTTTTTAGCTGTTTCAAGGAGAAAATTTCCAGCTTTTAGAGCATTGCTTTCAATATGCAAAAGAAAATCAGAGAAGGAGATCAAGAAATGTTTGAGAAAATTCACAAAGTTCCAAAGAAGATAAACTTAAATTATGCTTATTGTAAACCATTTTTCTTTGTTTTTCCTTTTTTCTCTCTCTCTTTCTTCTTTCATTAAAGGGCAATCCAACCCTTGTAATAATTTGATTTGTGTGAAAGCAGAAAAATCAGAGAAGCAGATTTGTTAAAGTTTCAAAACTTTGACAAACAATAAGAAAGTTGTGATTTAAAAAAAAAGTTGTAATCACTATACATTATTGGCTGAATCGGTATGGTCATTTCAACACACAAGATGATTTAAATGTCAGTTTTTCAAAGTGTATAACTTTTTAGGATCTTTTTCATTTTAGAGGACCTATAACAATGTGCTAACTACATTGCATTTTGAGTACTGCTGCTAGGGAAAAGGCGCCCAGGAGAAAACCGCAGTCAATGATATTTAGTGTATGACAAGTGGGAGAATTGACTGTAAATACATCACAATGGATTCACCAACTTGCGGATTTGCATACATGTAGATATGGTGATCTCATGTTTCAAACATTCATAACTGTCTTAATCTTTGTCCGATTTCTTTCAAACTTTCACCATTCTGTTTCCCTTGTTTTTTTCTGCTTGCACACAAATTTGGATTGCCCTTTAAAGTGTGTAGAGACATAGTAACTTGTGATATATATGCGCTATACAAGAACTGCATATTATTATTTATTATTATTAATGATATGAGATCACTCTCTATGGATAAAAGTAGGTAACTCGGTGTCATGACCTCACTTTCAAACAATTGTTAAGCTATATCTTGAATTGACCCCCCCCCCCCCCCCAACGCATTTGCCAAACACAAGTGATCACAAATTATGGCATTCAGGCCTATGCACTTGCATAAAATAGTCCTTTTCTTTTAGAAATGTTTTTAAAAAAGTATTTAAAAAGTAAGTTTGTATACAAAAAGGTATTTACAGTATGAATATTCAACCACATTGAAAAATATTTTTTAAAATCATTTTGAAATAAAAAAAGAAAGTGTCTAATCTCCCTTCCCTTTTCACTTTGTAGACATGCATGTATACTAAGAAAGAATTGAGGGTTTCTCCAGTTAATTTTGTTAATTTTGTTGCTGATACTTTGTTTTCCTCTGGACCAAAGGGAAAACTCCTTATGTTGACCCCTGAAATCTTAAGTAAGGGTCAAACATATTTTGTCCATATGATAGCAATTATTTAAGAATGAAAATAAGTTGACAATAAATTGACTCAATCTTGTTGCCCAGCTATGGATTAATGTCCATTTTTGTAATTTTTTACTCTGATTATTCCATTAAATATCATCGATAACGAATGGGGTACATGGTACCTTGGACTTGGCCTAAACATGTCTGAAAATGTACTGACCTTGGCCTGAGGCAAGTGCTTTCTGCATTTCATGTTCTCAATGATGCAAGAGAAATTTTTTTTTGTAACTAGACCGTATTGAGTAATAAGACTTATAATTAGTTTTTAACAATTACTGCCCTTTCAGATTACATAATACAGTGGAAGAGGAGCAGTATTCAAAACCGATGCAAACATGCAGGTTTCAGTTAATTTACTATCAAAAATAAAAATTTAGTCTAAACATAAACCAGACTTGCGTAATTTCAATCCAAATATAGTTTGATCTCCAGGAATTGATAGTTTCTTTCTTGTCTGAAGGCGTTTGTATTTTTCTATTTGGAGGATGTAAGAAGGACGTAGGAATTCCACATAAACACCTTGCTTTTGATTTTATTATGTCAGGGTATGCAGTTTCATACATTTCAATATATTTCTGTATTTACATAGAAAGTAAATGAGTGTTATGCAATAACAGATGCAAATAATAATTACAGGATGGGCAAGTATCCTGGACTGGTTGTCCAAAACAAAATAGAAACTACAACAAAATAGTATAACTTGTTTTGCTACCTCTGACTGTTCTATTTCACTGTCATGTAAAAGAATTTAATTCTATTATGTTTGGGGGGCTTTTACGTCGCTGGTTTCACGAATCGACTTATCTCCAGTACATAAGCCTATGCGCGTAAGTCAGAACAACAAAGATGTGGAGAAATTATTGGACAAGATATTGTTACAACTACTAAAAAAAATCACTTTAAAGAAAATTCCCTCAGAAAGATCCTGGATATACTGTAAGTCACATGAGCATTGAGAACTCCAGAAGGTAATTGCCCCATGGTTTTTTATATCAAAAATGCAGATATATATACTGGATAACTGGGGTTTATTTATATTTAGCAGTGGAAATTTGGTACTTATGTATAATAAATTGATCTAACGTTCACTTTTTACTTCTGTCATCTTTAGTTCTGTTTGTAACAGTTCTCTTGTGTGTATGGGAGAAGTCATATTGCTGGCCCATTTACAGGGTGACAAGACTCTGTTTATCATCTACAACTGAAAAAAATAGAGTATATATTTTTTTTTTTTTTCATTATAGACTATCAAAGTACAGGTGAACTCTGTTGAGACAATCCAGTCGACTTGTCCAGATCTTTGCCATGTCTGTGGAAGAAAGATGACAAGAATGATGATGAAGTCAAGATGATACTTGTCTAACCTTAGACAAGGGACCTGCATAGGATGGCATCATCTGTGTCTTCCCAGTCATCGCCTGAGCGTTATGTGAAGGCTGCTGAGATTGGAAGCGGAGCATATGGCATCGTATACAAAGCCAGGGACACAGAAACAGGCCACTTTGTGGCACTGAAGAGTGTACGTATACCCATTGGTGAGGAGGGTATGCCTGTATCTACCATTCGAGAGATTTCTTTACTGAGACACCTCTGTCAGCTTGATCATCCGAATATTGTAAAGTGAGTATCGATCATTTTCATCATTTCTTGGTCTATTTAAAATAGTTCTCCATCAGTTTCTTGTTTTATTGATAAAGGTGCACAATCTTTGATGAGCCCTATGGATGCCTTTTCCACCTTGTTTCATAATCTGGAAGAATTAACTCCATATATTTTTTGATAAAAATTCAACCATCTGTTAACTGATTTTTGCACAGGGGTAAAAAGAACGGCTTAAGATAGCAATGCTGTAGCACGTTTCATTCGTAAAAATGTATCTTTTAGAATATCAAAGAAGTCAAAGATGATGTTGCATAGTCCTATTTTCATTCAGAATTTTTAGGATCTGTTTGTTATAGGCAACTTTAAGTGACTCAGGACTTTTTGTAGTCCTGCCTGCTTCTTCATTTTTTTTTTTGTATAAAAATATAATTCTATTGATGTGACATAAAAACGATATGCAGAAATCTAGACAAAGTAAATCATTCATGCCATAGCATTGTAGCATTTCCTACCTGGGAAAGTTTTAAAGTAGCATAGAACCCTGGCATTAATCTAGAGGAGAAACTAGAAATCCTTTATTCTTTGCCTCATAGATTTTCTAGAATATTAAGTTAACATTTTGAGAGATTGGTTTTTAGTACATGATTTCATATTGACAGGATTTTTGTGAAAGAAAATGCTGATGGGAAAGAGTCCATGTAGACCTAAAGGAGTGATTGCTATGATTTTGCACACCCGCTATAATTCTTTGTTCACTTGGTAAATCCCTGGATTGCCAAATTATTTGGGTATCCTCCATACATATTTTGTACATGTAACAAAAGTCGACTGTAGGGCTTGCCTACCTGTTCAACAGTGTTCATAAGTCAGCTAAAGTGATAAGATAATCAAAAATCACACTCAAGGAGGGTCTGATTTGGCTCATTTTGGCACATGAATTCTTTCAGTTCTGAGATGTCATTGACACTCATTTTTGGTGATGGCTGAGTTGTGACTCCAACTATCTCTTCATATCATATCCATTTATCCTTCCCTACTCGTATGAGTTGCCAATAGTAAGCCCTCCAAAAACCTGTAACACCAGCATTTTTAAGATTTCACACACAGAATGAGAATTGTGAAAATTTTGCAATGTGTCAACAGGATTATTTAATCCATTCCGTATGGGTTTGATGAGGGTTATTTAAAGACTGTTATAGATTAAAAGAAATATATTGTGGCCTTTACCTCAGATTTCCCCCCATATGTTTTTGCAATTTTTTTGAACTTGCCCAAATCTGGTTAACCCTTTGGAGACAACTGACCACATTTTGTGGTTTGCTTCAATATCTTTTGATTCAGAGCTCTAAAAAATAAACCAGATGCATGAGTAGAACAAGCAAAAATTTCTGCGTACATTGTGTCCATTTTTGTTGCATGACCATATTGCGTGTGATGCCAGGATTTTTAAAAAGGAGAAAAAGCTCCAAAATTCTTAAATTGGCAACATATTAAGAGGTTAAAAATCACTATTTTTTAAATCAAAATTGGCAATTTTTTCCAATTTCGACAAAGTTTGTAACCACATATAGTTTTTTCGAAGACATTACATTTTATTAGAACCATGTAGCACTAAAAGAAAAATATTATTGTTGCCAATTTGAAGAACAAAATGTGATCAATTTAGCCCTTGAATAATTCTTGTCCTGAAAGGGTTAATCATTGTATTATGTCTCTAAATTAATTGAACAGAACTGCATGAAACATTTTCCCAGAGACATGTCTCTGATTCTGCCGATTTCAGACTTTGAGCAACATGGGCTCCTCAGATCATAAGCATCTGTTTAGGGGTAGGTTGGGGGGGGGGGGGGCACAGCTAGCACTTGACAGCTTTTTAAAACCTACCTTGCACACTTCAGTTCACCCCCCAAAAAATGCCCCCTAATTGTGTTCTTCTGCCCCCTTTCAAGTTTAGATTTTAGCATTGAAAGGAAAAAAAAAATACGATGACCTTTTCTCCTTTTAAAATTTTCTTTCTTTTGATTTTTTTTTTGCTTGTCAGAGAGATTATTTGTGCATTGTGGCCCCTCATTTTTTAGAGAGCCTTGGATCTTCGTATTATCTGCTCCTGACAAGCACTGTTGTTCATCATAATGAAAATGTCAGCAAAGTGGGAAGGGGTGGGGGAATAAAGTATAGAGTTATGAGTGTGTATTGTCTAATAAATTTGCTCCTGGTTATTGATCTGACAAACTCTCTGTGTTGGAGAAGTGCTTGAAAGACCATGGACTAGCTCTTTGCTGATGAATTGTGGATTAGAATCGGCTAGTAGCTTTGTCAAACAGACGAACCATTGAAAAACTATTTTGTTCATGTCTACTACATGGTACTTTAAAGTAGATTTTAGAAGCTCACAATCAAGAGCCAAGGACAAGTTTAACCAAGTTATAAAAGCAGCAATAAATTCACTAAACAATGGATGTTTCTTCCTTTTAAATACATGTACGCCAACCTTATATTTTATTCATTCATAATTGAAACATCATTACCTTGACCTCATCCACAATCATTGTACGTATACATGTAGCTGTATGGCTTTGTATGCTGTGTCAAAGGAAAAGTAAATGTCTATTTTACATACATTGTACATGTACAGTACATGTAATTCAAATTTTTTTTTTTTTTGGGGGGGGGGGGGAGAGGGAGATGCAAGATGACTACTCAAACCAGGTGCCCATGGACACAAACTGTTCATATTTCAGACAATGCTGATGTTCATGCTATTAAAGGATAATCTTACCTATTATGAAATTTGATTTTGTTGAAAGCAGAAATATCAGAGAAACAGAGTAAGGTAGCTTAATAACGAAACAGAGTGGCACAGAAAGCCGCGTCTGGAACTCAAACGGCAACATTGTGGGTGATAGTGGTGAATGAAAAGTTGACATACATACATAATGACAGTTTTTGGTAATATTATTAAAGCCTAAACAAGAAAGTAAGCAAATAATTACCATTGGTGAAGGTGATGGGACAAACTATCTCTTCCGAGGCGATCTGGATGTAGCTATCTTCTGAAGCGAAGCTGAGGAAAGATGGCGTATACATTCAGATCACCGAGGAAGTGATAGAACGTCTCATCGCCTGAAATCAAAAGGTGATTATTGGCTTTATATTCCATATCTGAAACATTTAACTGGTACGAGAAAGACAATTATTGTCTACTTCTCTAAAAAGACATTTAGGCCGAATTCACAAAAGAAGTTATAACCACCATTACATAAACCGGCCTCCTGGTACCCGGGTGCACATATTAAGAGCGTGAATGGGCAGTGCGCGCTTATTTAAGCTTATTTCAGTACGCTTTATATGGAGCTATTCGTAAAGGTCATGCACTTTTCATTCTGACTATTCGTAAAGGTCACACACTTTCATTTCACGTGTACCCAAAATATTGATAACGCATTGTGACTCTATAATGGACTGAAGAGATCAGTGTAACACATAAGTACTATTCCGTCAAGGTCACAAACTTTTCTTCTTGGGTCGATTGATGGGGATAACTACGCTTTATCATGTGATTACCTTTTGACCAATCTAACAGCAAGATTCTTAGTATGTGGAATATAATAGCTCTTAATTTTACCCACTCTATGGCTTAATGATATGTTTCTACCTTAATGCAATAAAATTATGATTTTCAACAATATGCACTTTGCGTTCAAGATGCGTCTTTTTGTTCCTCTATATTTTGAAAAGCTACATAATGAAAGTGCTGAAAAGAAATTGGATGAATAATTACAAAGGTATGTGATGAGTGTTAAAGTTGAGGTCACCAAATATATGTGAATCTCGAATTGGTCATTCGTGGTGTAATACATGTCATGTAGGTGACGACCATTCCTTTAATGTTATGGGGCTCTAATAAAGGTTTATTGTGGATAGCATGTCCTCCAGTTACAGAAATCATATTTTAGTCATTTTGTGTAAGGAGCAAATTGTTGTGTGAAAAACAGTGACATTGATACATGTAGTTCATCAATTAAAATTTTTATATGTATAATGATCTTCAATTTCAAGAGAACTTTCTCATGGTTTATCCAATTTTGTTTAGATGTTTAAGAATTTCTTGTAAAAAAAAATCTCTTAAGAAAAAAAAAATCTTCCCATTCTCCTTCAGAGCAGTTTTCCTTCAAGGTAGGAGTCCCTTTAACCTAGATTTGAAGTACTTCTTAGAAATCACTGACCCCATGAAATATGTGGGTATATTATATAAGAGTGATAACAGTATAAAACAAAAGCAATGGAGCAAGAAATATAGAGTAGGAAGAGAGAAAGAGAGATAAAATTAAAGGGAGTGCATGAGAGGTGGAAAGATCAAGATAGATAGAGAAGAAAGAGAGAAAGAGAGATAAAATTAAAGGGAGTGCACGAGAGGTGGAAAGATCAAGATAGATAGAGAAGAAAGAGAGAGAGAGGGGGGGGGGGGGAGGGGAGGTATGGGAGGGAGTGACAGGAAGTCATTTGTGTGCTAGTTTTTTTCTCATTGTTTTTCTTCATACTCCTTAACCATTAACCCATAGAATGCATTTTACTGGGTTTTGGAGTCAATTTTAGCTCAGTAGCTGTACACAAACTATTATTTTTTAGCTGAATGGTCCCCTTTTATGACACATTATTAGCATGATGATTGGTAAACAACAAAACAGAACACAACATCTTAATCAAAACACTATTTATGAATTGTTTTGATCTATAAGTTGAGGCAAAGCCAGATTATATGGTGATGGAAGATAATTTTTTTATATATGTTGAGATGAGATTGAAGATGTTTGTGGCAAGTAATAGAGACATTAAACAAATCAAGGGGGAAAGGTAGGCAAATATTTTAGCGGGTATTCTTGATAATTTTAGTGACTTAACTTATAAATAGTGACACTTTTATTGAAATAGATACTAGTTATTGAATAGGAAGATATCAAATTGATGGCACGTAATGATACAAATTTCCAGTAATCCAGTTATCCAGTTATTTTTGTCTGTTTTGAAAGTACATTAAAGGTAATGTAGAGTTTTGGTTAAGCCCTCCAGAACTTTTCGTCAGATTTCTTCAATTTTTGTTAATAAATAGCAAGATACTAGCAATACTGAGGCACTGAAGATTTCGCCTCCTAAAGTTTAATATTAAAAAAAAAAGCAAAAAATAATTTATATGCCGGGACAGGCACGTAAACTCCCAACAACGGCAGCATGTAAACTATACACATACGTGCAAGACCAGTGACTAGCTACGCAGAGTGACACATTATGCTGTCTCTATGCGAAGATTGCTGTGGGTGGACATGTCTTAACATATATGGCAGTGATGTAGCATTCCTTACAGATATTTAAACTGAAATTCACTGGAAATCATAGATGTAATACCATATGATCTCTTACAAACATCTTTTGATACAAGGAGAACAACATGAGACTATATTTAACAATTTTCTTTCCAATTTTCTTTTTGCTACCAATACTGTACATGAGCTTTAAAACAGCCTGAATAGGAATTAAAATTAATTTTTTTTTTTCAAATAATTCCCCCCCCAGGATTATTGAAGACTTCTTGTTTTATCAATCAGGAGTGGAAGAAATAAGAAGAATCTGTATCATTGCTGCGGCAAAAATAAAAGAAGCTGTCAAAACATGTTTCTATTCCACTTTCCCTCTATTTAGGGATAACATGGTGTATTTGTAGTTGTTGATCTAGGATTGTTAGAAAGTAGAGACCCGTCATGAAATTCCACTTTAAATGTATTTTATTGATGTATTGTGTATTAGACATTGGTTTGTTTGGGGGAGGAGGAGGTGGGGGAGGAGGAAAGGGGGGGGGGGGTCAGAAAGGAAACTATTTTCTGTTGACTCTGGTTTGTGCATTATGGGGAAGAAGTTAGGAGTAGCAGAAAATTTTCCAATCAGAGGAGTGTTGGAATTGCCAAAATTTGAATACATTATCATAAATTAAGTGTCAAAGACTCAAAGGCCCATCTTTGATTGCAGGCGTGAAAAGGGTATTATTGTGTGTTAATGAAATTGAAATGTGTATTTATATTTTGTTTCTTGTTGTTTTGATAAAAAGTAGATGTGTAATTTCGGAATCAATAAACTAGTATTTGAATTTTGGTATATTTTAATAGCATAGCCCCATGAATATCTAGTGAATAATCCTATTCAGAGCGTGGGTTAATCCGATTTAGATTTATTTGATAAAATATTGCGTGAAATATTGTTTCCTGAATTACACCGGACAGGGTGTCTGAAATGACAATCACGGCATTGAAAAAGGCTTCCCACATCGACTTGTTCGGTCTACTGTGTTATTTGTTGAGCTTTTTTTTAATGCTGGTATACTCTTCTTTATTAAAAAAAAGGTTGAATTATTTAGTTTATTTAACCAAGGTCCAAAGGTATTTTGTTATTCTGTCATTTTTGCGAGGTCAATTTTTAGACATAGTCCAAGCTTTCAGAATTTCTTTTCACATTGTTTTTTCTTCTAAATTAATCATGTAATCTTTGCTTCATTCAAATTGTTTGCTTTCTTTTCCAAAACTTCATTTTGCTGCCCAAAAGGTAATAAAAGCATGGTAAAACTGTTAAATAGATTAATCTTAATTACCCATGATATTGACACAGATGGTTCCAGTCTGATTATAAGCCAGCTTTCTTTCCTTTTTGTCTTTTAAAGAGCTATACAATTTGCCGCTTTTTAAAGATTAACGAATGATTAACACATGATTATTGATATTTTTCCTCTCTCCTGCTAAATCACGCTCCTGTATCATAATCTTAATTAATAATTTACAATATTTATATAGCGCTTATCACAAAAAATGTCTCTAAGCGCTTAAGAAAAGGAAAGAGGAGAAAGAAAGAAACAGTTTCAGACGTACAAAAATATATTAGTTAAAGGTTGAGAGAGCTGCATATATGCTAAGGCATACAACTATTTGATGAACAGATAAGTTTTCAACATGGATTTGAATCTTTCCGTTGAGTCTGCTTGTTTTATGCATTGAGGTAGATTGTTCCAGAGCTGAGGGGATGCTGAATAAAAAGATCGAGAACTGTAAGACTGGGTATTGGTGGGGGGAACTATCAAGAGTGATTTATTGCTTGAGCGCAAATTGCGAGAGGGTGAGTATTCTGTTATTAACTGTTGAAGATAGGCCGGAGCTGAGTTTCTCAGACATTTGAAGGTGAGCTAGAGGATCTTAAAGTTTATTCGTTCCCTGACTCTTAGCATATGAAGCTCCCTCAGCAGTGGGGAGACGGACTCACGTGAACGACGCTTAGCAATAAGCCTAGCAGCTGAATTTTGTACCCTCTGCAGTTTGTTGATTTGTGCATCAGGAAGACCGTATAAAAGACTGTTGCAAAAGTCGATGCGAGACATAACGAGTGCCTGAACGAGTCTCTGGGTAGTCTTTTTTGTAAGAAATTGGCGGATGCTGCCAATTTTATGCAGAGCATACGAGGCTGATCTGCAAACATTATTCACGTGAGTCTTCAAAGATAGATTGATGTCAAATATGACACCCAAGTTTCTAGCACCTGTAGAACATTGTTTAGGAGTATCATCCAAAGAAATAGCACTAATCGAACTACTAGTCCTGTGTCTGCTTACAAAGTGTAGACATTCTGTTTTACTTTCATTTAACTTTAAACCGTTCTGTATTGACCAACTCTTAATATCTGAGAAACATGCACTGATACCATGTGCTAGAATGTCTTGATTTAAACCCTTTTCTGATATTGTATTTCTAAAGTGATACAGGCCAATGATTAAGAATATATTACACCTTTGAACATAAGTACATTTATATTCTGGGGTTAATTCTCCTTTAAAGGTAAAAGCCCTGATGATTTCTGACCTCTTTTTTTCTCCACATATATATCATGCACCTATATCAAAATTCCGACAAAGCTCCTCTTTTCTCTGTTTAAATCATGTTTTTAAAAAAACTTTTTCTTTCCTATACTCGCTTCATAACTCTTTTTGTATAGATTAAGCAGCGATTAGTTATCAGGCAAACGCTTGCTTTTTTTTTCAAAAATGACTTTGGTTCTTTGAAAAAATATTATTAAAAACATGTTAAATTCAATATTTTAGGTTTCCTATCGCTTTTAAAAGCTAACTTTCCTTATATTCGCCATTAAATAGCAAAAAACCATGTCATTGTTTTGACCACTTCTTTTCTCCGCACTCGTTAAATCGACCTTTTCAAAGAAAGTTTTTTCAGTCTTCCATTGTTTTAAAGATTAAGAAATAATAGATGCTCGATGATTATAGACTTTTTTCCCCTCTCCTTATGAAAAAAAAAAAAGCGAAACAATACTTCCCTGGGTGTTTTCCTCTACTTTCTTTTCTTGTTGGTCTCCTCCTTCATAATCTTCCTTCTCTCTTCTCTTTCTCTATTTTCCTCGCAGAAAAAATTATCTGGACTGATGCCGTAAACTGCTTTTCACTTAGTATTTCACCCGACAAACAACTCATTCAGTTTTGTTTAAACCCTGTCTATGGATAATTCTTTTCAAAACATATTTCCATTTAATGGAGTTAGCGATGATGAACTCCAATCTATTCTTACACCTGTCCAACACTGTACTAATCTGTTCGACCCTCAGGACTACACTTTTGACAATAGAATAGCAACATTTTGTAAGAATAGCAACCAACTTGATTTAGAATATAACTTTGATGCGAATGAAAACGTACCAAATATAGACGACCAATACTGTACTGAAAGCCGCCTTGTTGCTTAATTGAAAAACTTAAAAAATAAATTCTTTATCATGCATTTCAACATAAGAATCTTGAAAATTTTTGGAACTTCCTATGTTACTTTAAAAATTTGAAAATACTGCTGTCATATGTCTCTCTGAAACATGTTTATCAGAAAACTCGTGTCCACTCCTGATACTTCCAGGCTACCCCTAGTAAAAAATAACAGACAAACCAGAGGAGGTGGGGTAGCCATGTACATTTTAAATAAATACAAATTTAGAATACATGTACGGAAATGAATATCATGAGTCCAAATTTAGAATTGCTTTGTATTGAAATATTAATAATGGGCAAAAACGGCATCCTAATTGTTCTATAGGCCACCCAATACCAACACTAACCAATACCAACACTAACCATTTTTTAGACCAATTCCAGTCTTTTATGTCCCAGTCATTCTTTGACACGAAACATTGTTTCTTAAAAGGGGTACTTTAATATTGATCTAATTAATTGCAATGAACACTTTACCCAAGATTATGTGGATTTATTAGTTTCTAATTCATTTGTTCTTCTCATTGCCAAACCTACCCGGATCACAGAGTAATCTGCAACACTCATTGATCACATATTTACAAACATTCACCCATTCCCAGATGCAGGCATTCTTTTGTCAGGCATGACTGATCATTTTCCCATCTTCATGTATATTCCTGTGTCCTCTCAAGATGATCAGTCCACCTGTAGAAAAAACACGGGTCCGCTCGCTGTTCATAAGAA